>OZ020193.1:77814204-78414204 GCA_963971165.1 Philopedon plagiatum
TGGAAAAATTGATGGATATCTACTTTGAAAGACTAGCCAATGACATCCATATATTTTCTTTCCTGATAAAATTCTCAAAGGAATCCGATATCTTTCTAACCCTGTTGGCAAAACATGCATTAGTAAAAGTAAAAACGATGTCGTTGCCAATAGAAAAGAATATGTTCAATTTTTTTTGTCACAGTTTCCTTTGTTTTTGCAAGTATTTTTGATTGTCTACTTTGCAAGATTTATCAGAATCAAGTCATAGCAAAGAAATTTCTAATCTTGCAAAATATTTAAGTACCCAAAAGAAACTTTTGACTTGGGTGAGTTTTATGATTTTATAGCAGACATAGGTATCGTGTTTTTACTTATACCGAGCACAAACAGTAATTGTAAAAACATCGTGTTTATTAAGCAAAACATTGACAGTGTCAATATAGCCACAGCCATCATTTTATTTTACACTGATTGTAAATCAATTACTTTATACCCCTGCCTGTAAGAAACAATACTCAATACTTGCTACCGATTAATAAATAATTCACAATAATAGGATTGGCGATAAAGTTTTCAAATAAATAATGAAAAGTTATCCAAAATGAGTAAAGAAAATTTATATTAAATTAAACAATAAATTATTATAATAATGCAGTTTAAAAAAAATAATCCTCATTCCCCGATGTATTTTATTAGACAATGCACAATGGATCTATAATACGGCCTATCTGAGAACAGTCACGTTCGTGAGAGTGCAAGAGGCGATAAAAATTGTTTAACTGAATATAACCACAGTTTAAAAAACGGGCTTTTCAGCCCGAATCAGTTAGGTATCTTAGCAAGATCGTTGAGGCCAAAAATTTGGACCAATCGCAGCAGGCCTGCCTAGTTGACGCTTGCGCATTTTTCAATTTATTCCAGGCGGCAAACATTGTTGCCACGACGAACGTTTAAGAAGGAGGTGTAGGAAAACATGTAAATGCTATATTGCTAAAACTAATTATGTAATTCCACAGATCCATATAGCTACGCTATATGGATCTGTTGTAATTCTAATCAAAGTATTATAGTCAAATTTAATACAGAAGACATATCTGTTAACGCTGACTGAACCAACTGGTTCCGTTAATTTATTGATGGGTTACGCTTCCGCTTGTTTAATTTACGGGGTAAAAAGGTAGTTTTATTGTAACAAGAATAGTAATACATTAGTTTATAGTCTAAAAAAACCTAGAAATATAATTTTTACTGTGATTGTGTTATTTCTCCAATATTACTAACAAAATTTTTCAGGTTTAGAGTTATCGAGAATTGGCAGCGCTGCAAGAAATGCTTACGAGACGGATACGACGTACGTGAAACATTGTTCTTGATCTAACTGTAGTAATCCGATTCTGCTAATCGTAGCACATACGTCATAAATTGAACCATTTGCCGATATTTCGGCTCTCACGTGGCTCTTACTGCGCACACTCGAGATAGACAGACAGCTATAAAAAACAATTTTGTGCTTCACGTTTATGAATGAAATTCGCAGGAGTTGACAAACTGATTCGCGTTTACGCGTCTTCTCAACTGTGATATAACTAGGAACGGATAAATCATACGAGCTCGTCGCAAGGTCATGGGCGGCGTGAAAATATTTTTGTGTAATAAGTACAAAATGGAAACAAATCTAGACTATATTACAATTTATTGACATTACATGATATAATTAAGATTTTTTCAAAGTTCGCTTCAGTAAAACGCGTTCGTTTATAATTAAAAATATCTCTAAGTCTAGAAAATTTTTAGAAATAAATTTTAAATCATTTTTAAGCGTCAGTGCACTTATAACTTCTTTACTTCTTGTTCCACTCAAAGCATCATCTTTTAGACTGTCAATAACATTTTTAACTGAGTCGTAATTTATATGGTAATATATAACGGCTGATAACCATGTTCCCCACCTTGTAATAACAGGTTGCCACGCTCTTTTCCGCACAGAAGAAGAATTTTACTTCTACTTACCATTCATAATTAAAAATCCAAAGGTCGAAAAAAAAAAATTTAAGAAAATAAAAATATTGAGAATTTCCAAAATTGACTCCGTAAAGAGTTGAGTTGAAGGCGAGAGGCTTGCGCATGCGTGCCAAAAAAAAATTGCCCTAGCTCCAATGCCGGAGAGAGGGGTGGATTGAGGGCGCCACTGTTTTCGAAGCCGGGTGAAAAACAGAAACCCTCCTAGATAGTATTGGGACCTCGCTTTCAGCTCACTCACTCACATATAGTTACCATATTATCAAAATCCAAGAAACTGCGCTGTCTGGTGAGGCAAATAAAACACTACCATTAAAAACAAATTTACTAATATATTACAGATTCGTTAGGGCAAAATTTTTAATGACACATCAGTGTATCGTGTCATTTTGTGAAATTTGATACAATAAAATTATTAGGTATTATTATTAATATTATGTTATTACTGTGACAGTTTGTAGTAAACCCTGAGGGGGAAATAAAAAAAAAGTACTAATCGGTTTTAAAATTAAATATTGCTAACCATGGTTAGAGCCGAAATTGAATAAATTTGTTATCGTGAAAAAGGTGATCCTGGTTATTACAATAAAAAAAATAAAAGGTTGCCTGAAGGGGTTCGTCCCCTTATGATGGTTTCCTAGGTCAATGCTGACGTGGCCTAGGCAGCTTAACTGTCTCAGCACGATCAAAGGCTGGAGATGTCTCCCAGCCCAAAAGAAGTTGTGGGGTAGCGGTGTTCCCCAGTAAAAAGAAAGATTGTGCTGTCTCCCAGCAAAAGAGATGGTGCTGTCTCCCAGCAAAAAGAAGTGCTGTCTCCCAGCAGAAAGAAAGACCCTGATAAAACAAAAGGTATGCGTCAAGGCAAGGTAAAATTCAGGTACTATGCAAATATAATTTAGAAGAAATATTAAATTTAATTCACACAAAAAAAACTTTTAGTGGCTGAAGGCCTTATACAATTATTCACTGGTATCAAGAAAATAAAACCGAAGGAAATATTTTGAATTAAATAGACATCAGGTCAAAAAAAAATAAACAGGCAATATCGAAGCCAATTAATTAACAAATCAAAGTTAAGTTAAAATTTACATAAAAGTAGCCATTGTACGCTACTGTACACAGGCAAATATTCATTATAAAATAATTATATTTACATAAGTAATGCAGCTACAAAAATCTTAAACAATTAGATCATACACTGGTGACAAAATAACCAAAATTGTTAGGTAATCGCTTAATTACACAAAAGAAAAGTTTAGCCGCAAAATACAATGTGATAAAATTTAGCACGTTAAGTATAATCAAAAGAGAAATTCAGTATTACTATTACTAAACATATACATCCAAATATAGTAAATGTAGCTTAATATTTATGAATATAGAATAACCATACCGTATCTGTAAGCGTAACCCAAGAATGAACAAATACCATAGGCCATAGTGAATAGTTAACGGTACTATATTACACCCACCCTGAAATTTTGTAACCAAATCTAATAATTAAGAATCAGCCCTGTCTATGTTATACCCAATATTAATTAACAGCTAATTAGCAGCAGAAAAAGAATAAGTGAAATACGAAAGTCAACACTTCTGACTGTCAGACATTTAAAATATTTACCCAAATTACTATAGTTTTAAAATGCCGGTCTCTAACGCTGTCAACTGACATTCCAGAACACAAGATCTGAATTTTTAATGACCTGGCTATCGCTTATTAGCATAATTAGTTGATAAAAAGAAACATCATTAGGTTCCAATTCACGGGCATACACCAATGACTGATTCACTATGACTATGAATACGAAATAACAAAATAAAATTTAACCTTGGGTCACCCGGTAGAGTTCTGACCAACATTATCAAAGAATGTAGTAAATCAAGCTAGCATAGCTGACTAAAAAAAAATTAGGTATCGATAAGAATTTGACCTACAAACCTGTGAAGGTCACATAAACCCCATTTAATTTTTAATAAAAAAGAACCATCTGTACATAATTTTTCCCACCACGAAATGTAGCGATCTACTTGTATTTAGAGAAGTTTTAACTACAGAAAAACTAATTAAAAACGTGGACGTCGTAAAAAAAAAATAGAATCAAAAAGGAAATCAACGAAAATTAATTAAAATAGCAGTTTAATCGCGGAATTCTGTGTTTTTTTAAGGGTTTCATAGTGGCAAAAAGGCATACCTGTCGATCTCGGGTCGGGTCTAAGTCCACATGTCCGCTGTCGTCGTAAAAACCGACGAAGAGATGTCGAATTTCTTCTACAAAAACAACTAAAACGGCCTCACTGGACCCACAACGTAACGCCAAAATGGCAAACAACAAAACAACGTAAAAGAAATTAGTTGTACCGCATTCACAGATCCCAATTTTGGGTGTCTTTCTAAAGACTTTAGAATACGATACAGTCGACGACGCGATCAGTTTGTGAAAAGAACCTCTCCACACCCAATCCTTGACGAAAAATTCCAATATCGATTTTTTCCTTGCAAAGCGACGTCACAAGAGGTTGTTTGTAAGTACACTTTGGTACTCAATTAGGTACATTTTCGAAGGCTTTGGTTCCATGGTATTCCCCTCAATGCATTGGCACGATGTTCTGCCAGTAAAAATTAACTTAACCAATGAACACCGGCAATATACCAACAAAACTATAACAATTAAATACATTTTTCCGTGTCCATAAACCGACATTCATTAATAGTTCGTACAATTGGCAGTACAAATGCATCCCACCTACGATTTTGGTCAACCTCGAACCGTAATGCATGAATGAACATTAGAAACCTTTAAAATCAAGGGACCTAGAACTCAGAACGCAGATCCCATCGTTCCTGGCTTCGACGTTTTCCAACAACAGTCACAGAGGGCGGCTCAGGACAGAAAACTAAGATGTATGCAACAGGCTCGACAGAAAATAATTACGGCCGATTCAAATGTCAAAAATGACGTTTCACGTTTGTCAGGGTAAACAAACTCTAATTTATATTTATTGGCAACTATAGTTTTTAGGGCCAAATTCAGACATATTTCCTTAGGGATTAACTATACAGAAAGAGGGAAAACAAGGCTGGATCCAAGACAGACTAGTGACGGAAAATTTGTAAAAATTAAATTCGAGGTTAGGAAAGATTTTGACTAAATGGAAAACAAATCAAAATAAAACGTTCAAGGAATAAGGGAATATATTCAAAAAGGTAGGTCGAAGTCTTATAACTCAACTAATTGTTGCAACTGCTATAATAATAATACTTTAATTTCGTATGACAAAACAAACCGTAACAACTCCCCCTCTCCTACGAAAGGAGGGAAATTTTCTCGAGAAAATTAACCGACGATAAGTACTCAAAAATCTACAGTATTTACAAGGTAAGGCAAAAAAAAAATTAACTACCGGAGCTCCGGGGGTATTCCCCTAGGAAGCAACGGAAGAGAGTGAAAGATACCAGTGGATCGCTACTAACAAAACATATACTCACACCACCAGAAGAATAACTAAACCAAAAAAAAAACTCTGACATGACATGACAGGCCTGAGTGTTTCTGACGGCAGCCACCATTTCCGCACCGCAGAGTCAACTGTGCCTTAATGGTATAGTGGCCACATAGACCAAAATTGGGAAAACGTGTCCCCAGCTCCGGAATTTCCGCCAAGGTCATAATACACCCGTACTCATCATATCAGCTCCCAATAAAAGAAAATAAAGAAATTAAATACCAAAGGTATGGTCTGGGTTTGGCAAAAACATATTAAGTTAAAAAGATTAAGTTTTCAAAGAAAAGTAGGACAGAGAAAAGCCAAACCGGGTTCGTAGATCGTGGCACGCTTGACGGCAGCCAAACACTTCAGCACCAAGAAAACCAAATGTGCTTTTTATAGTGTAGGGCCACGAAGATCGGTCCGGATTTGACACCCGAGAAACCGAAATTTCCGCTAGGCCAAGCATCACCATGGCCGACAACCCTAGCCAACCAAAATTAACCAAGAAAAGAAATAAAATGAAAATTCATGAACCAGTGTGGTTCCAATACAAGGACGAAAACAAACCAAAGGCATAATGAGGTAATTTCTCAAACTGCCTATAAAGACACCTACTAAAAATAATACCCGCAGCTTAGTGGATTACTAAACCCACTAACTCAGGTAATCGACAACCCAAAATATTACAATAACCAAAATAATTAAAAATAAAAATTAACTTTGGTCCCCTTGCCGCTAGACAACCAGCGACCCCTCCAGGAGTATCCGGGGTGGAATAAAACTTCAGGGTGCAGGAAGCACAGCCTGGTAACATTAACCCAAAGATGGTAAGGGGGCTAGCATTGCGTAACACTCGAAGAAAGCGTGAGGTACCTCGTGTACTAGCCTCACTCCAGAGCGTCCCAAAACAGATAACCAACTGTCACGCGTCGAGTCAACCAAAGGGTGGAAAAACTAAAAAGAAAATATAACTAATATACAACCAAGGTAATTTAAGAAGAGAAAGGGATAGCCCATATGTTCCACCGAGCATAAGGAAGTGAATTATAGTAGACACTAAACTAAAAGATGCACCGAATGGGTAGTACATCAGTCCCTGTATAAAAACAAAATAAATTAGGTAGGGTACTCTGAAAGGTGGCACTGCCACCGGCCTGTCGCAACCTAATAGGCCGACTTGAGCTCAGGCCGAACAAAGTAGCTTGGCCCTCCCCTGGCCCGCCGAACAAGTTCGATGGGCAAAATGTTACCCCAGGGGTCAGACTTCCGCCCCCCCTGAACAGCCCTTCCAGTCGGTCTGCTCTCCGAAGGATCAATAGTTCCAACAAAGAACGTCGAAGCGACATTCGGTAGCACCCAACACCGCGCAGCCTAAACAAGGAGATAGGGACAAATAAGTCATAATCGGGAAGGTTCTATTTTGGCTAGTTAAACTATAGCCCAAATATAGAACGCCAAAATAGGGGTCTAGGTACCAAGACCTAGGCCAAAGTCAAATCCAGGATATCAAAAATAGCAAGTCAAATAAGACTATAAAGAAATATCAAGGTAAAATTAAATTAATAATTAAACACAAGAAAAGATAAGGTAAATCAAGGTAAGGTAAGAAACACCAAGTCAAATACTGAAATAAGACTTGGTAGATATGAAGGTAAAATTAACCGAATAATTAAACCCAAAATAAAATAAAATAATAAATGTAAGGTAAGATAAGATAATCAAGGTAAGGTAAGATAATCAAGGTGAGGTAAGATAATCAAGGTAACGTAAGGTAATATAAGAAAGTCACAATAAGGACACTAAATCAGATCAAGCTAGGATAACGAAACCACTCAGCAAGATACGGATTAGTGTCATAAGTCAAATCAAGTTAAGGTGAATTAAATTATCCAAAACAAATTATCAAGTATCATTGCAATCAGTGTATTACGAAATTCAAAATAGGTAAGTTTAAGGTAAATTAAAATAAGGTAATTTAAGGTAAGTTCAGATAAGGTAAATTTAAGGTAAGTTCAGATAAGGTAAATTTATAGTTACTAAAAGATTAATGAATTTATGACTCAAATAAAAATATGCTAAATTTCAGGTAGTTGAGCTAACAAGTAAAATAAATCATCGCTTTAAGAGAAAACAAACTAATGACCATGTGTCGTGTTTACTCCCATCACGTCTCGCGCCAAGATGGGTGTCTGCAAGACACCGCCAAAAGAAAAAAAACTCCAAGTTTATGTTACTAAAGCCACAAAAGTTAAAGAAATTTATATAAGGTAAAGATAGATGATACCATAAGAAAAGACGTAAAGCGATGATAGCAAGTAAAAGTAGTAAAAATGCTGAAGGCAGACTTACTACGCGTAATAGCAGCAAGTTGACTGAAGGCCTAGCTTGCCACGGCTTTCGGAGGACTCCTACCTCCACTAGTTCACCAGTGCAGCACAATTCTAAGCGATAGTGTTCAAATCCATCAAGTCTCGCGCCCAGATGGATCCAAACGCCACTGCGCCCGTCACTGCAGGGCATTAAAAAAAAAGGTATTAAAGGAAAACGGAATAAGGTAACATTAAAGAAAAATATTCAAAGGTAAAACTAATCATTATCTGAACTCTCATTTGCGGTCGATGGATTATACAGTTTGAGATCTTTTACGTGCCAAACACCTTTACTTTGTCCTGCTCGATCTTGAAGTTCGTAGGTGCAGGACCCTGTTTTCTTCTTAATAATGAACGGGCCCACATAAGCCGGAGCCAGTTTGGCACTATAATAGTTCGCGGCATCGGAAAGACTTTTGTTTTTACGCCAAACCTCTTGTCCAGGTGCATACTCAACGGGTCGTCTACGTAAGTTGTATCTACGTTGATTTCTAACATGAGATGTTTTAATTTTATCCCGAACTTCGCGATATAATTTCACAAAGGCGGCTTGTCTTTTCCTGACATAATCTTGAAGGTCTGCATTGGTGTTAGCAGTCTCTTCTGCAAAGTCTTGTCCGTACAATTTATGTTCTCTCCCAAAATTAAGAAAGTGCGGAGTAAATCCAGTGGTCTCATGTCGTGATGTTCGCAAAGCACAGCCTATAGAAGCTAGGTTCTCGTCCCAGGTACGGTGGTTATTGTTCTTGATGTAAGATCGCATCATGGTCTTTATGACTCTGTTGACTCGTTCGGTCGGATCGGCTTGTGGATGATAAGATGCTGTGTAGAATAGCTTGGTTTTATAGCGTTGACATAGGTTCTGAAATTCCTTGGACTTCATTTGTACTCCATTATCACACATTAGGAACTGTGGTGATCCAAACATTAGGAAAATACCTTCTTCAACCTGTTTGGTGAGGGATTTAGCTGTCGCTGAACGAGAAGGAAATAAAACGGAGAATTTGGTGAAATAATCGGTAACCACAAGAACGTAAGTGTTACCTGACCTCGAACGAGGAAACGGTCCAATATAATCCAGGCTGATACACTGCCAAGGTTGATTTATTGTAGGACGATCACCCATTAATCCTGCAGGAGGTTTTTGTTCTACTTTGTGCTGGGCACAAACTCGACAAGCTTTCACATAACTAGTGACGTCACTCCTGATCTTAGGCCAATAATAGCGTTGGCATACTTTCCAGTAGGTCTTGAATACGCCCACGTGACCTGAAGCAGGTATATCATGGCAACGGGCGAGTATCTTGCGCCTTTTATCCTTAGGAACGACAATTTTCCAAGAACTGGATGGAGTACCAAGGTCCGGATGATTGGTTCTTGCATATTTATACAACATGTTGTTTTCTACACGCCAAGCAGGAAATTTGTCTGGTTGTTGTTCAAGCCTTACAAACATATTTTTATACCATCCATCAGTGGTGGAAGACATCGGAACATCACTATCGTCGGTGTCAATAGCTTCAGCAGAAACAGGAACGGATCTGGACAGAAAATCGGCAACAATGTGCTCTTTACCAGGGCGATGGATTAAGGTAAAATCATAGGGTTGCAGACGAAGCGCCCATCGCGCTAAACGACCTTGAGGGTCTTTTAGTCTGTGCAGCCATAGTAACGAATGGTGGTCAGTTACTACCGTGAAGTGTACCCCTTCCAAATAATGTCTTAATTTCTCCACACTCCAAATCACTGCCAAACATTCTTTTTCGGTGACTGTATATTTCATTTCTTGTTTAGTCAGTGAACGTGATAGGAAGCATATTACTTTCTCACCATCATCAAAAGTCTGTGTTAAAACTGCACCAAGGCCATATGCGCTTGCATCGGTTTGCAGGACAAAAGGACGGTTAAAATCAGGACAGGTAAGTATCGGTGCTGTAACTAAAGCTTCCTTGATCGCTTTAAAGGCTCTATCACAGTCGGTTGTCCATGACCATCTGACATTTTTCTTAGTCAAGTTAGTTAGCGGAGCTATGGTGGATGAAAAATTCGGAACAAAGCGACGGTACCAAGATGCTGTACCAATAAATCGGCGAATTTCTGTGACATTCTTCGGTGGTATAATATTTACAATTGCCTCAACTTTTAATGGATCTGGTCGGAGTCCCTGACGGTCCACAACATATCCTAAGTACTTCAATTCTGGCAGGCAAAACTGACATTTTTCTAGTGAAACTATGAGCCCCGCTTCATGTAGTCGGTCGAAAACTAAGCCCAACAGACGTAGGTGTTCATCAAAGTCCTGAGATATGAGAATTATATCATCCAGATATACCATGACCGCTGGTTGAAGGTCTGCTCCAAGGACGGTATCTACTATACGCTGCCAGGTTGCTGGTGAATTGGTTAAACCAAAAGGCATGCGACGGAACTGAAATAGTCCTCTTCCAGGGACGGTAAATGCAGTATATTCACGCGAAGATTCACTTAAGGGAACTGTCCAAAATGCGGATTTGATATCGATGGAACTGAGGTAAGTTGCATCTCTCAGGCGGTCCAAAATGGCAGAAATGTAGGGCAAGCGATATGCGTCTTTCTTGCTCAAACTGTTCAAAATTCTGTAATCTACACAAAATCTGTAGGAATCATCCTTCTTGCGCACTAAACATATCGGACTGGACCAAGCACTCTTCGACGGTTCGATGACTCCGTCCTCCAGCATTTGCTTAAGTTCTTCATCAATAATTTTCTGCTTAAATGGGGACACAGGGTAATACCTTTGTTTGACAGGCTTCGTACCTGGCTCTACTTCAATAACATGTTCAGCAACCTTACAACATCCCAGGCCTGTACCCATTAAAGCAAGTTTTTCTTTGACTAAGTTATCAAGCGTCATTCGCTGAGCAATAGTAAGGGTACTCTCATCCCGTATGCTAAGTACTTGAGCAGAATTCAGTTCATCTGCGAAATGCCAAACATCTTGATTTAAATCCGGCACGATTCCCATGCTCTTCCAGAAATCGACTCCCAAAATTAAGGTATGAGCCAGTGCAGGCAGGACTAACACATCTATCATGCGGGTTTTTCCCATTAAACTAAACGGTACTTGCATGTAACCAATAGCAGAACAGCTCTCTCCATTAGCGACTGTACATCTTGTTTCTTTGCCTAAAAGTTGCAGTCCCAAACTCCGTAGCAACTCATATCCAGGAAGGCCAACAAGTGTTCGAGTGGCACCAGAATCCAGCAAACCTCGTATAGGTGTGCCTATGACAGAAACTTCCAAATATGGACGTTGATCTCCTCGTGCGTGACTAATGATGAAATCTAGAAGAATTTTGGATGAAAAATCGAAATCATTGGTCGTTACACGCTTGGTATTGGGAGAAATCGTACGACCTATTGATTCCCCCGGGAAGCGTTTCCCGAATTAGCACATTTTGGGCAAGATCTTACAATGACATTAGGTGTTCCACAACGATAACAGTGTGTTTTTCTAGGGCTTTGACAATCTCGATTAAAATGTCCCGTTTGTTGACAATTCCAACAGACTACTTCTCTAGGACCTCTACTGGTAGTAGGAGGGTTGACATGTCTCACTTCATTGACCTTAGTTGGAGGTAAGGCTTCTTGCATATCTGAGACGAAGGCGAAATCAGGTTCTACAAATCCTTGTCGCTTCCGAGATGGCGGTACATAATGTTCTGCACGGTATTTCTTGGCTTCTAAAACCAGGCACTGCTCCTCTAATTCTTCCAATGAGTTCACTATGGGTAACTGAGTGGTGTAAAATGGAGCTAAATTCCTAGTTATCATGTCCAACTTTGCATCCTCACTGAGGGAACCATAACGCCGAAACAGAGCCTGCATGCTTGAAAGATAGTCCACTATGCTTTCTGATGGATCTTGAGTCCTCTCGAGCATTTCTTTAAAGAGTCGAGCACGATAATCTGGTGGTTCAAAGTGTCTGCAAAGCAGTTCAGCTAGTTCTCTCCAGTTGTTAAACCGGGAACGGTTCGCTCTAAACCAATTCAATGCCTTGCCTTCAAATAAATCTATGGCAGACTCAAACAGTTCTCTTTCTGATACATTACGAGCCAATCTCAGCTCGTTTACTCTCTCCAAGAATCCATGGACTGACATACCCTTGGGATCTCCTGTAAATTTAAGGCCCCATTTTTCAATACGTAGTGCCTTGAAGTTCGACACTGGCTGTCTATTTGGGGTCGAACCATGTTGAGTTGGTCCAGGCACTTCATCTTCTGACGAATCATCAGAATCAGAACATCCCGAGCGTGCTGCATCCAATAAGACACTCAAGTTAGGATCTCGTCTGGATACTTGCTCTAGCTCGTCAAGAGCAGATAAGGTTTCTGCAATTAATATTGCTCGTGCGTCAGCATCCTCTGACGACAGTTGGTTAACTGGTACACGATCAATTCGGTTGAGAAGATGGACCAAGTGTGTCTGTAGACGTTCAAATTTGGTCTTGGCTTTTTCTCCAGTAACGGACTTAATCGCCAATTTAGTCTTCCTCAAGTTAGTCGCCACATAAGCTCTTTCTTCAGCAAAATCCATATTATAGGGAGGGTGACTTATAGACTTACTAACTTTCTCCATCTGCAACAATGGGCGTAAAGATGCACGAAGGCTTTCGACAGTTTTCGTTTCATCAGCTGGAATGCCACGAACTTGCAACTCATAAATGAGCATGTCCTTTCTAAGGTAATGCACTCTCATACTGTAATCCATCGTAAGTTATTACGAGTCAAATAATACACAAGCAAATATAAATTAAAAGAAAAATCAATAAAATATTAACACTGATTGCACTTGACACTGTAAACTGCAAACAATTTGCACAACTAAATTTTCAGATAATTTTCACTAATTAAACTTCACCAAAAAGATTTAAAAATAAAATAAACCGGTTAGGACAGCGATGTCCTAACAGAAAGAATAACGAAAACCCGTCAGAACAGCGAAGTTCTGATGGCTACTACAAAACAATAGGTAGGCCGCAAAAAAAAATATTGCATTATCAGCAAAAAAATCTCGTCAGAGGTAAGACAACATATCAGAAGCGCAAATATCGATAAATGAAAATTTAAAAAAAAAAATTTGATAATGTTAGTACCAAAGTGCTCTATCTGGTCTCACCAAACGCAGTTTCTTTTTGTTTGAAGGCCCCACGTTGGGCGCCAAAATTTGCCACGCTCTTTTCCGCACAGAAGAAGAATTTTACTTCTACTTACCATTCATAATTAAAAATCCAAAGGTCGAAAAAAAAAAATTTAAGAAAATAAAAATATTGAGAATTTCCAAAATTGACTCCGTAAAGAGTTGAGTTGAAGGCGAGAGGCTTGCGCATGCGTGCCAAAAAAAAATTGCCCTAGCTCCAATGCCGGAGAGAGGGGTGGATTGAGTTTTCGAAGCCGGGTGAAAAACAGAAACCCTCCTAGATAGTATTGGGACCTCGCTTTCAGCTCACTCACTCACATATAGTTACCATATTATCAAAATCCAAGAAACTGCGCTGTCTGGTGAGGCAAATAAAACACTACCATTAAAAACAAATTTACTAATATATTACAGATTCGTTAGGGCAAAATTTTTAATGACACATCAGTGTATCGTGTCATTTTGTGAAATTTGATACAATAAAATTATTAGGTATTATTATTAATATTATGTTATTACTGTGACAGTTTGTAGTAAACCCTGAGGGGGAAATAAAAAAAAAGTACTAATCGGTTTTAAAATTAAATATTGCTAACCATGGTTAGAGCCGAAATTGAATAAATTTGTTATCGTGAAAAAGGTGATCCTGGTTATTACAATAAAAAAAATAAAAGGTTGCCTGAAGGGGTTCGTCCCCTTATGATGGTTTCCTAGGTCAATGCTGACGTGGCCTAGGCAGCTTAACTGTCTCAGCACGATCAAAGGCTGGAGATGTCTCCCAGCCCAAAAGAAGTTGTGGGGTAGCGGTGTTCCCCAGTAAAAAGAAAGATTGTGCTGTCTCCCAGCAAAAGAGATGGTGCTGTCTCCCAGCAAAAAGAAGTGCTGTCTCCCAGCAGAAAGAAAGACCCTGATAAAACAAAAGGTATGCGTCAAGGCAAGGTAAAATTCAGGTACTATGCAAATATAATTTAGAAGAAATATTAAATTTAATTCACACAAAAAAAACTTTTAGTGGCTGAAGGCCTTATACAATTATTCACTGGTATCAAGAAAATAAAACCGAAGGAAATATTTTGAATTAAATAGACATCAGGTCAAAAAAAAATAAACAGGCAATATCGAAGCCAATTAATTAACAAATCAAAGTTAAGTTAAAATTTACATAAAAGTAGCCATTGTACGCTACTGTACACAGGCAAATATTCATTATAAAATAATTATATTTACATAAGTAATGCAGCTACAAAAATCTTAAACAATTAGATCATACACTGGTGACAAAATAACCAAAATTGTTAGGTAATCGCTTAATTACACAAAAGAAAAGTTTAGCCGCAAAATACAATGTGATAAAATTTAGCACGTTAAGTATAATCAAAAGAGAAATTCAGTATTACTATTACTAAACATATACATCCAAATATAGTAAATGTAGCTTAATATTTATGAATATAGAATAACCATACCGTATCTGTAAGCGTAACCCAAGAATGAACAAATACCATAGGCCATAGTGAATAGTTAACGGTACTATATTACACCCACCCTGAAATTTTGTAACCAAATCTAATAATTAAGAATCAGCCCTGTCTATGTTATACCCAATATTAATTAACAGCTAATTAGCAGCAGAAAAAGAATAAGTGAAATACGAAAGTCAACACTTCTGACTGTCAGACATTTAAAATATTTACCCAAATTACTATAGTTTTAAAATGCCGGTCTCTAACGCTGTCAACTGACATTCCAGAACACAAGATCTGAATTTTTAATGACCTGGCTATCGCTTATTAGCATAATTAGTTGATAAAAAGAAACATCATTAGGTTCCAATTCACGGGCATACACCAATGACTGATTCACTATGACTATGAATACGAAATAACAAAATAAAATTTAACCTTGGGTCACCCGGTAGAGTTCTGACCAACATTATCAAAGAATGTAGTAAATCAAGCTAGCATAGCTGACTAAAAAAAAATTAGGTATCGATAAGAATTTGACCTACAAACCTGTGAAGGTCACATAAACCCCATTTAATTTTTAATAAAAAAGAACCATCTGTACATAATTTTTCCTACCACGAAATGTAGCGATCTACTTGTATTTAGAGAAGTTTTAACTACAGAAAAACTAATTAAAAACGTGGACGTCGTAAAAAAAAAATAGAATCAAAAAGGAAATCAACGAAAATTAATTAAAATAGCAGTTTAATCGCGGAATTCTGTGTTTTTTTAAGGGTTTCATAGTGGCAAAAAGGCATACCTGTCGATCTCGGGTCGGGTCTAAGTCCACATGTCCGCTGTCGTCGTAAAAACCGACGAAGAGATGTCGAATTTCTTCTACAAAAACAACTAAAACGGCCTCACTGGACCAACAACGTAACGCCAAAATGGCAAACAACAAAACAACGTAAAAGAAATTAGTTGTACCGCATTCACAGATCCCAATTTTGGGTGTCTTTCTAAAGACTTTAGAATACGATACAGTCGACGACGCGATCAGTTTGTGAAAAGAACCTCTCCACACCCAATCCTTGACGAAAAATTCCAATATCGATTTTTTCCTTGCAAAGCGACGTCACAAGAGGTTGTTTGTAAGTACACTTTGGTACTCAATTAGGTACATTTTCGAAGGCTTTGGTTCCATGGTATTCCCCTCAATGCATTGGCACGATGTTCTGCCAGTAAAAATTAACTTAACCAATGAACACCGGCAATATACCAACAAAACTATAACAATTAAATACATTTTTCCGTGTCCATAAACCGACATTCATTAATAGTTCGTACAATTGGCAGTACAAATGCATCCCACCTACGATTTTGGTCAACCTCGAACCGTAATGCATGAATGAACATTAGAAACCTTTAAAATCAAGGGACCTAGAACTCAGAACGCAGATCCCATCGTTCCTGGCTTCGACGTTTTCCAACAACAGTCACAGAGGGCGGCTCAGGACAGAAAACTAAGATGTATGCAACAGGCTCGACAGAAAATAATTACGGCCGATTCAAATGTCAAAAATGACGTTTCACGTTTGTCAGGGTAAACAAACTCTAATTTATATTTATTGGCAACTATAGTTTTTAGGACCAAATTCAGACATATTTCCTTAGGGATTAACTATACAGAAAGAGGGAAAACAAGGCTGGATCCAAGACAGACTAGTGACGGAAAATTTGTAAAAATTAAATTCGAGGTTAGGAAAGATTTTGACTAAATGGAAAACAAATCAAAATAAAACGTTCAAGGAATAAGGGAATATATTCAAAAAGGTAGGTCGAAGTCTTATAACTCAACTAATTGTTGCAACTGCTATAATAATAATACTTTAATTTCGTATGACAAAACAAACCGTAACAAGGTTGTGGGGGCAATGGGACATTAGGACACATTTCTTTAAATTTGTTTATTCGCGCTGGTGATTTAAGAAAAACTTTTTTACCTCATTAACCAAAGTATCAATAACTGGATAGAAGTCACGTATCACTTCACATATTCTATGCAAGGCATGAGCTAGACATGTAAAGTGAATCAAATTTGGAAAATGTTCTTTTAACTGTCTTCCTGCTTTTAGCATATATGCCGCACTATCCGAAAGCAGTAAAACAACATTTTCAGTAATATTCGAATCTGGAAAGAGCGACCTGATACTTCCTACTGCAGCTTGACTTATTGTCTCACTATTGGTTTTAGCCGGAAATTTACTGTTGACTACATATGAGCTTTCCCCTTCTATAGGATTTAAAGGCCCAACTATAATATTAGCAACGTATCGGCCCTTGATGTCGGTGGTTTCATCGATGCTAAACAACAACTTTTTTCCTCAATATTGTGGCGTATTTTGTCAATAGTTTTTGAGTATACCTTATCCACATAAATTTTACGAAGAGTAGAATCGTCTGGTACTCTGAGGTGGCAGTATTTTTGTAAAAATTTCTTCATAGATGGATTATTTATTTTATGGAGAGGAATGTCAGCTGAAACAAAGGCTTCACACAAATCCATGCAAAAATCTGCTTGTATTACATCAGGTTCTCTAGATGCGGATGGCTCCGGATGAGATTGCATCTTCTCTAAATGCTTTGGACCTTTGACATGTCGCTCGATGTGATTTCGTTGTGAACAAATAAATTCAGAGTTACACACTGTACACCATACACCTTGTTCCCTTTCCCGGATCCGGACCGAGGTAGGTAGAAAACTGGACCGCCAAAAAAATCTTAATTAATTGGTAAGAAGAAATACCTATTTATCTTATATTATTTTTAGGCGTAAAATTAAAAGTTTAAAACAAATAATATGACTTTTTATAAGCTACGTTCCTTTTTGAGAAACAACAATTACCTGCGGTTCATATATTTTTCTTCTTTTTGCTTGCTCCGGACCTCGATATAATTTTTCAAAGTATCTGAACCCTACTAGAAATTAGTAGCCGACTCTTGGTCTAGATGTTTATTTAAAGTTATTTGCTAATGGAAAAAGCCAAATTCCGTTCTTTACTCAGTATCACTTTGAAATAAAACATCAGAATGAGGTATTTGCCATTCTAACTTCAGCTTTTTTGCATTCATTTTAATACTTTTTTTACAAATTTAATCAGACACTTCAGTCAGTCCATAAACGAACTAAACGGCATCCTGCAGGGGAATTTTACCTCACGACACACCAAACGAATTTAATAATTGTGTAATACTTTTAAATCCACTACGAGCTTTTCTCAGTATTTTCACCGTTACATCAAATGCCGCCGACGACGCGGCTTGCATTGATGTACTTTGACGACAGACGTTAAATTCCTTTTCAAATTTATATTACGTATTTAATATGTACTAATTTATTGTTTAATCTATTGTTACCTGCATTTCTGTAAATTTACTAATATTTTTGTGTTAACTGATCCAAATTTAATGTATAAGCTTGGCTAAAAAGTTGTATGGCCAGTAAAATAATTAACTTTAAAAGTAGAATTTTTTATCATCATTACAAACGCCGCAACCAAAACCAATTTTCTCCGATATAATAAATAATCATTTACCTTCTACCCCGTGACGTTTATGTGTTCAGATGTTTACTACAAGTTATTTGCTTTTGGAAAAACATTGTCCAATACTTAATTATGCAGTGTTTGCACATAAAAAATTATTTTTGCACAAATACTTACATGTTTTCCCTGTGTAACGCAATTGTGTTGGAATGCGAGCTTGGACAGTTTTCGTACTGAACTTGCAGAGAGAGTTAGTTGCGCCAAAGTATTGTATTCATGTAAGTAACTATTCTTAATTACGGTAAATATGAACTCCAGTAACAGTACCATTACATAAATTAAATGTTTCTATATATATATATATATATATATATATATATATATATATATATATATATATATATATATATATATATACATATATATATATATATATATATATATATATATATATATATATATATATATATATATATATATATATATATATATATATATATATATATGTATATATATATATGAAGTTTAAGTAAATTTTTGGTTTATTAAACTAATGGAATATGAATATAAAAAAATGGTAGTTTACACTTTTATTGGTGCAAGAAACGTGATCCTAGAATAAAAGCTATCCTAGAATAAAAATACTAAAAATAAATGATATGAATGCTGATGCTTGTTGTTTTTATTGTTGGTATTTCACACGATTAAGAGAGTGAAAAGAACCAAAATCCTAACTATAAATATAACAAGTAGTTTCTCAATTTTTAGTTGTAAATGTTGAAAGTCTTTGCTCTAAAAAATATGCACTTTGTACTTGAGCTTTAAACTAAAAACAAGCATGTTTCTAAGGGTCAACTTTCAATAATTAAAGAAATCTTCTTTGACCCCTCTTTGCTCAACTTTATATCGGGTAGGCGTTCCTGATGGTGAATCATCCTCATAACATAACGTATGGTCCAAGTAATGGTAGGAATCAAGCAATTTTTGCGTAATTTTTCGCTGGTTGTTAGCCAGTCGCTGATTTATAGAACACATAAATTTAAGCTGCTAACACGTTATAAAAACAATTTAGGTATATTCTTTACACTACAAAAACAACTTGTGGGACAGGCGTGAAATATACCATGATATGTTTCTCATAACCTAACTTTTAATTAGTTGCTAAAATATCAAAGTACAAGGGAAAGAAAATGAAAGAAAAAAAATATGAGAGGAAGGAGATAAGAGAGAGACATAATTTATCTTTCCGTAGTAAAATGAATTTCTATCACCATTCTTAATTCAAATTGGATAGATCATATACTCGTATATTATAAAATCCAAAATGCATTAATGTCGAGTTTCCCGCTCTATAATTATAGATGATAAATGATAAATGATAAATTTCAGCTCGGGTTTGAGTACATCTGTTGTTCAATTATAATTGAACAACAGATGTAATCAAACCCAAGCGGAAATTTATCATATTTATTTCCAGACTTTTTATATTTTCAAATAATTTTATTATTTAAATATAATCGTTAATTTCCATCCATGTTAAAGGAAAACTTAATTTCACTAATGCATGTAAATACAGAGTACGGGAATTTAATCATACTTGTCATTTTTTATGTACACAATACAAAACATTTACCTAGTGATTATAAATATCAACGGCACACATATTAATTTCAAGAGTCTTCTTTATGTCAGGGTTACTTCCAATGGTATTGTCATAAATAACATAAAAAATACCCTTGAAACTATCATGAATGTATTCAGTACAGTATATTTATTGTACAGGGTGATCACGTATAATGTCCCCCATCTTAACTTTTTTATTTTTCATATTTAAGAAAAATTAAAAATAGGTCTGTTTATATACAGGGGCGATCAAAATGTTATATTTTTTTAATTTGGACATCCTGTATATTACCTGATTTTCCAATTCTACGGCAAAGTTTGAACGTAATTTATGTAATATACCATATATCCAAATTCAACCGTTTTCAAGATATTGACATTTGAAAATTGGCAGGACCCAGTATTCCAAATATCGAATATTACAAGAATAAAAGAAAATCGAGATTGCTGTAGAAAACAAAGAACCGGATAACCCAAATCACTTATTAATTAATGCCAACAATCTAGTTTGAGATTTGACAAGTGTTGACCTAAAATTTAAAAATGCCTTATTCTGAAATTGCAAAAAACCGTCAATAATTATAGCATACATTAAGAATAATTGTAATGTAAGGATGGCACAACAAGTGCTCCGGAGAAATAATGCCAGGGTGCATGTTCCAGACAAAAAAACATTTAAAAAAATATTCGCTAAATTTCA
Source organism: Philopedon plagiatum (assembly GCA_963971165.1). Classification (NCBI taxonomy): domain Eukaryota; kingdom Metazoa; phylum Arthropoda; class Insecta; order Coleoptera; family Curculionidae; genus Philopedon; species Philopedon plagiatum. Next base: position 77,834,555 of record OZ020193.1, read on the forward strand.
ACAAACCTCAAATTTGCATAGGAAGAAAAGGCATGTTCCAAGAGATGAAAATGCAGATTTGAATGTATTACTTGCTATCCTAGAAGATCCAAATAAATCTATTAGAACTATTTCAAGTGAATTACGACAAATAAATGATAATCCTCGAAATGCTTTATACGGAAAAGTTCAAAAAACTCTGAAAAATGCTGGCTACAAGGCTTTAAAGATCAAACCCACTCCAAAACCAACAGCAAGGCAAAGAAAAAAAAGAATAGAATATTGTCGCGTAATGATGAAGAAAATCAATACCAAAAATAATTATCTAAAAAGTATTCTTTGGACGGACGGGTCTACTTTTTCAAAAAGTGCACTGATAAAAAGGATCATTTGTTTTAATAGAATATGACATTTCCTCAAACGAATGATTCTTTTGATATATGCCAAACGAATGAGGAATTTAAACTAAGAAATACATTTCTTTGGTTCAGATTCAATTTATTTCTTTGACCCAGAAGAATATGAATTTACAATCCTTTATCTAGGAAAGTAGTAAACTGTCAAGTAAGAGAATAGAGATTTATGCCAAAATATGATGCACTCCGGGCACATGAACGCATAACATCGAGCTAATTGGTGCAAATTCCGTTCTTTGTTTTAAAATAATCGTAGATTTGAGCCACAAACTTGATTTAATTGTTACAAATTCTGTCCCTTATTTTAAGATCATCTTGAACTTAAGTAAAGAGACTAAGCCTTTTGTTGCAAATTCAATTTCTTATCTTAAGATTATCGTACATTTGAGTCAAAAGATTAATTCTTTTAATATAAAATCAATTTTTCAGTTTAAGATCTCCATAACTTTAGCTCTAAAAATTAAGTCATTTGTTAGAAGTCTCGTAAGACTTGTCTATAAACTGTTACTTTGGGTAAAGAGAATAATTATCTCGTTTAAAATCCTATAATAAGGGATGTTTCAAAAGTGTAGTTATAGACTAAATTAAAATCAGAAGTGTATACTAGAAGGATGTATGCCTTTTCCTTGAGTTTTCCTAATTTGAATAGCATTTTAATGATATTATGTTTAACTTCAATTAACTTGCAAAATATAGGAACATTAATTTAAACTCAGTAGTTTTTTTATTTTATTAGTTACCTAAAACGCATGTATTAAATAAAATGTCGTACAGGGAACAAGAAAAGAATGAATTATTTTAATATTAAATATATTTAAAACAGAAACACCTGTGTTTTTTGCTGACGCTATTACAACAAATGATATTTACTTATGAGAACTAACAAATCGCATAACAAACAAAATATTTTAAGACTAATATATTCCAAAAACTAACCATTTATAATTATTATTTATTATTATTTACGATAAAGTAGGTAACGTAGCAAAAGACAGCAACATTATAAAAACGTGTCGGAAGATAATAAGAATAAAATAAGTTAAAATACTCGCAACTGTCTGGTATTTAACATTAATTTGCTTACATTTTCACCTGAGCTGCACTCATCCAAACTTTTGATGCCTCGCTGAAGCCGGAAGCCTATGTTTTGTATTATTGAATTGATCTGCTCTTCAGTGGGACATTTCAATATCTCAACTTCATTAATTCTTTGTTCTAATCTTGTCAGAAAATAAGAAAAAAATAAATTAATAACTTTTGAAAAACTAGAGACCGTAATTTCGTCCACATTCGTATTTCATACGAGCGAAGCTGTAGGTAAAAATTGTATAGCTAACAGTGCGTCCTAAATTGGTGATGAAAGTATCCCGAAAACTATAAGGGACAGACGGAAAATTTTCTTGAGTGGTGAAAAAGAGAATCTTGGCAGATTTGCAGTGTGTCTTAACTCAAAGGAAATACGCATCAATAGAAAATCTTAATCTTTTATCAACAAACCCGTGGGTTTTCAGTTTAAGACATAATATCTTGTAAGAAGGTTGTATTCTTTGGTAACAAGTGCCGCGGTTTTGCAGAAAGATAGCGCCATTTTTATTTCCTACCCTGAAGTATTTACAAAGAAGTTCAGTAATTATGGTAATTTGTTTTTGAAATTATAGGAGTTGTTTTATCGCAAGTACCGAATGAGCTTTTTGGAAATAATTAGTCATAAATAATGTGTAAGGTTAAAATAAATGTCCAGGTTTTGTAAATTCTGTATAGTCTAACATGTGCATCGCATAAACCTCTCAATTCTTAATTAACTGGTCTACTAAATTATCAAAGAATATTCTTGCATTTACTTACCGTCAAATTATGGCCACAAATGGTCTAAACACCAACTATTTAACCCAATACTCAAATGCTTCCAGTTCCAACTAACTGATCAAAGAAAATATAACAGGTTTTAACCACTGATATTCCGGGATTCTTACCATGAATGACGTTCGCGCGATTCGTTAAAAACGAGTTTGCACGATGGCTTAGGGCACTAGGCCTCGTGGGTTATGTTGGTTGCCAAATGCTTGGGTTCTTTAAGAAGAGAATTTTGAATTTGATAGAAGATCATAGAGTAACTATGGTGGGAAAGTTTTTAGTTTAAATGAATTTCTTTCAGCTTGATAGAATTAAATCCCAAGAGAACTTGGGACTGGTTTTAAATACCGATGTGTGTTTGGCCGAAGAGTGGTATCTTTCTGTCCGATAAATTTCCTTTGTCCTAAGAACAAAATTGGCAAAAGAAGCAATTCTTTTCCCACAAGTAGTCCTGTTTTATCAGTGTGGAATGATAAATAGGAAAAACACTAGATACTTGGCTACAGAAAATCCACACTGCTACAGAGAGTTCCAGTTTTAGTCTATTAACGTGTGGTGTGGCATACTGGACAACAAAGTATTGGGGCCGCATTTCATTGAAGGGACTTTAAATGGTAATAACTACATATTTGCAGTTTTTACAAAATGACCTTGAAGACTATCTTGACGAATTGCCGGTTAGAAATTTAAGGGATATTACATTCCAACAAGATAGAGCTCCACCCACAACGTCCTTATGGTAAGAACCTACCTGAATCAATGATTTGGCGACTGGATTGGAAGAGATGCTCCTATTAAATGGCCTCCGAACAGTCCTGATTTAACCCAAATGGGTTCATTTTTATGGGGGCATTTGAAGGATAGAATAAATGCGAATAATATAGAGAACCTAAATGGAAAAGCTCAGAAGAACTTTAATAAAATGCATTGAGGTAAATGGTGGTCCAGTCGACCCAGTCAAGTTCAATATTTAGTGTCTAACAATGTAAGAAAACTAAAGTGTTAAAATTAAAACCATAATAAGTAGTTATATACCGTTATATTTTAGTATAGGTTTGTTACATGTTGTTATAAATAATCTGTATTTTTCGTCTGAAGTTTTTGAATTAAAATTCTGCGTTTTAAAATCACCCGTTTCATTCGTGCATTTTTAGATATTTGGAATACTGGGTCCTGCCAATTTTCAAATGTCAATATCTCGAAAACGGTTGAAATTGGTTATAGGGTATATTACATAAATTGCGTTCAGAATTTGACGTAGAATTGGAATATCAGTTAATATACAGGATGTCTCATTTAAAAAATATATAACATTTTAATCCCCCCTGCAGTGCCGTAGCTAGACTTACTGACGCCTGTGTCAAATTTTGTCTCGGCGCCTTGCCCTAGATGAAAGGCTGCTTGAGAAGATTGAGGCAAAATTTGGCGCCTCGGATTTCTTGCGCCTGTGGAAAATGCTACCTTCGCCACGCCCTAGCTACGGTACTGCCCCCTGTATATTAACAGACCTATGCATGCAGCAAATACTACTTTGAAACCCTTGTATACCCATATTTTAAATTTTTTCAAGTATGAGAAATAAAAAAGTTAAGATGGGGTACATTATACGCGATCACCCTGTACATTGTACATATCAGTACATTATGGCATTACGAGGTGGATTGAAAAGTTTTCGACCTAACTAAGAAAAACACATTTTTCTGAACCCAACAAAATTTATTTTTTTATCTAGTCTCCCATTAACTCAATGCACTTGGCCCAGCATTTGTCGAGACCCTTCAGTCCCTCAGAATAATGACTTTTATCTAAACCAGAAAAATAGTCATTAACAGCACTTATCACATCAGTGGGTGAGAAATTAATTCGTACTTGAGGTCGTGCAATTTCGCTATGGAAACTGCTGCTTTGGACAAACGCGGACGTTTTTTCTTGATTTTCTCCGCTAGTCCTTACAATAATCCATAATATTATTTCCCTGCTATAGTTTCCTTATTCCAAGTAGTCCATACGAATTATCCCATGAGGATCCAAAAAGATCATTGCCATTAGCTTGCTAGCCAATGGAGCAGCTTTCGCCTTCTCCGGTTCGTCTTTTGCAGTCCACTGCTTTGACTATAGTTTTGTCTCTGGAGTGTAGTGGTAGACCCATGTTTCGTCGACAGTAATGAAACGTCGAGGAATATAATTTTCATTTCGCATAAAACACTTAAAACACAATCGTGAAATGTTCACACGCACTCATTTTTGATCAATAGTGAGCAAATGCGGCACCAAACGCACGCTCAGCTTTCTCATACCCAGTTTCTCATGTAAAATGTTCTCTGCCCATTCGTATGAGAGGCCAACAGTCTCCCAAATTTAATCGATGGTCGTCCATCACGATTTGGTGTACGTAATCGACCACTTCCTCCGTCGTTACGGTTCTTGGTCGTCCAGAGCTTTCTACGTTGAAAATGCTCACCTTCCCACGTTTGGACTCAGCAGCCCAGGATTTCACAATTGTAAAAGTAGGAGCGTTATCTCCATACACTGAATCTAATTCAAATTTGATTTCTGTTGGAGCTTTTCCTTTCAAACGAAGGAATATAATCACGGCACGATACTTCAATTTATCCATTGTTTTAATTTTTCTCAAGTATGAAAAATAAAAAAGTTAAGACGGGGGACATTATATGTGATTACCCTGTACATTGTACATATGTTACTGCTGCCAGAAAAAACTTGATCACTGGGTAGTCGTCAGACTTAGCTCCTTGTATTTCTTTCACTGCTATCTATCGAATAAGTATTGAAATTGGACTCTAATCTCGCTCCTTGTTGGTCAGATCGGAAATTTTTCCACCTTCGTGTTTATCGAAGAGTACTAACAGCATCTTTGACAATACAGGCATTTACCTCTTTTTCACATCACGTATTAGCAAGCGTTTTAGTGCGTGATTAAAATTCGACATTTTATTCCTCAAACATCTAAGAATACCTTAAGATTTAAGAAAAGAAATAGATTGTATGTATGGACTTGTATAGGGTTGATTTAATATAAAATCGGAAATTGTGCAAGGACTCCATTATCATATAGGATTAACCAACTAACTCGCTCCTACACCATACACCTATCAAATACTAAATATTGTGGAACGTTGAATTTCTGTGACAACTATCAAGAGATTTCAATGTAAACACTTTACTTTGCTGCCAGGTTTAAAATAAGATTTGTGAAAAAAAACAAGGATTTTCACTGTGAATATAAAAATGGAAAGTGAAGTCTGGTTTTTTCTATTTGGAGAAACTGTAAGACAGTTACTTAAAATTTCCACGCAGAAAAATCGAATCGCAAGTACGAAAAATAATACTAATAATTGCCATGTCAGTGAAAAACGTTGGAAAATTTTTGGAAATGATTTAATTAGTTTTTGGGAAAAAGCGAAGAAAATAATAGTGCCACCTACCCTCTGGTCTGTTTATGACAAAAAACAACAATACATATTAGTAAATGATGACATTGATTAATATAAGTACCTAAACACAAAAAATTAATTGCATTTTTAAAACAACAAGCTGTTGGCTATAAAAGCAAAAAATATATTTTAAAGAAAACTTCCTGTTTTTAGTTTATTTATTAAAGAATGCCAGGGCTGAGCTGGGCAGTTTCGTATTACCAAAATTTCTTCTGATCGATCCTAAATAATTTTTGTAGTACTTTAAGTACCATATAGAACGGCGGAAAAGCGTAAAACAAAGGCCTGTCCACTGTCCAGCTTATGGTAAAAGCTTTAACTATGACAGATTCTGGGCTCTAAATCAGGACACATACTTTTTACACTTTCGGTTTATTCGATTGGCGAACAGGTCAATTTCAGGACTACCAAATTTTTTAACTATCTCATCAAATACTGTTAGAGACAAGGGCCATGTCTCTGTTGAAATTGTTCTAGATTCGGCATCAGCGTCAGTATTATTTTTGGTGTTTATATATGACGCAAAAACCCAAGTGTTTCTGAGTTCGCACATTGCCATATTTCCCGAAATATGTTGCATAGGTCAACGGACTGGATGATACCCCTGCGATTGATAGAGGATATGGCAGTGGTGTCATCCGATCGTAATAAAATATTGCAGTTGTTGGTATTGCGGGCTAGATATCTTAAACCACAAGAAACGACAATCAGCACCAACTGGTTTATATGTCTCTCTTTATCAGAGTCGGACCAAAAACCACGAGCATTTCCCCTCCATTACATGCCCTTAAACCAGTAAGGGAAGCATCGGTATAAATTTCCATCACTATTTTGATGTCAATTTTTGATTTTAAAATGTTTTGATCCCACTAAAATACATAGGCCTCCGCCAGGTATGTGCTGCGGTAAAGACATAAAACTATCGTAGTTATATTTACTTTTTGATAGACGACACTTTTATCTTTTCAATCGTTTTGTGTATAGCAAGCCATACTTAACCGCAGGACATGCTGAGTTTAATATACCCCTAAGTTTTGCTTATACTCGAATTTTATATTTCGTTTTCTGTTGAAAAGAGATTGCTAAATTTTTAATGTAGAATTTCTTTTCATAGGGTAACTCCAACTTCATTTTTGTTCACAACACAACAAACCCCGAAAACATTTTTCTTTGTTCAGGGGTTAATGAGCTTTTCCCCCGTTAATGATGAAACCTAAACTTAGTAGTAACTGTAACACTTTATTGACGCTCCAAATACACTCCTTGGACGAGTTGCTAATGACAATGACTAAAAAGTCTTCTACATAATTTTGCACAGACAATTCCTTGTGTCCCTATTTTTTCCAGGACTGAGTTCATATCTTTCGTGAAACAGTACGGGGCTGAAGAAAGTTCAAATGGCAAACATGTAAATTTCTATAAATTGTTGTTAAACGTTGTCTACGGAAATTAGAAAATATGTATCTTTTAGGTCAATAGTAGATATCCAGAAGCCTTTATAGAGCAGTTTCCTCCTCCATTTTAAAGTGGGAACACACAACAAAGGCATGAAAGTTTTTCAAATTTGAAATAAAACATTTCTTGCAATTTAACTTCTCAGGGTAGAAAATTTTTTAAATCTACTGTCCTTTTTCTTCGGAGCAGTGCACAACTGCTCCCATTTCTAAAAATTTCTTGACGGCCCTGGCCATTCAAGAAAATTCCAGTTTCGAAATCGTTTTTAAATAATAAATTATAGTTCTTTAGTAAGGTACACTTACCAAAGGAATTTGGTAGCCCTTAATTCAGAACAGGACTGTGCAATTTTTTTGTGATACGTTCCCAATCTTCTATACAAAATAAGCCAGCCTTCCAGCTTCTTTAGAGATACTTACCACTGGCGGTACCTCGAGCGACAATCTCTTCTGGAAGTCTGCCCTTTCTTCAGCCCCGTGTCCCTCCTCGACTGACGGGACGGGCGCTGCTTGTTTAAAGGAGGGTTTTTTTCCTCATGCTCATCACGAGTCCGAAGCCCGTGCTAGTGTGGAACTCTGTGTCTCCTGACGATAGCCTACCCACTAACCCCCACCTCTTTCCTATCCTCTATATCCTGGGACCACCGTGACCGGTATCTCCTCAAGATAGGGATTGGTAATTATAACTTATCTATTTGGTTGGTTCTGTCTTTCCCTCTTCTCCTTCTCAGTCATTATTGTTTGTATAAGCTTGTATCCTCTAACCCAGTTGTTTTTTGTTTCTATCATGTACTGTATTATGTTTCCTACTTCTAGGTGTTCTCCAACTTCTAGCGTTGCCCTGTGTCTCATTCTCCGTGTCATCTTGGGCAGAGGAACACGGTGTGTTCTGGCGTATCTACTTTTTCGCGGTATGGACAACTTTCCTCCTGCGTCTTACCGATCTTTTAGAGTAAGTTCTAAAATACCCGTGTCCCGTAAGGAATTGTGTTAGGTGGTACTATATTTGTTTATGTTTGCCGTCCAGTCATTCTCTTATATTGGGAGTCAGTTGTTTTGTCCATTGCTCTTTTTCTGTTGTTTCATTCCATCTTTCCCGTCACATATTGTAGGTCCTCTGTCTGGCTTCTTTTCTTATTTCGGGTCGATGGGCGTTTCCGATGTTTTTTAGATATCATCTTTCGTCTATCAGTAGGTCAATTGGAATAATTGTTCCTGTGACTACCTGTAGAGCTACTGTCGATATCGTTCGATATCCCCTTGCTATATGTAGCATCATTTTTCGTTGCGGCCTTTCCACAAGTTCCCTGTTTTTTTTTTGGGCACCATGTCGTCCATAATGGTGCAGCGTATAAAATTATCCATTGCACCACGCCATTCAGGAGCATTCTTTTTCCCCAGCTCGGACCGCCTATATTAGGGAGAAGGCGGGCAAGTGTGACAGCCCTTTTTTCTGCTTTCTTCAGTGTGTGTGTGTTATATATAGATTGCTATCTATTATTATCCCCAGGTACTTTAGTGATGTTGCTGGCGTAATTTTGGTTTCTCCAACATTAAATTAAATTCCGTCTCTGTCTTTTCTGCCTGAGAGGATTACTGCTTCGGATTTTCAGGTGCTTGCTTCAAACGATTTTCGTTCATCCAATTGCTTATAAGCTATAAAGCCCTCGCTTGCCTTTATATCATTATTTCCTTATTTTCCTCTGTTACTACCAGTGCCAGGTCATCTGCGAAACCAATTGCGTGTCCGTCATCCTCTTGTTCTAATCTTAGTACTTGATCATAAAAGACATTCCAGAGGGTCGGTCCAAACACCGATCCCTGGGGTATAACAGCCGTTACCTGGACTTGGTCTCCTCTATTGGATATTATTTTCCTCTCTTTTAAATAATCCTTAACAACGTCGATAAATAATATATTCGGAGGTGCTTGTACTTATCAGGTTTTTAATTATTATGCCCCATGATGCCGTATTAAATGCATTACGTCCACTGTGATCAGGGCACCCCACTTTCTTTCTCTGGCTTCCTTTGCAAGTTCAATGACTCTTCTTATTGTTTTACTGTAGAGCGTTTTTTCTAAAGCCGAACTGGTAGTCGAATAGCTTGCTTTCTTGCTCTATATTTTAATCTAATCTATTTTTATCAGATATTCAAAACGTTTTCCTACACTGATAAAAAGGATCATTTGTTTTAATAGAATATGACATTTCCTCAAACGAATGATTCTTTTGATATATGCCAAATGAATGGGGAATTTAAAATAAGAAATGCATTTCTTTGGTTCAGTTCAATTTATTTCTTTGACCCAGAAGGATATGAATTTACAATCCTTTATCTAGGAAAGTAGTAAACTGTCAAGTAAGAGAATAGGGATTTATGCCAAAATATGATGCACTCCGGGCACATGAACGCATAACATCGAGCTAATTGGTGCAAATTCCGTTCTTTGTTTTTAAATAATCGTAGATTTGAGCCACAAACTTGATTTAATTGTTACAAATTCTGTCCCTTATTTTAAGATCATCTTGAACTTAAGTAAAGAGACTAAGCCTTTTGTTGCAAATTCAATTTCTTATCTTAAGATTATCGTACATTTGAGTCAAAAGATTAATTCTTTTAATATAAAATCAATTTTTCAGTTTAAGATCTCCATAACTTTAGCTCTAAAAATTAAGTCATTTGTTAGAAGTTTCCTAAGACTTGTCTATAAACTGTTACTTTGGGTAAAGAGAATAATTATCTCATTTAAAATCCTATAATAAGGGATGTTTCTAAAGTGTAGTTATAGACTAAATTAAAATCAGAAGTGTATACTAGAAGGATGTATGCCTTTTCCAGGAGTTTTCCTAATTTGAATAGCATTTTAATGATATTATGTTTAACTTCAATTAACTTGCAAAATATAGGAACATTAATTTAAACTCAGTAGTATTTTTATTTTATTAGTTACCTAAAACGTATGAATTAAATAAAATGTCGTACAGGGAACAAGAAAACAATGAATTATTTTAATATTAAATATATTTAAAACAGAAACATCTGTGTTTTTTGCTGACGCTATTACAACAAATGATATTTACTTATGAGAACTAACAAATCGCATAACAAACAAAATATTTTAAAACTAATATATCCCAAAAACTAACCATTTATAATTATTATTTACGATAAAGTAGGTAACGTAGCAAAACACAGCAACATTATAAAAACGTGTCGGAAGATAATAAGAATAAAATAAGTTAAAATACTCGCAACTGTCTGGTATTTAACATTAATTTGCTTACATTTTCACCTGAGCTGCACTCATCCAAACTTTTGATGCCTCGCTGAAGCCGGAAGCCTATGTTTTGTATTATTGAATTGATCTGCTCTTCAGTGGGACATTTCAATATCTCAACTTCATTAATTCTTTGTTCTAATCTTGTCAGAAAATAAGAAAAAAATAAATTAATAACTTTTGAAAAACTAGAGACCGTAATTTCGTCCACATTCGTATTTCATACGAGCGAAGCTGTAGGTAAAAATTGTATAGCTAACAGTGTGTCCTAAATTGGTGATGAAAGTATCCCGAAAACTATAAGGGACAGACGGAAAATTTTCTTGAGTGGTGAAAAAGAGAATCTTGGCAGATTTGCAGTGTGTCTTAACTCAAAGGAAATACGCATCAATAGAAAATCTTAATCTTTTATCAACCAACCCGTGGGTTTTCAGTTTAAGACATAATATCTTGTAAGAAGGTTGTATTCTTTGGTAACAAGTGCCGCGGTTTTGCAGAAAGATATCGCCATTTTTATTTCCTAACCTGAAGTATTTACAAAGAAGTTCAATAATTATGGTAATTTTTTTTTTAAATTATAGGAGTTGTTTTATCGCAAGTACCGAATGAGCTTTTTGGAAATAATTAGTCATAAATAATGTGTAAGGTTAAAATAAATGTCCAGGTTTTGTAAATTCTGTATAGTCTAACATGTGCATCGAATAAACCTCTCAATTCTTAATTAACTAGTCTACTAAATTATCAAAGAATATTCTTGCATTTACTTACCGTCAAATTATGGCCACAAATGGTCTAAACACCAACTATTTAACCCAATACTCAAATGCTTCCAGTTCCAACTAACTGATCAAAGAAAATATAACAGGTTTCAACCACTGATATTCCGGGATTCTTACCATGAATGACGTTCGCGCGATTCGTTAAAAACGAGTTTGCACGATGGCTTAGGGTACTAGGCCTCGTGGGTTATGTTGGTTGCCAAATGCTTGGGTTCCTTAAGAAGAGAATTTTGAATTTGATAGAAGATCATAGAGTAACTATGGTGGGAAGGTTTTTAGTTTAAATGAATTTCTTTCAGCTTGATAGAATTAAATCCCAAGAGAACTTGGGACTGGTTTTAAATACCGATGTGTGTTTGGCCGAAGAGTGGTATCTTTCTGTCCGATAAATTTCCTTTGTCCTAAGAACAAAATTGGCAAAAGAAGCAATTCTTTTCCCACAAGTAGTCCTGTTTTATCAGTGTATAGAAGGCACAGTGGTCTAAGCGCATTCGGGAACATATCAGTTTTCCCCGGTTTAGGGGTGAGGACCAGTTTTGCAATCTTCCACATGGTTGGGAATTTAAGTTTAGTAGCCGAATTAATTTTAGTAGCCGATTCATCATATTTAGGATAAATACTTGGTCAATTTTTTCGACTGCTTTAGTTACCTACGGTAAGATTCCATCTGGTTCAAGAGCTCTTCCAGGTTTGATTTTCTCAGCAGCATCATTTCCCCTCCCTTCTCCCCTCCTCTTCTTCTCCCCTCCCCTTCACCCCTCCCCTTCGTGCTTATCCTTCTCACCTGCCCTTCTTCCCCTTCTCCTCTCCCCTCCATCCCATCCCCCCAGTCCCCTCTCCCTTCCCCCTTCTTTCTCTCCTTCTCCGCGCCCCTTCAAATTGGAAAGAATATAGAGTCTTTTTTTTGTATTTTTTGAGTCCGTGAGATAGGTTGTGTGCCCGAATTGAATTAACTGCCTCGTGTAATTGGTATGAGGTTTTTCTATTAATATTTGGATTCACCCCAAAGATTTCCGTACACTTTCCGGTAACCGTTCTATAGCATAATCAGCTGGGGACTCTGTAAAGTCTGTGTTGCTATTCAGGAAGAGCGTAGCAGCTATTGGACGATCGGCCATTTTTCCAGTCGCCGTGTAGATCTTTTCACTCACCGATGATGCCGGAGTGTCCAAGTCTTAACGGCATGTGTGGTGATGTACAGTCACGAGTACGTTTTGTATAGAAGACCGCATAACTGATCTTGGAGGAGCCTGAAGAAGAAACATATCGTGAACGCCGATATGACTTTGATCGACTCCGATTACGCTCACGTTTTTGAATTGTGTCGCGCAGTTCGTTTTTTAACCAATTAATCTTTTTTAACAGGTCTCGACGCGACATCCTTTCCTTGATGAGCTTCTGCCCCTGTGCTTTTCCATTTTAAATCTATGATCACATTGTATATTAGCTATTGTTAATATACTGACAATGTATACCGCAGGCAGGGGCAAAACAGGAACCTACACAATCTCATGCACCACTTCCAAAATGGTCGCAATAGGCCCTGTACGTATACATACCCGCACACACAAGAAAGCGAGTGCCAGGGCACCGGCACCGTCTCATTTCATGATACAAATAAAAGAAGATATGACACTGCGTAGGTAGGCGTGGCCATGAACGTCACGCTGTGAGTAATTGCTCCATATTTTGTAAACGAAACACGTCTTTGTTAAGATCGCGTTGTGTTTTAAAGTTATTTTTTGGTGTTTTTATATCACTTTGAAGAGTTTAAAAGTGAAATGAGGTATGTTGTGTATGGTTGTGATGTGGACAATCAATGCAAGGGTTTTATGCCCGGTATTAAAGTTGTTAGCTCCCCCAAAGATAAAGAAACACAAAGTGTTTGGAAGCGTCTGTTCAAACGAGAAAATAAGTTTAATGTGAAAAATACTAGAATCTGTTCTAGACATTTTACCGAAAGTGATTATGAAGGTAATTTAAAGCATGAATTGTGTCATGTTATGAATATCAAATGTATTTAATGGTTTTACAAACCCGCTTCAATAAAAAGTTTACTGTGACAAACAATAAAAATGCCAAAAATCCCCACGGTTACGAATCAACAGACTTTAATTGAGAAAATACGACAAAGAGACTGGAAAAAGGCTATTTTCTTAGAAAATAATTTCTTGTTTTACCTAATTTCATAAATTTAGATATTTTCGTCTTGTTTAGAAAAATTTTTGGTATTTTAAGATTTTTTTTAATCTGAAAATCAAAGAATACAAAAATACAATAATTTTTAATAACTTACTATTTAAAGTGTACAAAAACAAGAAAATTACCCTAAAAACATGTTTCCGTCACAAGGTTACAGATCTTTTAACCGCAAAAAATATTTGACAAATTATAGGAACAAACAAAATTCTTATTTATAGCATACTCGTATTTTCGGAAGGCTCTGAGTAAGTATAAGAATATGCCTCTAAATAAAAATTATTATCTTAATTATTAAGCATAGTTTTATTTTATAAAATTATTTACATTTTCTTTTCACGTAAATAAATATGTAGAACCCAGTTGGCAGGGAATTTACCAATATATATATATATATATATATATATATATATATATATATATATATATATATATATATATATATATATATATATATATATATATATATATATATATATATAAGAGAAGGAATAAGCGGGAATGCGGTCTGTTAAATAAATTAGTTACTCATTTCATTCTTAATCCTCTATATTTCGACTTGATTTAAGTCTTCATCAGGAGGTCACAGCTAAAAACACAACAGTGTTATAATTACCAAGTATTATGTTAATTTATTATTTTGTTATTCTTTATGTGAGGAATTATCAATTATATACAGGGTGATTCACGGTCGATGGTAGGTTAGACGTTTATGGAGAACGGAACGCGGGATTTTTTTGAAAATTTGGCAACGTGGGTAATTAGCTATGCTCTGTCCATCTAAAATATTTTCAGCATTGCGACGTTGCCGCTTCTATCAAAAAGTCCTAGCAACTTTATTTTTTTAAATGGAACACCCCATATATTAATAAATTTTTAGAATCGCTCTTTTATTACAATACTTTTTTGTTAATATTACCCTATACCTATCTCTATCGGTTTTCGAGATAAAAATTAGTTTGTGTTAAATATGGTCCAAAACATGGCCCTAATTACACGTAAGTAAATTAGTGCTCTCAATTCATGGAAAGTTGATATTTTGGCGGTAGTTTAGACAGACCCGATGTATTTATTTTTCACCATGAAATCGACTCCATATCATACAGGGCGTGCTAAGATTACTATTATTTCCGTTGTTCATAAAAGGGGTCAAATGTTCGTTTTTTTAAATGAAACCCCCTGTATATTAATCAATAAATTGAAAGACGAAGAAAAACGCTTTAAGATGGTACATCATATTCCTATACCTAAATCATCAAGTTTTCTTAATAAAAGCGCTTTTTTGTGAAAAAAAAAATAAAGACTTTAATTTTAAGTAACCATGGATATCAAACATCAAAATATCAAACTTACGACATTTTGACGACTGTGTTTAAAAAAATCTCCCAAAATGAACGCAGATAATCATTATTCAAACGAAGTTCTTATGAAATTATTTATTTTACACGGACAATGTGATCAAATCATTGCCAGAACTTGCAGAAAATTTAACCAAATGTATCCTGAATTGACACAAATGAACGAAAGGAAGTTTGTAAGATTACAAAATAATTTCATTAACATGTGAAAATAAATTAAATAACAAAATTAGGAAGGTTCAAAAAACAAAACTGTAAACAAAATAAGAAATTTTTACAATAAATGCTGGAAATGTTGTCCATTACATTCTAAACATTTTAGTATGTGCTTTTGTACGCGACTCGTAGTTGCTTTTTCAATTTCATGGGGATCCAGATCTTCAATACACCGAACTATTCGCCGTCGCAGTTCTTCTTTGGTAGGCACTGGAGTACTGTACACTCTTTCTTTTAAAACACCCCATAAATAAAAGTCAAGCGGCGTGAGATCGGGGGATCTCGGTGGCCAATCCCACGGCCCTAAGCGCCTAAACCAACGATCGTCAAATATTTCATAAAGTACCCTGGAAACTTCCTGGGTGCAATGAGCTGGCGCTCCGTCCAGTTGAAACCACGAATTCCTATAATCCTCTAAAGATAAATTTTCGACGAAATCGGTAACAGTCGTCCTTAGTATTTCGAGATATCTCTCAGCATTTAAAGTGGCATCATAAATAAAAAAGCTAATTTTGTGCTTTTTTAAAATACAAAAAACATTTAGGTCAAATTTTTCTTGAAATCCCATTTCTTTTGTCACGTGAGGATTATGATCAGCCCAAAAATGCTTATTTCTTCTATTAAAAATCCCATCCCTTGTAAATTTTGCTTCGTCGCTCCAAATGATTTTTGACAAAAACTCCGGATCCTCTTGTATACGTATTAAAAGGGTTTCGCAAAAATGCACTCTACGTTCAAAGTCTTCTGCTTTGAGGGCTTGCACTTTAGTAAATTTAAACGGATGCATTTCGTGATTTCCCAAAATTCGTTGTATTGAAGCATATGATACACCCAAATCTTTTTCTGCACTACGAATGGAAGCCTCTGGATATGCATAAAAATATGCCAAAACGTTGACAATATTATCTTCATTTGAAGTAACAGGTTTTGGTAATGTTAGAGGCGCTTTTAAATTTGAGCCATAGTTAATGAAATTATTTTGTAATCTTACAAACTTCCTTTCGTTCATTTGTGTCAATTCAGGATACATTTGGTTAAATTTTCTGCAAGTTCTGGCAATGATTTGATCACATTGTCCGTGTAAAATAAATAATTTCATAAGAACTTCGTTTGAATAATGATTATCTGCGTTCATTTTGGGAGATTTTTTTAAACACAGTCGTCAAAATGTCGTAAGTTTGATATTTTGATGTTTGATATCCATGGTTACTTAAAATTAAAGTCTTTATTTTTTTTTTTACAAAAAAGCGCTTTTATTAAGAAAACTTGATGATTTAGGTATAGGAATATGATGTACCATCTTAAAGCGTTTTTCTTCGTCTTTCAATTTATTGATTAATATACAGGGGGTTTCATTTAAAAAAACGAACATTTGACCCCTTTTATGAACAACGGAAATAATAGTAATCTTAGCACGCCCTGTATGATATGGAGTCGATTTCATGGTGAAAAATAAATACATCGGGTCTGTCTAAACTACCGCCAAAATATCAACTTTCCATGAATTGAGAGCACTAATTTACTTACGTGTAATTAGGGCCATGTTTTGGACCATATTTAACACAAACTAATTTTTATCTCGAAAACCGATAGAGATAGGTATAGGGTAATATTAACAAAAAAGTATTGTAATAAAAGAGCGATTCTAAAAATTTATTAATATATGGGGTGTTCCATTTAAAAAAATAAAGTTGCTAGGACTTTTTGATAGAAGCGGCAACGTCGCAATGCTGAAAATATTTTAGATGGACAGAGCATAGCTAATTACCCACGTTGCCAAATTTTCAAAAAAATCCCGCGTTCCGTTCTCCATAAACGTCTAACCTACCATCGACCGTGAATCACCCTGTATAATACTAATTAACTAAGTTTTACTTACAATTACGAGTTAAAAGAAGTCACAAACACTCACAAAACGAAACATTTAAAATTCCTTAAAAATATGCATCAAAACAACTGCACACTACATATTAAAATCTGTTTCTGCATCCTATTTATGGTGGGTAAAAACAATATTTCACACAGCTCAAAAAAAAATTAACAATCCAATTCCTTCTTTCTTTCCTTTTTTCCTGCGTTCTATCTGTATACCAGGACATCTCCACAAGTTTAATTAAAACCTTTGTCAATACATCCTACATACCATATATATATATATATATATATATATATATATATATATATATATATATATATATATACAGCGTCTGCCCAGATTTGGTTACCAAATGGGAAACTTTTTTATTTTTGATTTTACGAAAAAAAGTTATTCTTGATAAAAAGTTTTGCTTGTTGGAAAAGTAAGACTCGCATTGAAAAAAAATATATGTGATACAGCGCGTAATGAAAATCAAGAAAAAATATTTATAAAACTATTTATTTTAACTAACAGATCCTAAAAACAAATTTTAGGTCACAACAGAACCACCGTTATTTTAAATGCACATAAACCGGCAAACAGCATGTCTTACATGATCGGCTCGGATTTCTTCACGTGCTTCTCGTATCCTGCTTTTTTAAATGAATAAGATTTTCAGGTCTGTATTTGTAAACAATTTCCTTAATTCGTCCCCAAAAGAAGAAATCAAGAGGTGTGAGGTCGAGGGACCTAGGCGGCCAATCCGCAAAATTATCATCTTGATTCGAAGTTCGGTCAATTTTGAAATTGAAGTTAAGCCGGGCTCATACTGCTGAGAAATGACAAGGGGCACCATCTAACTAAATATTAAATCCTGCCTTACATGCAGGGGCAACTCATCAATAATATCAAAAAAGTCATTTTGCAAAAAAGTTTGAAATATTTGTCCGTTAATGTTGTTATCGAAAAAAAGTGGTCCTAAAATTTTGTTTTTCAAAACACCACACCCAACATTAACTTTCTGAGACACTTTACTCCGACATTCTACTACCCAGTATGGATTCGATATACTTCAAAACCCCGAATTTTGTGATGAAAACATTCCGTTGGTGGTAAACGTCGCTTTGACGTAAATCAAAATTTGAAACCCGAAATTTGGATGATCTTCATAATACCCCATTATCCAGTGACAATAATCAAATCGTATATCCATGTCTCGAGGAAATGCGTGAATAAATTTTGGTTTAAAATTGTTCTATTGGTTTTTCTTCAAACCAGTTTGGATAAATTTAATTAAGTAACCCATTCATGGGATCTTTGTTCAAGGCTTTTTTTGGGTCCTCTGTAACATGAACCACTATATCGAGCTCATCATCGTCAATGTCAATCTTACCTATTACCTGTCATGAAACCAGCACCACATACAGGTAAGATAATAAAAATAAGTTATTAGATTTTTCAAAATAAGTCATAAAAGAAGTATTAAGAAAGAAGTTTAATGAAACGTTTCATTAAAAAAGTATTTATTTGCATTTACAAATGACATTACTAGCGAAAATTCCATGCTATTTACTTTAACTACTCGATTTTCTTTACGCCCTGTATAACATATCTTTTTTTTCAATGCCAGTCTTACTTTTACAACAAGCAAAACTTTTTATCAAGAATAACTTTTTTTTCGTAAAATCAAAAATAAAAAAGTTTCCCATTTGGTAACCAAATATATATATATATATATATATATATATATATATATATATATTATTATATTACCTATAGGCCAAGAAATCTTCCATTTTTCTACTATTGTTGTACAATGGTGCATTTGTACCGTCGACGTCGAGAAAATCGACATTCGACATACTTTCGAGTATTATTGTGTTAGCAGCCAAACATTTTTGGAGCAACACTGGGTGAACTAGTTGGCGCGAGCCACTACATCTTACCCATCCTTTCCGATCATTTTGGATATAAGGACTCTCTTTGATTCTGGTCAAATCGTGGTCTGTTCTTCAGCCACCCTGGGTGTAAGCCTGCCCGCTGATGGGTAAGGGCCCAGAAATCGATAGCAGGAGGTCACCCAGACCAGAATCAAAGATAGTCCTCATTATTTTTATTTTTCATTCACGGCCTTTTCGCTGCACTAGCGAAGAAGTAAATCTTCGCATTTACATTTATTATATTACCTATAGGCCAAGAAATCTTCCATTTTTCTACTATTGTTGTACAATGGTGCATTTGTACCGTCGACGTCGAGAAAATCGACATTCGACATACTTTCGAGTATTATTGTGTTAGCAGCCAAACATTTTTGGAGCAACACTGGGTGAACTAGTTGGCGCGAGCCACTACATCTTACCCATCCTTTCCGATCATTTTGGATATAAGGACTCTCTTTGATTCTGGTCAAATCGTGGTCTGTTCTTCAGCCACCCTGGGTGTAAGCCTGCCCGCTGATGGGTAAGGGCCCAGAAATCGATAGCAGGAGGTCACCCAGACCAGAATCAAAGATAGTCCTCATTATTTTTATTTTTCATTCACGGCCTTTTCGCTGCACTAGCGAAGAAGTAAATCTTCGCATTTACATTTATTATATTACCTATAGGCCAAGAAATCTTCCATTTTTCTATATATATATATATATATATATATATATATATATATATATATATATATATATATATTATTTTAAATTAATTTATCCCTTCATGTACATGATTATTCATGTATATACAGTCATATACTTTAAAATTTGTATTATGAACAGGAGACACAGTATATTGCCAATAGAATCTATATTAAATCGCCTGTAACTAACTTAAACTCTATATTGCGCCTTATAAATTTCAAAAATAACTCACAGCGTGACGTCACGCGCGAACCCGGACGAATTTGACACGGTTTGGTCTCATATCTTCCTTTTATTGTACCATGATCACATCTCAATAGCAGGTATTATAGCTGTTGGTGAGTCGGGAAACCGATTCGCTCCGAAAGAAATTCTTTAAAAATGTGCTGCATGCAGTACACCGGAGGCGTACTACCAAGTTTCAGGGACCCGCAAGCGCGAGTGAAAAGCATGTTGTGCACACGGGCGGCAAATTGTCTCATGGCCACTGTACGTGTTTTATATTTTAAGACAAAAAAATTAACTGCTTGTTTATACAACCAAAATTGTAATAATAATAAATTATTACGGTATCCCAAAATTTCTAAATAATCTTTATTTTCTTTTGATTCAAACCAAGAACTAGTCTTAACTTGCTTAAAGAATAACGCGCGCGTTGCGATTTGCGTCGCAGCGTCGTACAGAAGCTCCGTTCACAGTAGGAGCGTCGAGCGCAGCGTCGCGTTTGCGTCGCATCTAGCGTTTTGTAGCGTCGCATCTGGTGGCGTCAGTGCATTCAGAGTGGCAGCGTCTACTTTGCGTTCGCGTTTACGGATATGTGATTATTTCAGTTAACAAAATGACCAGAGAAAGCAGTATGCGCCTTTTTCTTGCTTGAAAATTCGTATATCTCCCACAAGATGAAATATAAAAAAAAACTGGAATTCACCTCGTAATAGGGAAAGATATATATTGGAGATTTCCATCATCTGTATCTCAAGTCGAGACAATATCCAGATAGATTTTTCAATTATATGAGAATGTCTGTTAGAACATTTGATTATTTATTGGAGAAGGTTGGCGATTGCCTAGAAAAAACTGTAACAAATTTTGTAAAGAAAAGACCTAGTTTAATATGATTAGATTAGCTGTCACTAGATTGAAACTTGCTGCAGGAACAAACCTATTATTTTTCTAACCTAACAAA
The DNA here is from genome assembly GCA_963971165.1 of Philopedon plagiatum. NCBI lineage: Eukaryota > Metazoa > Arthropoda > Insecta > Coleoptera > Curculionidae > Philopedon > Philopedon plagiatum. Next base: position 77,855,217 of record OZ020193.1, read on the forward strand.
AATATAAAATACTTACTTGACATTCCTAGTATTTCACCCACTTCAGCATATAGCCGTTATCTTTCGTTTTTTTTTTCTTATATGAGGCCAATTTGGTGTTCCATAGGGGTGGTCTTGCCTGAATTTCAGATATTAAAACTTCTACACTTTCTTTCGACATGATGGAACGCTCTTTAGAACGCTACTAGTGTTGGGAGATATATCAATCACCATGATCCAATCACCGTGAAAGACAAATCACTATCGGTAGCGGCGATCGAAATCTCGCTAACCCAGTTATTCAGTATTCAGTGATTAACAAATCTGCATGCGCCACGGACGGTTCACCGAAACAAAATAGATCACGGCGATCCGACCGCGTAATCGCCCCTTGTAAAATAAATATTTCTCGGGTTATTGAGATATTGATAAATAAAATCGCTGCTTGAACGGTTGCGCCAGATATTATCGCTTCTTGCGTTGTTGATATATCTGATTCTTTAGATATTCACGTATGTTCAGTGATTTGTCGTTTATCGGTTCGGTCGGCCGTAGTCGATATTGTTGGTGAATTAGCCATTTATTCTTCATTGCGCGTAGTAACGATTATAGAGTAACCGATAAATTAGTTTTAATACTTTTAATTATAGCAAAATTCAACACCTGCAATATATTTAGATTCACAAAATGTCCAAAAAACAGAAAACCAGTGAAATTTTGAATTTTTTTAAACCAATTGAAGATGAAACTTTTCTGAAAAGTGCAATATTTGCAAAAAAAATACTCACATAAAGCATTCCACTAAAATTTAAAATAACATATTATGTCAAGTTATCCTTCTGTCTCAGTGTCTCAATGTACCTGAATTTTGAATTTTACCAAAAAGTATTTAAATATAAAAGAGAATGTTTTTTGTTTATATTTTTTATATTAGCTAAATATAAACGAGAATGTTTTTTTTATTATATTGTCTTATACTATTGTTTCTAATTATTTTGTTATTTATGTTGTGGGTTATATTAAGCATTTTGTAATCTCCCTTAGGCTCCGTGTGCCCCCATTTTGAAGCTATTAAATGGGATTTTTTCAGTTTTAGATGGTTAATTTCAAATGTGAAAAGTATCTAACAGATTATAATTTTATTAATTATTGTCGTATTTAGATTCAGCGTCACAAAAACATTTTCGGGTATACCTAGGTATACTCAATGTTGCCTAAAGCATTATAATTCTAATTTCGGAAAAAATGTAATATTTTTAACTTAATCTAGCGCAAAAATCAAGAATAAAGGTTATTTTCGATTAATATTCGCCACGTCTCTGACACTGGCCGTATCGAAAAAATACTATTTTTACCCTAATAACTTACTGACCAAGTCAAGTTATAATTTTAATTTTACTTCCAATTGTAGCTGCATTACCGAATATCAGTCTTGTAAAAGCAACTATGCTGCTCCTTTTCGCCTTAAAAATAAAAATCGCTGTAGTGAAAAATCACCGTTAAAAATAACGGCTATTCTTAAATCACTATCGCTGTTCTAACAGATATCGAAAAATCACTATATCTCCCAACTCTAAACGCTACTAAAAATCAATCCGAATCGTTTCGGACGCTGACGCTCAGCGGACGCCCAAAACTGTCGCGGGCGCGACGCTTGATAAACGCTGTTACTATGAATGATACCATTTAGATACGTAGGATCGTTTATTTTTTAACGCGACGCGGACGCGACGCAAACGCGACGCTGCGCTCGACGCTCCTACTCTGAACGGAGCTTAACGGATTTATATTTTGTGGACATAGGGTGAAACAGCGACTATCGAATTGTAATTTTTTTATCTCCAAATTATTCGTAAAATTTCCAAAGTTTACCAGTTTTTTCCAAATGTATTACCGTAAAGTAAGCAGAAACTTGACTTTTCTGAGAGCGATAAAAATGATGTGAAAATAAGTCAAACTTTAAAAAATTCATAATACGTGTTCTATAAAAAAATTTCAAAGTAATTTTTGTTGTAGCTACAGTATGCTAACTACTCTTGATATTTCCAGATTTTAGTGGAAATATTTGCTAAGTTTACTTACATATGAAATTTTAAAGAACCGCGGTCCTAGTCGAAGAAAAAGCAAAGTTTGGTGTGACTTTAAAAAAATAGCCTAAAATATAGGCCTAAGCTGTCACATAGGTAGATTAGAGGATTACACAACTCTTAGACATTAGGAATATACAGAAATCTTATCCGACTTTGTCCGATAATTGAAAAAAAAAAAATATTTTTCTTTAGTAATGTCGCACGTGCAGGAATATAAAGTTGTTTGTTCCAGGTATGTTATTAAATGTATTCATTTCTTTTTAAGTTACAAGTAAATTAAAACTAATTTAACTTTTACTAAGAAAATTGGCTAGAGTATTATTAAATAAAATATTCATGAATCTAAGTACCTACCTACATAGTTTTAAAAATACGTTATTAACCCAGTTTTAAGTTGTTATTTTATTAAACATTATATTATAAGAAGTAGGTAATAGCTAACTTATTAAGTTCGCTTTATAATTAAATTAAAGATGTCACTAAGGGTGAAAACAAAGTAATAAAAGAACAAAGAAAGAAGGAAATACTAATAAAAAAGCAAAGAAGAAGAAAATACAAAATGATTTTCTAAATGAAATTGGGATACTAACAGACGTTGTAAAACGATGGCAATACTGCTGGAACTTTTTTTCGACATTACGAAAAATCAGCAGCAATCACTGGATTGAACACAAATGTAATTAAAAAATTTGCTGTAATTCTTTAAGCGCTTTCCTCGGGTCAAAACTTATTGATACCTTTCGATATTATTTATTTGACTGATACTGCATAGCTATAGGTATGTGTCATTATAGTTGGAACTATATGCCATCAAGTGTTTATAGGTTATACATGGGGCAGGAATTTGCGAGAACATTTCTTATATTTCTATTGGAAATTTATCTGAAGAAGCATCAGGAGCTAGTAATAAAGAGCTTCGTAAAATTCGAGAACATTGCTCTCGAAAGCGAGGACGGACCGAGAATATTGAGGACATACTGCACAACTTGTTAATTTCCTCAGATTCCCTTATTTCTTTTATTAGACCGAAATATACCGCGGAAAAAAACAATTATGTGTTCCCAGAAACCAGAACAATTTTTAAAGAAACTAACGTTGAGGGAGACGATTCTGATAGATAAGTCTCCAGCTCAGATTGTGAAAATTAGGTTAATTAAAGTATGTTTTTTATAATTAGTATTTGAGTCTATTAATGTTAGTTTGCTTTAAACCGAAAACAGTATTTTTTTATTTATTTTGTCAAAAATAATTATATTTTTTGAGGGATCGGTACCTAGTAAGGTATTAAGTAGGTCTAAATTGAGTATAGTAATAACATACTCCAATTTGTTTTTATGTTCAACAATTTTTACAAAACAACGAAGTAAAGTACCAATGTCCACGAATTTTCGATTTCGTTATACTGTGCGTCGCGTCGGCCTCCGTGCAGCCGCGAGCCGCAGCGCCATCCTATCTTATTTTCCTGTCGATTCTTGCAAAACCACATGCCTATGAAAGCCAAAATACTTGCATTAATTGGTATTTCGTACATGAATAGGGTTGCCATCCGTCCGGATATATCGGGACTGTCGCCGTTATTGGAGTTCATGTCCCGACGTATCGAAAAAAGGTAGCAAAAGTCCCGATTATCAAGGTTTTTTAAGTTAAATTTTAAAAGGCACACGCACCAACAAACGTGATTTTAAAAGGTTTTTAAAAAGAAAGCGTATGCATATAACGCACTAAAATAGCGTGGTGCAGTAGACCTCTAATTTGCGAAATTGTGCGTAGCGCCGCGTCGCTATTCTTTGAAATAACCTGTTCGCAATCCCTGCGCACAATGCAAATTGCGAACCAATTTGTTTCTAAATGTCCATCCAGTGGTCAGAAGGAAATCGTTTTTTAGCTAAATCCGTTATCCGTATAATTTGAAATTATCATCTGCACAATTGGTACATCCAAGATCAGAAAGATGTTCTAAAGATTATTTACCTCATATGTATAAAAGGGTGATTTTCACCAGCTTTCAGCGAAAATCACCCTCCATGAAGTGGAAATAACCCTCCTCGTAGTATTTGATGCTAGTTCACGTCATTTTGTTTGATTGTCAAAGACTGACAACAGAGTTGTTTAGACACGTCACTTTTAATCGTAGAAATGGAAAGATTCATAAAATACGAGAAAATCACCTCATCGCAGAAATATAAAACTTGCAAATATTAAATAATTTTTTGATTTAGTTTTAATAAAGATTTCGTTCCTAATACAGTTGTTTTTGTGTTTTGGTATTTAGAGCTTGGTATTTTTTTTAAAATTAATATACCTAATAGTGAAAACCGATGACCAACTGCTTAAACTGAACAAGATGAGCTGGTTCACTCTTGCTTTCTACTAAATATTTTCTCTAAATATTTTCTACTAAATATTTTGTGAGACAACTTTCCCATGCGGAACAAGCAGTAAGAGAATGGCTTATTTATTCGAAATCAGAAAACTCAGTATTTTGTTTCTGCTGCAAAATTTTTGGAAAACCTATAACTTTGAATAGTTTTTCTAATTCAAAAGGATTCTCTGACTGGCAACATTTATCTTTAGTTTTAAAACGTCATGAAACTAGCATCTTACATAACACTTATAGTCAAACTTGGGTTAACTTAAATAAAATATTAAAATCAAAGACCATTATTAATAAAAATTTTCCACTTTTAGAAACAGAAAAAATGTAGGTATGATGTTTTAGAAACAATTGTTGCAGTAGTTAAGTATTTATCGCGACAGTGTTTTGGATTTCAAGGTTCATCTAAAAAACTTTTTAGTCACGATAATGCCAATTTTCCAAAAGCAATGATTTCCACATTTGATCCAGTCATGCGAGAGCATGTTAATCGTGTGGAAAAGTCTCAAAAACACTTAGCAATGCTGCCGCATTATTTAGGAAACCTACTTCAAAATTAACTAATAGATTTGCTATCTTCTGAAGTAAAAAACTCAATTTTAGAAATGATTCGCACCTCCAAATATTTTTCAGTTTATTTTAGATTGTACGCCGGATGCAAGTCACACTGAACAAATAAGTGTTGTTTTAAGATATATGACATTAAATAACAATACTAAAAAAGTTAAAATAAATGAAAGTTTTATTGCCTTTTATCCAATATCAAATCCGGCTGGGGAGGGTCTGTGCCAATTTGTTTAGTCTTGGTTTCAAAGTTTAAACTTAAACTTTCCCGACATGGGCGGTCAGGGATACGATAACGAGGCGAATATGCGTGGAAAGCATATTGGCTTGCATTAACGTATTAGTAATATTAATCCTAGAGCATTTTTTGTCATGTTTTGCACATAGCCTGAACTTAGTCGTAAATGACGCAGCAAAAATCTCACATGAAACAGTCAACTTTTTAGTATTGTTCAGAAATTTCGGCTTCTACAGAAAGATGGGAAGTTATAAAAAAACATTTGCCGGACTTAAACCTAAAGCCATTAAGCGATACCAGGTGGTCAAGTAGAATTGACGCGATAAAACCTTTAACACTTTATTTGGAAGCGATAAGTAATGCCCTTTTAGAACTTTCAGTAGAGTCTACTGTAAATTGTGAGACAACGCATAAAGCAGACTTATTATTCACAAACATTCAGAATTTGAAATTTATAACTTCTAACATTATTTGGTACGATGCATTTTGCATTAGGATTTGCAGTACGATAAATTTGCAAAATTAATGTATTAGTAAGTAAGTAAAATATTATAAAACCCAACTACTAATATTAAAACTTCGCTAGATTATTTATGGGCAATGTAGTAAATTATTTTAAAAATTATAATGATGATAATATCTTTGAGGACATTCTAACTAAAGCTGCAGACGTAGCTTTAAACTTAGATGTAGAAACTACCTTTTCACTCAGTCAAAATACTCTCAGAAGGATGCGACCAAAACTTTTCGACTATGGACATGCCGAGGAACTAGTTATGGATCCAAAACAAAACTTTAAAATATATTTTTTAACAGAATCATTGACCAAACCTTATTATCCTTGCAATACAGATTTGAGGTAATGTCCAGTTTTAATGATGTTTTTGGATTTTTAGTAACATTCTCAATTTTCTCGAGCATGATCTTTTAAATTATTGCGAAACTTTACATTTAAAATTGATCGACGTAGCAAAAAATTAATCTGACATTGACAGCAACGATTTATTTAATGAAATAGAAGCGCTTAAACTTTTTTCTCTGTAAAATAAATTTTAAAATCCCTCTGATCTATTGCAATACCTCTTTAAAACCATTTACCCAATTTAACAATCTCTTTAAGGATTCGTCTTACTCTTCCGGTGTCAGTGGCATCAGGTGAACGTTCATTTTTTAAACTTAAACTGACCGCCTCCAGCGGTCCTTTAATTTTGAAGTTACGCTACTGATCAGAGTGGGCCAAATTATGGCGTAGATAGAAGATATCTGTGATTTACGGCGCGGTAGCGCTTTTTTGACTTATTGCACTTTTCTTCAGAATGTGCGATATTAGTGACTAAGACCGGATTTACAACACAAAGAGATTCCATATTTTATTTTAAAAAATTATGTAGGTTTTGACGCCGCTAGCTCTTAGTCTATTATTACCTTGTATTTTTAATATATTTTTTTATTACAGGCAGGATTAATTAAAGATGATTCAAGACAAACAACCAGAAACTTATGCAGAGATGAAACTAAATTAAGCGACAGTGTCTTAAAAAATATAGCACTTGACGATGGCTTAGATTTGACCAAGATATCTGCAACGTCAATGTGCTTCTTCAGATGTATTCTTTTAAAAATGAATTATATTAAAGATGATCATTTGGAATTGGTCCACTTAAAGGAAGATGAACACATTAAAGTTATTCCAAAAAATGATACATCTAACATAACTGGATGCTTAGAAAATATTGGCAAAGTAAAATCGTGTGATGATATGGTCGGATTTGTCCATTGTTATGATTTAAAGTAATCTCACCCAAGTATAACACTATTTTAATAAAATCAATGCAACATTATTTAAAGTTATTTTTACATCTTAAATAATGTACTGATTAATCCCCGTCAATACTAATATATTTAAAAAAATTGGGTGATATTAAAACAACTGCATTCGCCGACGCTCAACTGTTTACATTTAGAATTTGCTGGAGTCGGCAATGCTGTAAGTCGACATTGTGTGCAAAAATTGCATCATTATTCTTGTTGGAGAAGTTTAATTGTAACAAAGCTTACCTAGGTATACATATACCTAATGGGCTTATCCCGCATTTTTTTTATTTATTAATACAAAAGTACTCCATTCGAAAAGTTTTTCCCCAAACAATTAGAATTGTTCTGATCAAATTCACCTTCAAAATAACGCTCAAACATCGCTCATTATAAAACGAGGAGATGGCCTCTGGTGACGTAGTTCTACGACGGGCGACCCAAATGTAGAAAATAAATTAAGCGTTGACATCTCTGCAAAAATTTTGCGGGTTGGCCATCGAGGTTATATTATCAAACTATGTTATAAAAAAACGTAATATTTCAAATTTATACTAAACTATTACACAGAAATATTAAGAGAACTGAGAAAATCTGTCAACGCATAATATTTTATAACCTAAAAAGATATTTACCAATGAATATCAAAGAAATACTAACCATTATTCACCAAATCACAGGAGCAAAAAACTATTAAACGCCGACGTTTGAGTTTTGCTTCTATTTCGCTTGTAGTTTATAGTTATATTTAAATACACTTAAGCACTCCGAAAAACTTTCAATCTAAAATTAAATTCGAAGATTAACACATGCTACGCAAAATATAAACATTCTCTGTTAGTACTAAAGCGGCTGAAGGAGCGCGTGGCGGTGTTGCCGCAGACTTAATTTGATTCGGCACATTGCCCACTACGTTTAGTTGCTTTTCGTAGGATGACGTTAGACGGGAAACTGAATTATTTTAATTTGGCTGAACTTTAAACTTTAATATTTTTGTTATTATCTGTCCAACTGACTTAATTTTTTGTGTGCGTGTTTTAATTGACTGATTATGCAATAATATGAATATATTTATTGAAAATGAGAAATGACTGAACAAGCCTATTGTCATTTACATTAATACTTCTTACGCATTCAAACCGCTAATTAAACCAGAAGGGTTACTTAGTTTTAATTTTATCATTTTAACTTTTTGGTAAAACTCTTTTATCTTGTGACACAAAAATGTCATTCTTTGAGACGCATCTTTTCATAAGGATGCAATTCAAAGTTATTTGATCCAAGATTAAGATCAATGCTCCTTGTGTAAAATATCCTGTCACGAAGACTTAATATAAGTATACAATATCGTGTTGTAAAAAGACATCACGATAAACTTACCTACCACGATAGAATGACCGTTCCAAAGCCCAAACTGGGCAACTCTAATCATACTTCATCCAAAGATTATTTTAATTCTCTGGCAAAACAGAGACTAAAGCCAGAAAATGTCAATCGCATTACTCAAGAAGCTCCGAAGGCTGGGGCAAATAAACAAAATCATTATAGATAACGTAATTAGAGAAACAGGTTGTAAAGTAACATTAAAGGACCTGACTAATCTTGGAAACCGTAGCAAGACTGAGGCAAAAAAATTTGAAGAATGCGTCCATATTTTAAGAAATTCATTCCATTGTAGTGATATTGAGATTTTAGTTGATCAAAATTGGCTTTTCAAGGTTTTTTTTCCAAGATGACACAATGAAAAAGTACATGGAATGTTTTCGAGAGATTATTTTTGTAGATGGTACTATTTTTTATAGTTTCTGATGGCACCTATTGCCTGATAGATCTAAGGTTTGCGACTTACATAATATTGGTAGAAGATGAAAGCGGCCTGACTGAGATTGTAGCTATTTGCTTGTTGGCGAACGAGGATGGAGATTATTATTAGATTATTCGCACGATAATAATAATAATTGTTATATTTTTGAAGCAAGATTTAAGTTTCGTTAAAGTTTACACTCTAATAAATTATTATTTTTTGATTGAATTAAGGTATTTTGATTCTGATCTTATTTTGACATTAATTTTCTAATGTTGCCGGCACCCAGCTCGGCTGCCGGTACGGCACCCAGCAAGGCTACCGTTACCGTTAAGAAAATATTTTTTAATTACATGCTGCTTATATAAGTTTTTTGATTAACGTTCCAGATACGATAATATTTTGTTTGCACAGATGTTGTTATTGTAGTGTTATTATAATAACATCATTATTTGTAAAGCCGTTACATCATAAAGATTTCGTCGTAAAAATGTCAATTGAGTTCTGTACCTACTTCATTTTTTAAACGCATCTCAGACGTATAGTTTTGCCAGTCCTAACTGAATCTCATAAATCTAAATTCTTAAGATTTAAATGGTATAAAAAGCCAGACAAAGGCCTGCCGCTTATACCGGGCTCGCTCGATACCTAGTTTAGTAGCATAGGAAGTAACCCACATTTCATGTAGATTTATTAGTGATAACTTCGGTATATAATGCAAACAGCAGCTGCCTGTCTCGTGAAGGGACACCTGCAGCGACGATGTGTTTTGTCTCTTTTCCACTAAGGGTAATATTATATTATCGCATGCAGAGGACGGAGTCATTTACATTTAATTGAGATGTTACGTCTAGACAGATGCTCGTTTAGAATATGATTTATGTAAAACAGTTAAGTTTTAGGTTTTTACCAGTGACGTGCGTATTATAAGTGTTTTTGTTTTTAGATACTTGGTTTATGTAAGTGAATTTTTATTATAATAATGGCTTTTTGGCGACCTTTTGAGGTAGACGAAAGCGAATTATTACATGTTGAATTACCTTCGGTACCGACCGTGGCATCACCAGTCGAAACATGTCCGGAGTTTAACAAAGATTTACATGTTCAAAGTCAACGAATAATTCTAAATATTTACGGCTGTTTAAAAAAGAAAATCCGGCACAGTCAGATAAAGCCATTATAAAAAGAGTTAACGAATTAACACAACTTTCGATATCTACAATTTATCGCGTAATTAAAACAAGAGATGTTACAGATCATTCGGTAAAGCGAAAGAATTGTTGATCAGCTTTTACCGAACATTCCATCAAACTCGGTAATTGTCATGGATAATGCACCATATCATTCGCGTATATTAAACAAAATACCGAATAATAATACTAAAAAGGAAGACATTTTAAATTTTATGAGGTATAAAAATGTGGAATTTCCTGAAAAGGTCCCGGTAAAAAAAGAGCTGATAAAAATGATAAAGAGTCGAAATTTTAAAAATGAATATGTAATTGATAATCTTTGCACTAGACACGGCCATACTCTGTTGCGGTTACCTCTTTATTATTATTATTATTATTATTATTATTATTATTATTATTATTATTATTATTATTATTATTATTATTATTATTATTATAATTATTATTATTACTAATATTATTATTATTATTATTATTATTATATATTATATTAACCCGTAAGGAGATTCAACCTGGATACATGTCTTGTGGAAGATGGTTTAAAGGAGGAAAATTATTCCAAAATGCTGCTGAGATATGGACAACTTTAATCGGACAATAATTAAGCGAATTGGGCCGAGCGGCGGGTTTTTTGCTGAATGCCTGAGGACAATCCATGAATAGTCTACATACAGGAAAGAGGACGAAAGTTTTCCGCCTTAGTAATTAAATTCAGTCTGGCGGTCTCCGCGGTTGTTGTTACGATTGAGTGAAACGCATGAAAGACATGCACTCCGCGTCTCGAAATTAGACGCAGGCTTTTGTACTCAGATGTAGGAAGTCTACACTTGGTACTTGTTAATTTGGGATAAATCAACGTTCTTCGTCAAGGGAGTCTTGCACCGACTAGAGGGACCAGAACGGTATTCACGAAACGGTAAAAATGGTTTATTAGACCGATAGTGGTCTAAGTTATAATTCCAGGAAAAAACCTAGGAAAAATAATTATAGTCAAGAGGCGTGGCCCTGGCTAATAACGACAAGAAAATGACATGCATAACGCATCCGAGCCATTATGTGTGTCCTTGGTTCTCAGTTGAATAGCTGATCTCGATCATGACAAACCGCGCGTCGTAAAGGTACGCCCATACGTGCGCGCCTGGGGAGCGGACGACGATGTAAATATAATATAGTTACACTTACTACAAAACGATCATACAAATAACAACGTATTTATGCCATTAATTTAAAGTCTTAATTATCGGTCGACGGTACGCCCATGAATACAATTATTTCTATGGTTAAACATCGTTTGTGCAGATTCAGTTAGGTTTTGATATACTTATAAATAATATTTGGTTAAAATGTTAAAACTTTTTATTGTGTCCCATCTTAAATTGGTTAGAATATTTTGGGACGCCTATGGCTGGACCTTATCGGCACTGCTGCGTCAAAGGTGTCGGCTTCGTTACTTTTTTTGCGGTTTCACTTTCCATTAGTTAAAGTATAACTATTTATATCGGTTCTCTATGAACAACGCCACCGCGACCGTCCACAATTACCGAACCTTTTCTTTTCGTGCATTATTTCGCAAGCAAGTCTGGGTTGATCTTCCTTATTTTTTTATGAAAAGTTGTGTTTTTATGGAAGAAATATGGATCGACAGTAAGTATACTACTTTAGTTTCTAATAAACATGATTTTTCATGAGATACCCCTTGATAAGTCTTTTAAGATACATTTTGTGGACTTTTTTTTATAAACCTGTATTGGTCTACGTTGAATTGTATGTTTTATATAAATATAAATCTAAATATGTTTAGAATCTTGAGTAAAAATATTTTAAATGTCAATTATTTTATAAATACAAAACTTTTAAACGCCAACTTTTGGGAAGTTTTTTTTCCAGGTGCAAGGTGCAAGAAGTTTTTTTTAATAATTTTTATGTGTAAGTGTATTTCTTGAATAAACAGAATTTCTAAACGAAACAGTTAAAATTATATTTAGCGCAAAACCTTTCTTATTTTTTTTTTAACATTAAAAGATTCATGGTAGGTACTTTATTCGGCATCGTGATAATTTCAGAAACTCTAGAATAGAAATTTTATCCAGATATTTTAAAAGAATATTCATTGGTCATCCTTAATCAAATATCCCGTAATAATACGACACAAAACGGCTTATTTAACACCCTAGTATCTTCATAATGTAAGCAATAAAAGAATTGTTATACAGCACTAACAATAGAATATATTATATTATTTTAACTTAAGAAAACCACCCATTTCAAGCCCCAGAATATCATCCTTATAATGTGAAATAAATAATGAAAATGGTATGAAACAGTTCCTTGATTTCAAATAATGCAAAATATGTAACAGGGTTGTTTAAGTTTCGTAACTAGAACGTTCTGTTTTTAACATAACTGCGATTTTGTTCAGTTGAAGGAAATATAACGAAAGTATTAAGTTCCAGGCGCTATTATTGTTCCAAGATAGCTAACGTAACAATAAAAGAAGAAAACATAAATTTAACGTAATTGGGATGTTTTTTGCTTAGTGGGTTGACAACAGCCGTTTTCAAAACGTAGGGTGGGAAACCATATAGTTGGCCAGATTAAAAGTAAGTCTGAAATCTCTGATCGCTCTAAAATATAAATAATGGTATGCCGTCCTTGTTTCTAAATCTATGGTGCTAATGCTAATGACGGGATTAAAAGAAGGTCATCACAAAATGAAGATTTATTTTGTTTCTTGGAAACTTCAGCCCTTGGTAAACCAAAAGTCAGGTAATCCTGTGCCTATAACGGTGCCCTCACCATTTAAAAAGGATTATTTGTTCATTAATCCACATACTACACATCCTCTATAGTGTTTAAAACTGTAGAAAGGAACAGAACCATTGTACATTAGCGAGTACTTTTGCTTCCAGTGTTGTTGAATAAAATTTTTAATATGGAGCCTCACACATAATGTATTTTTTATTATACTTCTTTGAAAACACCTTATTTTCATCTGTTTTAGTAATAATGTAAGATGGGCTTTTTCGGGCTAGCGCACGGAAAGAGCGCACGGAAAAAATTTTCCTGGTCTCCAGTTCTTTCAGTGTGCTGAATGAAGATACCGACTATTTTTTGGCTTTAAAATAGAAATATAGGTATAGGAAAATAAACTAAACTCAAGAAAGTCTATATGCTATCTGATATTTAATATGTACCTATTTTGTATTTTATTTCGTAAATATTTGAATATTTAGATGAATTTCTGAAATATTTTTTGACGTTTTGTCAATCTTATCTGACATAGACAAATTTAAATCACCTTTTAAATGATTTGAAAGTTACCATGAAAACGCATCATACCTGCCAAAGACCATATTGTCAGCGTTGTTAATTTTCTGTCAATTAAATTCATTCTAATAAAATGTTCTCTCAACCTGAAAAAGTGGCATCTTTCATTATTAATAGTTAAATTTTAATTACTCTAGTAGTTTTTTTTTTAAATTCCGATAACAGTTGTGAAAATAAAAATATTCCAAGTTTATTTTGTATGTATGTATTTTTTTATGTTATATTTTGTTTTATGTTATCGTTTTCAAAGAAGTATAATAAAAAATATCGTTCATTACACGTCCAGAAATGGATTTTCCGTGCTTGCTTGACTTCCCGTGTTCGGCTGCGCCTCACACGAGAATTTGTCAAGCGCGCACAGAAAAATCCTTTTTTCCGGACTGGTAATGAAATATACTATTTGGCACGGCATGTCTGTCATGATCGCCACTTAAGACAAAAGAACGCGACGCGGTATTGTTATGGCGCTTGAAAATTTCTAAGGTAACTTGAGGAAAAATAAAACTTTGATATAGCTAGTGAATTTTACTTTATCTTACTCTAATAGCTGAAAAACTTGATGGAGATTATTTAATTTTAGGGTAAGGATAATTAAACGAACTTATACAATTTTGTATAATTTATTAGACAATGATTTTCAAAACTCGATATCTCGAAAAGGGTTAAGTTTAGGTATGTGGTATTCTATACATTTTTTTTTTTTTGGAATTTTAAGAAGAAATTAAATGCCAAGTAATATACAGGGTGTTCCATTAAAAAAGGGAACCTTGCTTTTCCATGATTTTTTGACTGATACCTGTATTCTTTATTGTAATAGATTTAAAAAACCCCTCAAACTTTTGTGTTTAACGTTTGTTGCTAGCGATCTTACTATCTTACTTTAGAAAATAATCTAAGATTTATATACATATCAGCGACCCTGTATATGTTTGGTCTGCTAATATGAAATACTTATTTGATTGCTGATTGATACACCTTGTGCTTTCTTATACAGGATTCCCGTGGAAATTTTTCTTTGTAAGCCGTTACTTATGTTTCTTTTTATGTGCATATAGTCGATCGTATATTGACACATTAAAATTGCCAGTATTGGTCGTAATGCTAAACTTAACTAAATTAAAGAACAATATAAAGAACCATGCATAAAAATATTTCAGGAACTCTCTTGTATTAAAGGACAAAAAAATAAAAGTGATGAATAATTTTGATTTATTACGGTACTGTTACAGGAATAAAATGAAATTGAATTTTTTATAATTATTTTAAAATTACAGGTTACTTTTCGAAATATAATAGTTATTATTATTATGATGATGAAAAAGCTGCCTTAAATAATTTTTCAATTTGCTCAAGACTTTCATCTTGTGTGTGGTCCATTCCCAAAGAGCAGGCAGTCAGCTCCACGTAACTTTTGAAGTCAATTGCACAATTTAATTTTTTGTGACCCAGTACAATGTTGACACATTGCTTAAGGCGCAGGACTTCTGTGACGGTATTTAAAGGGTCATCTGGATCGTGTGGTACTTCCTGCAAAATTAATCCTTTAAAGTAAGTCACATTGGCGCTAAAAACCGTGCAGGGTGTCCCATTTTCGATATTATATTGATAGCATTTGAACAGCCTAGTGTTACAAAAACTGCATCTTTCTATTATTGTTAATAAGGAAAACTCAATAAATATCAAGAATGGGCAAATGTATATAAAAGAGTTTTAAGAACGGTTAATTTTGTTGCATTGAAATCAAGAGTCGCAATGAGCAATTTATCCATAAATAATAATTCTTAAATCCAGGTGTATACCTATTAACCTACGAATGTGATAGCCCCTATATAATATGTAGGTAGAACTAAAAGAAATTTTAAGACTATATTTTCTGAGCATAATAGATGTATCAGATTTAGCGATACAGAATTTTTTATTCGCCTAGTAAATTGTCACAAGTGGAAAAACCAATACTATTTCATAGATCAATATTCAGAAGTTCAATAAATAAACTATAATTCTATTTTACTTATTCATAAGTTATTGCCCTCTACATTTGCAGGATATAGCTCATTTATTGAATATGCATAAAAATTGCAACTGTGAAATATTATAGTTCCTTTATAAAATCAAACAATTACTTTAAATAATTTATTTATACGACGCTATTATCTAGTCAGCAGAATTGCGGTTTCTAACCTAAAGTCAATGCTCCCCAAAAGGAGGGGAAAACTGCTGACTGGGAGAAAAGACGAGAGTTTGAAAAGACAATAGTGCACGATCCCCGGTCCGATGCGTTTGTGACGGTGATAAACTGTAGAAGAAATGATCTTTAAATCTATAATGTAAGTAATAGAAAATTAAGTTGTCTTTCGGGAGCAAATTGCATATATGTGTTTTCTGTTTATGTCAAGACTAGATGTTCCTATTTATTGTAAATAAATTATTTAGGTTTGCTTTTAACTGACGTTTGATTTAGATCAAGATAACCCTTACTTGCAAGTAAGTAACCCCCCGCCCGTTATATTTTTTTACAACTCTTAGACAAAATTAAATTTTCTGAGCTAATAAAATTAATAACCCCGAAAATGACATATTAGTTAGCATCTTAGGGGATAGCACGGTAAAAGATACGAGATCCGTTAAATTAGGGAAAATGTGCCATTTTTAGTCCCTATTCATATTTCGTTTACGGAGTTACCAAATTCTCTATAGTTTCTTATCTATAGGGGATTTTTTAAAAATAGTCAAAAATTTAATTCTTAAATATCTCGAAAACTATTATAGTTAGTAAAAAAGTGTTTTAACAAAAATCACACAATTTTTTACCGTTCCGTTTTCCGTCCTAAAGTAACTTTATTATTTTGTTTATTTTATTTGTTTTTATTGAGTTACTGATACTAACTTGTTTTTTCAAATACGAACCTGGACTTTTTGCAGCATTTTTTGAAACAATAATTCATACCCTTGTCAATCGTGTATCACTTAATTATGTTTTACGACGTTTTGATGAAGAACGATATTCCACCAGAACGGACGTTTCATTTTTCAAGTAAATCAGTTGAATAATTGAAACCATAGCTATAGGTTGTACAATTGTGCCTTAACATGGAAAATCCTAGGTCCGTATTGATATGAAAATCCTGATGATGTTGCTATTCTTGATCAAAACGTCGAAAAATATATTCAAGTTTACACAGTTGTAAAGGGTATGAAAAATTATTTTAAAAATGCAGTAAAATGTTCAGGTCCGTATTTTAAAAAACAAGTTAGTATCAGTAACTTAATAAAAACAACTGGTGTAAACAAAACAATAACGTTACTGTAGAGAAGGTAAAAAATCGTGTGATTTTTGTTAAAAACAATTTTTTTCTAACCATGATGGTTTTCGAATTTTTAAGAATTAAATTTTTGACTATTTTTTAAAAATCCCCCGTAGATAAGAAACTATAGAGAATTTGGCTACTGGGTGAACGGAATATAAATAGAGACTAAAAATGGCACATTTTCTCTAATTTGACCGACCTAGTATCTTTTACTGTTTTGGACATAGCAATAGTGGTATCACCTATTTTAGACACCCTGTATATATATTTATTATATATATATATATATATATATATATATATATATATATATATACATATATATATATATATATATATATATATATATATATATATATATATATATATATAATATATAATGTTAAAATTTTATTATGATTTTATTATCGATATGCTTTGAAAGATAAATTAATTCACAAAATTTGGTAGGCGGAGGTTTTTCGAGATGAGAAAAGCAAATCAGTTCTCAGATTTGCTGTATTTTGTAGGGGGCGCCACGTACGGTATTACATGCCATTTTAAAAATTTTAACTTTCTTGTGCTTCAGTGTACGCAATTTCTGAACAGAATTTCTTAATCCTCCACCTTTTTACTTAAAAAAGGCAAACTTTATTATTATCGCTAGAAGCAACTGTTTTTGCGAGAATTGCAATGCGGTGTTGCACAGAATAAATAAGAAATAAAAATAATAAGTGTTGTCATTGTCACTGTCATATCGTTGTCATCGCAATTCCCTTTTTTCAGCCACAAATAATTGCTGCGCTTTAAAATTTCTGTTGCTCTTTTTGTTCATTAACATTGCATAATGCCACGTCACAATGTGTTTTCAAATATGGAAATGACGGATATGGTTGCAGTTCATGCCAAGAACATTTTAATTCGCTGCTTCAAGATGTTATACTGAAAGATATCCCAACCGACGACAAGCGGATCGAAAGTTGGTTTCAAGACCATTTCAACAATTACGGAAAGCAGCTAGCTTTCGCCCCCGTAAGCCAAATTGTTGGCTCATAGCTCGAACTGTTCAATAACAAGTTCAAAATCTGGCCGAGAGAGACCTGACTATTAATATTCGCCGAATAGCTGAAAAACCGGGGTTGAAATTTTTTTGCCACGTGACTATTTGCCAAGAATACATTTTTGTCATAATATTCTAAACAATCATAGACAGGATCTCGCTTTTGTTTCCAAAATTCATTTTTAAGAAAAGGTCCAGGTTTACATCGATTAAAATAATAATAAATTGAGCTTAACAAATATTTAATTTAAACTTTAACTAAGTAGTTTTTCTTCTATATCTGTGAGAAATGTTACAGTTTTAACGTGGACTCCTAAATCTCTGGAGATTTTAAATGCTATTATACAATAGCGCTTTAAAAATTTCTTATATGATTACTTTTTTATGAGGGCCTTAATAACAGTAGAGTACTATCGTAAAGTATCAACGGTTCAACAATGATTCATGTATCAAAATTGCACATTAGACAGATATAGAAATTGCAGTGTGTAGTACAAAATATGATTATTGGTTGAAGGGGAATTTAGTTTCCTGACGCATTCTTTTACAAATCACAGCCTAAGCTGTGAACTTACTCTGAGGTAACCAAATTTATCTTTTTATATTTAACAAGTTTATCCTCTTAAGGTCGAGCTTAAAGATAGGCTTCAGTTTTTTCAATGAGAAATATTAAAATTTACTAAAAAATGTAAACTTCGTCCCATTTGGCAAAGTGTTTGCGGTAAAGTGGTTTAAAGATGGATTGGCTAATACAGAAGTTTTAGTTAGTCATAACAAAAAGGCAGAACTGGGGGGGGCGTTATTTTACGTACGCGGATGATACAGTGCTTCTTTACAGCGGTACCAGCCTTAAAAGACTTGAGCAGGACGTCAATGAGGACTTAGTAAAGTACTCAAAATGGTTAATGCATAACAAATTAAAACTTAACACAGAAAAAACTGTGTACATGGTATTCCGCCAAAAAGGCACCGATAATACTGACATTTGCTTGCAAATCAACAACCTACAAATGTCTAAGGTTCAGTCAATTAAATATCTAGGGCTAGTACTCGATGAAAGGTTGAGCTGGGATCGGCACATAGATAGAATCACGAAGAAGATAATTTCAATGTTGGGAGCTTCACATAGATGCGCAGACTTTTTAAACTCCATAAATCGCAAACTAACGCCTATGTTTTATCCCATATAAGATATCTCATTAATATTTGGGGTACATGTGGTGTGGTAAATTTTAAAAAAATACAAGTTCTTCAGAACAAAGCAGTAAAAATCTTATTTCAAAAACATTACCGCACACCCACAGATATCCTTTATTCGCAGACTGGGTTACAACCCCTAAAATATTTGTTAGAGCTTGAGCAATGTAAGCAGGTGTATAAAATCAGAAATAGGATACTCAAGTGTAACTATCAACCAGTGATTAACAGTAATGTCTATGACTATAATACAAGGGGTAGTCAGAAAGTGCATATTTCCTCTGTTCGTACAAATAAAGGATTACATAATCCACTGACACAGGCTGTTCTTATGTACAACACTTTGCCTCAAAACATACGGGAAGTGCCTTCCTACAGCGTTTTTTCGCTAAAGCTCAAAAGGTTCCTTCAGTCAAAGCTGTAGTTCTGGAATGAACTATCGCACTTGTATCTCCGCGAATTTTTCGGTTTCTTTGTTTTTTTGTTTTTTATTGCAATTTGCTTATTGATGTGAACTGGTCTGGTATTGTTGCAGGACCATGTCCAAGGTGACTGTGATTTTAGTTGTAATATGATATCCACGTAAAATTTTATGTGTATTGTATTTTAAGATTGTTAAAAGTGTAGTAACTTATGTACGTGTTTTAATTGGCATACTAGGTAATCTTAGAACAGTTGATGTTCTAAGTGACGCATACCCCGTTACCAGTGATTTCGCTGATTAGGGGTGAATTAACGAACTTTTTTTAGAATTGATATTGTATATGTTTTGTAACATGAGATTTGTTAATTTGAATAAATAAAAAAAAAAAAAAAAAAAAAAAATCATGTCACATTGTTCGCTACTAATTCACTAAATCCTAAAGGCCACCAACAAAATTAAAATAACGTAAGGGATCTTTGGCCAGTGCCCTACGGATCGAGCGCTGCAAGTGTGACTTTTGCGTGCTTTCGCTGCATGTATCTTTTTTGGTAGTTCTTGTGACAGTTTATGTGACATAAAGAATAAGGGATTTTATTCAAATACTCCTGTGAATTATCCCAGCGTTGTGTTGAATTTGTGCTTAAAAGTCAATGTTTAAGAATAAAAGCAAAAACAATCAAAAAAAGTGCGCACCCTGCATGAAAGAGAATCTTAATTTCATAAAATCGTAAATTAGTAATAACAATCTGCTTATGTAAAATATAACTAGTAAATAAAAAATAATTTTCTCACAGAGAATAGTTCTTCAATTGGAGCTAAAACACGAACGTTCGTTTACACATTAAACTTACTATCTGCCCGGGTCATTATTACATTCTTGAACTTTCTGTGCTATGAAACAGAAGACATTGGATTTCTCAACAACAAAACGTAATATTTTTTTATTAGATTCATAACTTTTTTTATTATAGCATTACCAGTTATTCTTGAATACGTCGTACCTTAACGTGAACGGGACATTAGCCTGTTCAATCCATGAGCCAATAACTTTTTTCTTCATCTTTTAATTTATAAGTTTGATGGGTTAATATTACTTACTGTATCATACAAACCTGAGCAAACAAGAAATGAGAAATAATGTACAGCAATTGATAACTTAAACTTTCAGATATGCATTGGGTTTCCATTAATACATAAAAGTGTAAATTGGCAATGGCTGTATATTCTATATACATTTTTAAAACCATAATATTCTCTTAGTGTATAAAATTTTGGGACAGAACGAACCTGCATAGGTTTCACGGTATGGGTATTGCCATCAAATACAAGCACGTTTCCTCTTTCCACCAAGTCCATCGAACACTCCCACAGATGACAGAGATTCTCACGAAGATTTGACGTTAGCCATTGCTGCATTCCAAGGTTTGATTTAGGTAGGCCAGAACAACTAGCTGGTAAATTTTGGTCATTGCTTGCGATTATGATGACCTTAAAAATGTTTACTGCTTAATCAGAGAGTAACCATTTAACAAAACTGTTAAATCTTTTGATGTTCATTTATTTCAGTTATGCAATAATAAAACAAAAAGGGAGCCATTCGACTCATCAAGGACCCAGACCTTACAAGAAAACTCCCATTTCCCTTTTATACCGATACTTTCACGGATTTTGATCAATAGGTTACATTTCCCTTCTCTTCAGATGCCCACGGTACGTTAGTACTTAGGCTTGAAGCCTACGTGGGCTGTCGCCGATAAAAAATACCATTGTTACATTGTAAAAAGTGGACTGTCCTGAAAAACATCCGAAATTATTTTATTTAGTACACAACTTACCAAATCAGTTGGTGAAAAGATACAAATTTTTTATTTTTGTTATACATATTCTGCAGTGATGTTTTCTAAAGATGCAAAATATCGCAAATAATAAAAACTGAGCAGGAGAGCCAAATATTAAAAACAAGTCTGTTAAATTTTTTGCCGTAAAACTATTTATTTATGAATACTGGGCTGTTTGACCAAAACACTGCTACGTAGTTTACACATGAGGCGTAAGTAGTTATTTTGTGAGAGAACCTCGTCCTCCCATTATTTCTAATTAATTTACCTTCTCTTCATAAATTTTATTTTACCTCCGCCTCTGTTTGCTCCTTGAACTAAGGCATTAGTTTTAAGGCCACCGAAAAAGAAGGAATGGAAGATGTATGTATAAGCTTGCATAGAGGTGCTACTTTAATTTAGTTGTAAGTAATTTCAAAATGTAAGGGTAAGTAAAGAAGTGTTGCAAGAAGTTAAACAAATAGATAAAGAGTTTGTTAAACAAATTCATTTGTATCAAACATATTATGCTATTCAAAGTAGATCACAATGGGTTCATTATTACATGGATATGATAGAATATTTTGAAGAAGTTGTGAATACTTGTCGAGATATGTTTCATCATGTATCATTTAATGTTTTAAATTCACTTAAGACTTATAAATTTTCTTGGTTCTTATTATTTTTTATCGGTATAGGTGTCTACTTCAACAAGCTCTTCAAAATAAATACATTTTTCTCTATTTTGAGCAATAACAGAAATTGTTTCATTATTTTGGCATACATTTTGTAATAAACAGATGGTAATCATAATTTCTTAGGTTAAATAAAATTACTGGTATGAAATTTAGTTGTATAAAGTTTAAATTGAAATTAAAATGAACTGGTCCCTTATATTTTCCTGTTATATGACAATTATTACCTACTTCATCTTTTTGGTTTATAATTGGTTGATGACAAAAATGTAACGTTCATTTAAATAATTGTGTGGTAGGTAGTTTGTCTACACACATCTCACATCATCATTTATTATTTTTTATAAATCTTAAGATATTTTTATATAAATCATGCACATCTCTCTCCTAGTAATTTATAAAAACAAGAGCACAATTGGGACCCCTATATGATTCAAATTTTGATATAGTATCATTAAATGAACATTTTATGTAATAAGCAGCTGATTAAGGAAAATGTTTAAAATTTTTAAGACTGTAAATAATAAATGGATCTAAGCCTGTTTCGCCATTATTTAGACAATATACATTCAAAATCAGCATAAATAACAATTGGAACTTCCATTTGTTTTTGAATAATATTAAATTGTAGGATATTTCCTTGAATCACGTTTCCAAATTTATCTAATTTTAGTTCATTTGATGGCAGATTTATTCTTATAATAAGAACACATTGTGATATTATCATAATCAAGCCTATTATGTCTCATTAAATATTATTACCTACTAAAATATTGTAAACAACCATTACATATTTTTTCCATTGTGTTTAGGTAACTGATTTGCAACGCTACTGAAAACAATCAATTGAACATCAAATAAGCTAGTTGTGAACTAACCTTAAGTTTTTTCAGAGAGCTCGCCATATTATTTTTTTGTTTTTTAAATTCTACTCCCTAGAGCTCTATTTTATATTGAGTTACCTAACCAACATTTCACAGTTTTCCTATAATTTTACAAAATAAAACGAAACTGAAGCAACCCTCTCCATACCCCTCGTGTATGAGTTAATATAAGTCGTATAGGGTTTTTATGGAAACACCTGGTTAGAGCACCTGTCACTTAACTAAAGATTGTCGATGTCTCCATAGAAACCCTATAAGACTTGCATTAAGTTATATACGAGGGGTATGGAGTTTTGTTTTAGGGTTTAGAAATATTGGGAAACAGTCGAACATTGTGTAGGTAACATAAAATAGAGCTCTTAACGAGCAGAATTAAAAAAATCGGTCATGTGCAAGCTATACTTGAACAATTAGTATTCCGTGCCATCAGCCCCCCACTTAATATGAGTAAACCTCGGCCGCCCGATCTCTGTCCAGCTGCCGCGATATCCGTCGCCGACGCGACGGCACCAACATCGCGTATGCGCGGAACTGAGTGTGGAGCGTTTCGACTGAGTCAAATTAAAAATTTCGAAAAACTTGTAGGAACCCCAGCAAACAAAAATTGTTCCTGATATCGGAAGATTTTTTTTTGTCGGAAAACGTTTTCTCTAAAACCAATGGCTTCAGCAATTATAAGGAAATAAACAACTAAAAATATTTAACAATTGATCGCGCTAGAATTTTTCAGTCCTGATAATTTTCGTTCCGTCTACACTTATTTCTCAATGTGATGTTTTCAGATTTTTCTGAACAATCTTTTTGATGATAAGGGTTGGGGACAGCAATTTTTAAACGTTTTTCCCGAAAAATGTTTAAAAAAATTAATAAAAATATACATCATATCATACTCTTATATTGTTGAATTCGTACTTCAATCAGCTTTCATTCAACACGATGTCCGTACAAAAATTTCCATTTCTCAATTGACCTCCTGAAATTAACACCCAGAATCCAAGTTCAACTTTTGGTACTTCACGTCTATAATCGGGCTACCACACTCTATCTCTGTACTAAATTTCAAATTTTTACGTCGAATAGTTTCAGAGAAAATCGCCTGTGACATACACACGGGCGGGCGGACACCGAAGTGATTCCATAACTAAACTCCAAATCTAAAAACAAGAAAATAATATGGCAAGCCCACTGAAAAAACTTAGACTTGTTTCAAAATTCGCTTGTTTGATGTTCAATTGTTTTTTCAGTTACTTTTCCAGTGGTTCTTGTACAAATCTACAATTTTTCAAATTTATTTAAACATTTTTCTATCTCGCCAAACAAAAAAATTATTTTTGGTACAAATATAGATAACCCTGTCTAATAAACAAATTCCTGCGCTTACTAATTTTCAAAAAATTGTTTCATAACATACAAAACTGTTTTTAGTGTACATCGAAATCGGATAGTAATTTGTTGCTTTGTTTAATTGCTACATCAGTTTTTTACAGTGTAGCAGGTGGTGCCGAGGCCGTTGAAGTTCAAAATTTGGGTATATGAAACATCAAGGACACCGACAAAGCTTTTTAGATTACTCTTTGGCAGTGCGTTAATACATAAAATGAACAATTTCACTAATGGTAATAAACTCTAGCCATTTTTAACGATCTCTTCTCAAATTTTGAGAACAGTCTTCTAAAGTATTTTTTTAGAAAAGTGTCATTTCAATTTTTTTTTTTTGAGTTTTTCTTTTATATTGATAAATAGCTCTCAAATTTAAAAATAAAAGTTATGTATTAAAAATTTTACCAAGACACTTTAGTAGATAATTACAATTATATTATTACAATAAACTGACTTGATTTATTATGTATGTATCTATCTATATTTCGAGCGATTCACACTATTTGCATAATGTTTTCACTACGCTGGCGTGCCTCGCATCATCCAGCCGCCCTGAACTGTTAAATAAGTCTTAAGAAAATATAATAATACATCTAGAATAGTATTTGATGTACGGTTTTTTTTCCACGACTGTACACAGGGTGGTGTGGTATAAGATAATGAGTACCCAGTATGCAGTTTCTAGGTAAACATCAGTGTTTTAATTACTAAGTAGCCAAATTTATTGTATGGTTCAAAAATAATATTTTCAAAAATAAAACTTTATTTTAGTTTCACTTTATTTAAAACACGAAAATATCACTAACAAATTTGGAATAATTGCCCAATATGTCCTCACTTTTACTATTTTTATCGTCCCTAATTAGATCATCTATATTTACTTGGAAATTGCGTGGCAGTACTGTGTTGGAAATTGGTCTTATATATGACCAGTTCTTAATTTGATTTAACTCTTATGAGTTAAATCATATTACATATCAAAAAACATTGTTTATTGTAAAAATATAAGGTTTTAGGATGTAGGTACTAATAATTATCTTTGAAATGAAAAACTGAATTTTTGCGATTCGTTTAAAAAACATTTTCTTTTCAAGTGCCCTTTATAATGACATAATTCAACTTTAATTTTTTATTTATTTTTAAAACCACATCCCTAACTCTTTCTCACCGATGTGATTAGGAAATAAAAAGTTATTCGAAAAAATATACGTAAGTGGTGACTTTTTTCTCCCACCGTATATACAGGGTGTCCGAAAAGTCGTAGTATGGGCAAACATCTTTGCTATTACAAGACACCAAATTTTAGGTGTATTGGTTAATAAATCTACTATTTTATGTAATTTAACTTGTTCAACCCCCTTGGGGGTGGCGCTAGGGAGTTAAAGTCAAAAATATTTTAAATGCAAACCTATGCCGCGTGGTACCTTATTTTAGAGGTCTTCAAAAAATAAACATATTACCGCAAACTCGAGGTCCGTATCTTATTTCGTTTTTAAATTGCAAGTATTTCAAAAATTAAAGATCATAAAAAAAATATTAAAACTTTAATTACCTTTATTGCTCTTATAACCAGCCCTTTAAGAGGGCGTGTGGGGTGGTACCGCCTCGGTCGAGGAAGAATTCCTGTACCACCTTCCACATATTCGAGAATGGCATGTGTTACTTCTTGGCAGAGTTCCAAAATTGACTTTATTACTCCTAAGAAGTTCATGGTGGTCGTTTTAAACAACTTTTAAAGTTATAAGAAAAATAAGGGTACTTAAATTTGTCATTTTTCCCCCGATTTTTAGTTTTTAAGGGCTTGCCATTTAAAAACGAATTAAGATACGGACCTTAGGTTAATGGTAAAATATATTTGAAGACCTTTAAAATGAGGTACCACACGGCATAGGGTTGCATTTAAAATTTTTAACCTCAACTCCCTAGCGTCTCCCCTCCAGGGGGTTGGAAAGTATAAATTAAAAAGTAGATTTATTAACCGATAAGCTAACCTAAAAATTGGTGTCAATACTAATAGCAAAGATATTTGCCCATACTAAGACTTTTCGGACCCCCTGTATAACTTTTCAGTTGATGAATAAACTTGGCCACTTTTGGTCTGTTACCGGAGGCGTCGATGTCGAAATTTAAGTACGTGTGCGTATTATACGGTATTTGACAAAAATAATATATTTCATGGGGTTGCCCTGATTATGTGATATAAAAAACCGGTCAAGTGAAAGTTGGACCCGCGAACAGAGGGTTCCGTACCACATATGTTATGTTATGAATTTCTTACAGAGCGAAAATTCTCAATACATATGGCATCGTCGAGAGATATTCTAAATAGTCTAGTACCTTGGTTATCGTGCTGTAAATCCCTCCTCTGACGTTGCTTGCCTCTCACCTAAGCCCGGAGCGCTCGATTCCTGGCAAAATCAGGAGCGGGTTACACAGGGTTTGATAACCGTAAAACGTAAAACGTAACGTAAAATTCGTGTCGCTAAAAGGGAAGTACCGAGTGCGCCAGATAAAACTTTTTTAATGGCGTCTCATCCTTGGTATTGTAGTGTCGATGGGTGTAATATAAGTGATCGTAATAATGTTTCATTTTTTCGATGCCCTAAGGATCCTGAAAGGTAGACCTAAAAAATAGTGTAACTTTTGTATAGTTAACACCTTTTTATCTATCAAATTTAAAGGTTAACTTTTCACTTGCACCAAGTATCTTTATTAAACAGATTGTCACCCATGACTTGTTGACAAAATAAGATATTTATTTCATTTCATTTGCCTTTTCCATCCTAAGTCTGACCCAGATTTTTGCCTTTTTGCGATTATTGAACTAAAGGAGCTTATGTAGAAAAATAATAATAATTTTTAACCAATATTTTGCAGTTTTCTTTGTTAGGCCGAAAACTTTTCAACCCATTCTCGTATAGAGTACTTCAAGTAATTTAAAACATGCTCAATGCAGTTTGCTCATAACCCGGTAAACAGTGAGCACTTCTAGATTGTCCGAATTTTGCATAGAAATTAAATATGTAACACTTATTGTGTTCTAATAAAATTAATAATTACGGCTATAGTTACATGAAACTAGCAACACATTATTATGGTTTCTTGGTTTTAAGCTACCCGTGCTACTGGAGTTTGCTGTGAGTAGGGTTGCCATGAATCATCTGGCTTATAGCGAGACACAAGGACCGGGGGAGATAAATTTTTTTCAAAAATTTACCTAGCTCTAAATAGCAAAACACTATTTTAAGAACGAAAATTTTTATTATAATTGGTATTCCATAAAACTAAATCAAAAAATTATTTAGGATTTGCCAGTTTTATATTTCTCCCATGGGGTGATTTTCTTTAGAACATTTTTCTGATCTTTAATGTAATTATAAAATTTTGCACATGATAATTTAAAGTTATACTGGCATTGCAGAATGTCTTTAACGGATTCAGCTAATAAACGATGTCTTTCTCCTGACCACCAGATCCGTAAGAAAAAAATTATTTCGCAATTTGCATTGTGCGCAGGGATTGCGAACAGGTATTCGCACATTTTAAGTGACTCCGATTTCTTATCTAAATGTTCTGTGTTTCTTTTTATCAATAGAAAATGTGTCTTTTTTTCCATAAATTATTTTTTACACTAAATTTTCAAAAGTACTTAAAATTCCATAAAAAAATTGTTTAGCAATTTTTTTTACTGCACAATATATGTAAATACTTAAGTGCCCCAGCTAGAATGTTTCTGATTTTGAATAATTGAATATACCAAACATTTACAAAAAAAGTCATCTAAATCGCCTCTGCTTTGGAGGGTTTAGAAGTAAAAACGTTTACTGACTAGACTAAAAAGCTTAGTTCAAAATATTTGCGTTTACGAATTTTTTTAGAAAACTATTTTTTTAAATGAATTGTCGAAAGGAAATTTATTTGAAAATCGAATTTTTTAAAATAACTTTTCTCGGAAACACAATTTTCTAAATTAAATTTTGAGCTTTCTAGTTCAGAAAATGATGTAAAAAAATGGACAAAGATCTTTATCAAATCTGCGCATACTGGCACATATTCTCCTTTTTAGGGCTTGGTTTTTTTTTGTTTTTATTATTAAAAATTTTTTAACTATTTTTTTTTAAAACCAGTTTTTCAAATATTCAAAAAATCTTTAAGAGTTAAAGTTAGTTAGTTACATTTAACATACAGTTTAAGGTACTTGTACTATTTCGTGTTAAGTTGCTTGTTTAAATTATATTAAAGAAGCATTTAAAAAAAAATCGAAATCATTGACTTTTGTCAAAGAGGCTTTTCGAAAAAATTATCTGTGAAGTGTTTTGCAAAAATTGTGTTCCAAAACTGCTTCAAAAGATCACGTGATATCGGTTACTAGTTAATGGACTCGTGGATGGATGACTTTGATGACAGTAAGGAATTTAATCTTCCTTCAATCGAACTGTTTTTCACTCTTCTAAAGAGTTATTTTCCTCCCTAAAATTCTTAAGCCATAAATTCTGTTGAATACAGTGATCTCCTAACCTAACCTAACCAGTCGGGAAAAAATGAGTGTTATTTAAAAAATAAATGCATTTTTAATAAGTATTTTTTTCCTAAACCTTTTCTGTCATAATTGACCAATTAACATCCGAAATTTACCTATGTTAAATATTACCTTTATGCTTCTAATATAATATAACAGGGCCTGACATGTGGTTCCAAATTTAATAAGTAAAACCGTAGAGTCCTTTAAAAAAATGCAGTATATACCTAATAAAAGTTGTCCTTTTTAATCAGAAAATCGAAATTTTAGATTCAGTCAGCGTTAACTCACCCAATTCAAAATACACTTTAAGCGCACAGATTTTAAATCTTATTTATTTTCCTTCATTTTTTAGTTATTTATAGCTTATCTTAAAATTACGTAATTAAAATATAATTTTAAAATCCTACCACATTAATAATTATCACTATGGTAGAAAGTATACAACTTGAACTAACCATATTAACTAAAATAAAACTTTCTTTATAGAACGGCATAAAATTATTAGGTTTATTGCATTATGTGTATATGTTTGAAAACAATAAAATTTATTTCTTATTTACTTTACATAAAATATTTACAATGAATAATAAAATTTTATTTCTATATTGGAAAATTTTTAATTATTAAATATTTGTATCTCCACACCGCACCATGGACATTTTTCGCTTATATGCGTCTTTAAGCATCTAATGCGAAATTGTTAAAATTTGACTTTTATACAAAGGTGAAATTTTCACTTGTGAAATTTTGACATAAGACGTCAGAAGCGGCTTACGTGCGAAAAAAATAGCTCTAGCCTATTTGTATACGTGGGGTCTCAGTCTCACTTTGAAAATCAACCGATATGCTTTGCATAGATACAAATTTATAAAATACATGAACTTTGTGGTTTTCCTTATTTAGCTGTTTAATATTTATCATACTTCAGCTCCATTAAGTAAATATTTACGAGACGATCAGGTATGTCTCATGTCTCGTTGAGTTTTACTTCTCTTTGTTCCTCAGAAATACCGAAGAAATTGTCAAGCTTAAACGCACCCAGCACCCAACAAAAGCAAAGCTAGAAACTATACGACACCTACCTAATGTAAATTATGGCTGACTAAAGGCGGCTACAGACGGCATGGCAAGCCTTGGCCAATGCCCGCTCGTTCCAACATTGGCGCATAGTGTGGACGCAAAACTTATGGCAAAGCAAAGCCAACGTTGGCGCTGGCCAGGGTTCGCCTAGTAAGCGGTAATTTCGACACACATCAAAGGGACTTATTGAAACTTTCAGATAAAACATGTCGTGTGTACGGTCGTCGGTGCGCGAATATCAAGCAAAGACCAACGTTTCTACAAACGCTGATTGAAACGCTGGCCAAGGCTTGCCATGCCGTCTGTAGCCGCCTTAATAAATAAATAGACCAGAAATCATTGGGTGGTATGAATAAAACAAGAGTTTTTACTCTGAGCATGATCCTAAAGTACGAGTTTCTACTCAATTTCGTAAGAATAAAAACTATCTATCTTCGAAATATAAATACTTCTGGTAAACTGAGAACATACTCTTGTTTACAAAGACGTGTTTGTTTTTTGAAAAATTATAGACGGTTTGACAGGCTAGTTGGCGAAGATTCCTTTACGCGCGTAGTTGCAATAATTGTAAAGCGTGCTGTTGTGGTGTGGTGTGTGGTGTTTAAAATAAGTAGTGACCGTAGTAGTGATGAGGAAAGTGCGAAAAGTGGCGACATTCAAGAGGCGTTTGCAATAATGCTGCTGGAATTTCCAGTTTTATTTTCAAAATCGCAAACACCGGAAACAAGAAAAAATAAAAAATTTGCTTTAAAATCCGTAAAAATATATATGAAGAAAACTTCGGACAACAAACAACGACTAGCAAGTTATATAGCTATTATATGCTAATTGAAAAAAATTAATTACCTACATGAAACATGGGCGCCCGCAGGGGGTGGGGGCTGGGGGCTGGGGGCCGTGGCCCCCCTGAGATTGTGAGATTGTGATACTTTTTAATTATTAGTGTATTTGTATAAATCAATACAAATAAAATCTTTAAAAATATATTAATTTCTTTCATTTTGCCTCCCCTGAGAAAAAATCTGCGAGCGCCCATGACATGAAAACGATAGTAAAAAAGACGACAGATTTAACAAGGGGGGGGGGGCATAAAACTTTTTGGGCAAGCCTGGAAGAATATTAATTGGAAATGATGGATGGCGAATCAAACCCTGTTATCACAAAAGTTTCAGGTAAATAAATAAGTACTCTTAGAATGTTTGTTTTTGTAAAATTTCGATTAGTAAATTATTCGAATTTCAATTATGTAGATGTAAAAGGACAGTTCACTCAACAATTGCAAAGAATTGTGTTGTTAAAACAATTAAAGGTGCTAGACCTAAAGGAAAAGCAATTCAACGAATAATTAATGAAAGAAAAATCGAACGAATCTGCCAGAGTACATTCCGAAAATAATACCCCTAATGTTGTATACGAACGGGACAGGACATATTACCATTTGCCTTAAAAATTAAGAAAGGAATTAAGGTGTATTTTTGTTACTAACGTAGGTATTTATTTCTAACTGTATAGATAAATAAATTGTCATTTATAAATTTGCGTTCGTTTTCTTTTGAATGAACTGAATGATTTTAAAAAACTTGTATGACTTTTCACAGAAAAATGAAAGTAAAAATTCGTAATAGTTCTCACGAAATTGGTCATTTTTTCACAAAACCAGTTCGCTTCTGCATGCAAGCAATAAATAGTATATTGTACAACGAGCATGGAATGACATGCATTTCCTACGAGTATGACGTTTGCAGCATGAGCCGCAGGCGAATGCTGCAAATCATACGAGTAGGAAATGGTCATTCCATGCGAGTTTTACAGTATACTTTTTCTACGAATGTTACTGTTACATAAAATGGGATTAGTAATATTTTTCCTTTTAAGATGTCAAAAAATGTCAATCTGACATTCCACAAATAAAAATTATAAAGATTTTGGATGTCAACGCCACCTTTGTAAAAAATACCCGTGCACAATGGGAACTTTGTAGTTCAATCACCATGGTGATTGAAGCACAATGAAAATGTGTAAAACACAATGCACCATGTTCCGAAATTACTATTGAACATACAATAAAGGTTTTTATTGACATTCGTAGAAAATTGTATATTGTACAACGAGCATGGAATGACATGCATTTCCTACGAGTATGACGTTTGCAGCACGATGCCGCAGGCGAGTGCTGCAAATCATACGAGTAGGAAATGGTCATTCCATGCGAGTTTTACACTTTACTTTTTCTACGAATGTTACTGTTAATAAAATGGGATTAGTAATATTTTTCTTTTTAAGATGTCAAAAAATGTCAATGAAATTATAAAGATTTTGACGCGGCACCGGTCAACGCCACCTTTGTAAAAATATACTCGCGCACAAAGTGAACTTTGTAGTTCAATCACCATGGTGATTGAAGCACAATGAAAATGTGTATAAAACAATGGACTATCTTCCGCAATTACTATTGAACATACAAAAAAGGTTTTTATTGACATGAGTAGAAAAAATAATTTCTGCATTTAAATTAATTAAAAATGAATAAACGAATATCTGAGTAATGAATTTTGAATGCGTACTCGACTAACTGTGCATTGCATATATCACTGCTGTAATTCATTACGTTTTTGTTGTCCTCTAATCCTGAAATGATCAGCTTCTTCCTGACCTTCACCTATTTGTGAATGTTTATCATCGTTCAATGGAGGTTCGGGAAAATCTATCTTGTCTTGTACAATTTTTGCAACGCTATGGGAAATGAAGCTACATGTATGATTCTGGAAAACATCTGTAGAGACTCGGACGTTATATTAAAGGTAGGGAAATTTCTGCTTTAGTTGGCCAAAGCATCTCTCAATAATAACACGTTTTCTTGTAAATACTCTGTTAAATACTTGCTTGTGGTTCGTTATAGGGTTTCGTAAGGGCACCATCAACCTTGGAGAAATACCATATTCTTTATCCCCTAACAATACAGCTGCATTTCTTGTAAAGCTATTTCTGGCAATTATGGAAATATTTCTTCAGATCCTCGAATCATGGACTGACCCAGGCGTCAATGCTAGTGAAGTATACGTCTGCGTGGCAAGTAGCTTGGTTGTTAATACTGGGATATCCGTTTGGGTTAATGTATTCTTCGCCAAGATGTGAGGGTTTTCTAATTCTAACGTGTGCGCAGTTAATGTCTTAAATTCTACAGGGAAAAGTGTAAAAGTAAGCCTTTGCCATTTTTCCTTTGCCTGTAAAATCTCAGCAGGACTTTTTATCCAGTCTTCGCCCTTGGGAACTATTTTATTTATACCCTCACTCACATTCTTTGGTACAGATATTTCCTGCACCCAATATATTTTCCTACTCCCGCTTGAAAACCGAGGTCCCCAATATATCTCAAAAAATTGTTAATGTTGTCTATATTAGATAATTTAACCACCTCTTCTTTCTCCCTTTTCTTCGCCCAAAAACGTATTTGTGATACACTCAGCGTTTTCTTCGGGAAATCGGTATAACATCTTGAAATCGCGAGAAATCGTACTCCTTCTAGGAGTATAACGTTTTCGTTCACGTAGATTCATCATAAATTCCGGCATTTGGTTTAATTTCAGGGGTTAAAAAGGCTTCTCCGAACAGACTGAGTCTGGTCACTAGCAAACTCCAACTTTTCTACATATGTATGTATATACTTCATGAAGGTAGTAGGGACTATTTCTTATTCATACCAAGCTTGACTGGTTTATAAATAGGAGCAGATGCTGAAAAAAGTATCTCCTTTTATATTTTTATTCTTACGAAACGGAGTATCTACTTGCATTATTGGAGTATAAAGTATATACTCATTTTTATTCATACCCATAACTAACTCAATAACTAACAAATAAAATTAAAATCAAGCAATATACATCAATTACTATTTCGGATTTAGATAGTGAAATCCTTGTGAAATTCTTCAACTATTTATTTATTTTTTACTTAAAAGATTTCTGTATTTATACGTACTACCTATATCCAATACTTGCATTATAACGATTATTAGTATATTATTCATCAGCCAGCGGTAATGACAGTACTATGACAGTAAAAATTTTTTTGGATCTCCGAAGCTACTTCAACTGATTTTGAAAAAGGCCCTTTGTAGAAGAAGTTGTAACATTCACATCATATGAGGTGAGTTCGATTTTCTTAGAGATTAATAAAATCTTTGTGCAATATTCAAGTATATTTATTGAGAGTATACAACAGTTATGAACAAGAATATTTTTGAATTTAGGATTTTCTTTTATAATATCACTTCTCTCCTCAAAGTCTAACAATAGTCTACTAGCATAACAGGGTTGGACTTTTCTGGTAACGCCGTTCCATCCCCGAAATCTCTTGGTTGCACCGTTTTCCATGTTCGTCACTGACATAGTCTATATTTTGTGGAAAAAATCTAAATGAGAGTGTATCATGTGAACTCTCAATGACATACTGCTGCCCGCTAGTCTAAATGCCTCCAACATGTCTTCCACTAATGTTTTGTAATTGTCAGCATTTCTGTTTCCCAAGAACATACTACTAGTGAAGTCAAAAGAATTATATAAAAAGGAATTTAATCAATGTCCAGAATGGATGTTAGGTAGGGGTGTTCATGTAGTTAATGAGAAAGTGCTGCTGATATATTTTTTACAAAGTGGAAAAAATGACTCCGTTCTCCATGGGGACCAAATATTTAATGGTAAAAAACACTCTTGAGCGGCCCTGAGACGATCAGCATAGCATAAGTATACTGATGCTTACGCGATCAACATTCTATTAGTATTTCCTTCAGTCAAAGTATAGTTTGTGTCTGCTGGTGTTATAAATTTAATAGCTCCGTCGCGGAGAGTAGATTACTGACAGAATAACATAAGCTTAGCCCACATGCGATTAATCTGCTTCCGCCAACAATACCGATAAAAGACTTTCGGACTTCTCTCCATCAGTAATATCAAAGTTACTCTGTCCACCACTATCTCCAATCATGCAAACCCCACATTCTTTTTCTGACCGAAACACAAATCAACTCCAAATCCTCAACCAATCATCTCCTGTTTCCAGGCTATGAACTTCTGTCATATTTTCGTCTTCATGGTGGGGTATGTGCCTACGTTCGCAGCAGTCTTTCTTGCACCAGACTTCCGAACCTGGAATCAGGCCAGCCCGATATTCTCTGGCTAAAACTCGCCCTTAAATCTTCTACTAAATTTATCTGTTGCATCTATCGCTCCCCATCAGACAAATCCTACAATGGGTTCTTTGACTTTCTCTCGGCAAAAATCGACCATCTCATCTCCGAATTTCCCTCCGCTGAAGTTATCGTCCTAGGCGACTTCAACGTCCATAGCAAGGAATGGTTAGGATCCACAAAACTGATCCAGAAGGCAGAGCAGCAGAAAACGTCGCAATCAGCAACTCGCTCACCAATTTGATCAGAGAACCAACATACTTTCCCCGCGTTTCTACCCATAATGCAAATCCACTAGATCTTTTTCTTACCACCCATCCTGAGCCTTACTTAACATCTGTATGCGCTCCCCTTGGTCGTTCAGATCATGGCCTCATTACCGTCTCTTGTCCCATACATCCCGAGTTTGCTGAAATCATGCCAGAACGCACGATCTGGCACTACATTTCTGCCGACTGGGATGGTCTTCGAAACTTCTTCTCTGCTTTCCCTTGGAACCCTGTTTGTTTTTCCACTCCCGATCCCTCCGAAATTTGCTCTCATATCACAGACATTATTCAAGCAGGTATTAAGGTTTCATTCCACATACCCTCAAGAAACCTAAACTCCACCATCAAAAGCCATGGTTCTCCAAGGGCTGTGACAAAGCCAGGCTCAAAAAAGCCCAAGCTCACAAAAGGTTTCTTCAAAATCCTACACCTGAAAATCGTCAAATTTTCACCGAGGCCAGAAGTCAATACAACCAAACTATCTTAGAGTCCAAAAATGCTTTTAACAACCGCATAAAAGATAAAGTGCTTTCCTGTCCGAACGGCGGCAAATCTTTCTGGTCACTTGCCAAAAACATTAGTCAGAACTTCTGTAGAGGCACTTTTCCTCCCCTGACCTCTGATAACGAAGTTATCTCCACCTCTAAAGGGAAAGCAGAACTATTCGCCAAACAATTCGCTGCCAATTCCACCCTGATCCCTCCCCCCAATTTCGCTCTTCCAACCGCAAAGTCTGTACCCCACAAAATGCCCGATATAATACTTAAGGTCAAACAAGGTCTAAAAATTCTTCTATCCCTTGACACCAAAAAGTCCTCTGGTCTGGATGGCATACCAGCAATTGTTCTAAAAAAATGCGCTCCAGAACTTGCACCCATCTTAACTCGTCTTTTCCAGACCTCTTATGACAGGGGTGTCTTCCCAGATGGCTGGAAGACTGCTCGTGTGCAGCCTGTCCCGAAGAAAGGTTCCAAGTCCCGTCCATCGAATTATAGACCTGTCTCTCTTCTCTCCGTTGTCAGCAAAGTTATGGAGAAAGTAATCAACTTGCAACTCCTAAAATATCTAGGAAAACACAAAATCATCCATGATGGACAGTACGGATTTCGTCAACAAAGATCCACAGCTGATCTTCTTAGCTTTGTCACATATAACTGGAACAAGTCTCTTGAATTTCATGGCGAATCTCAGATTGTTGCTCTCGATATTTCCAAGGCCTTTGACCAAGTATGGCATGCCGCACTCCTCAATAAACTACCTTCTTACGGTCTTCCTACCAAACTATGTACCTGGATCGGCAGCTTCTTCTCTAATCGGTGCATATCTGTTGTGGTTGACGGTCACTCATCTAACTTCCATCCTATCAATGCTGGTGTCCCCCAAGGTTCAGTCCTGGCACCAACCCTATTTCTTCTTCACATTAATGACCTGCTGTCTTCAACTACTAATCCCATCCACAGTTATGCTGACGATAGTACTCTTCACTCCAATATTCATTTTTCCAGACAAGTTTCGAATCAGGAGTTGGATAATGGACGCAGATCTATGTACCTATCCCTTTCCCAAGATTTTCAATTAATCTTAGACTGGGGTAACAAGAACCTTGTTCAGTTCAACGCCTCCAAAACCCAGTCATGCTCCCTCTCACGCAAAAAATCTCGGAACGCTTACCCCATCCACATGAATGGCCAAGCCCTACAAAACAACGAAACATTCGATCTCGTTGGCGTCGCTTTCGAACATGATCTCAGCTGGCACAAACACATTACTTCAGTAGCCACATCGGCAGCTAAAAAGCTTGGTTTTCTCTTTCGAGCCAGAAAATACTTTTCCCCTTCCAACTTATACACTCTCTATGTTTCCCAAATAAGACCTAACCTAGAGTACTGCTCCCACATCTGGGGAGCGGCATCACCTTCGACACTTAAGATCCTTGATTCTATCCAAAAGAGAGCCATTCGACTTATCAATGATCCAGCCCTTACGAGAAAACTCCCTTCTCTCGCTCATCGCCGCGCTGGAAGGGGATTTATCCCTTTTCTACCGCTACTTCCACGGATTTTGCTCTGAAGAACTAGCCGGTATTATTCCCCCCCCTGAATGTCCCTAACAGAACAACCAGAGGCGCGTTACTTATGCATCCCTTTACTGTCCAGCTACAAAAGCCTAGAACGGACCACTTCTCTCGCTCATTCATACCTGGGGTCTCCAAATTATGGAACAAATTGCCTGCAGATGTTTTCCCTTCCCGTCCCAACCTCCAATCCTTAAAATCCCGTGTCAATAGACTACATTTCCCTTCTCTTCAGACACCCACGGTACGTTAGTACTTAGGCTTGAAGTATACGTGTGATGTCTTAGATAAAAAAATAATTTAAATATCAATTGCGTTTCCTCTCGGCGGGACTTTGATCAACCAAGCATTGACGTGAGGCTTTAAAATATAATATCTATCTTGAGGTACGGGGGCGATCTATTATTTAAAATGTTTAACCATTTCGTAATATAAACGGTGTCGTACCAAGGCAATGTGACCCTGGACTAGAGCTCACTTTTGGAACCAAAAAAATAGGGTTTCCAATTAATATAGTACTAATATGGAGAGGATTGCGAAAAAATTCACAAATGGACAAAAATAGCTTAAAATTTTTGAAAAATCTAAAATTATATTTTATAACCAAACGGGAGTCTGCGTGTAAGTTTGCAATACAGTATGTCTATATCAAATAAAATATAGGGTATTCGATAAAAGAAAATACAAGTTTATGTCGTAGTTCTTTTGTTTTGAGCGCAATCGTTTTCTAAGTGCCAATTTCAAATTCAGCGATAGAAGTTACGCCAATCTGCTTTTTTCGTTTTTTTCAAAAATATAGGGAAGGTCAAAAATAAGACCCTGTTCAGTCCTCGTTGGATAACCCTGTACTTGTACTATGTACAATTGTACATATCTTGGAAGTGCTGCGAATTCATTCTTTTCTCTTGTCAGTATATCATGGTAAGTTGGCATTTTTGAGTTAGAAATAAAAACTAAGATAAAGACACGTAAGCATTCTCTAAGATGCGCCATTACTAAGCTATAAACTGTCAAAATACAAAAAAGAAAAACGTTTTCAAGTATCGTTATATCAACAACTATTGAGTTTGGACAAGCGGTGCCCCAGTTATATGTTGGAAATTTCAGATAGAATTTAAAATTATAAAGTTGCTGTCACTAAGAAGTACAGCTGGCAACGTTGCACCTTGAAATATATTCTTGGAGGCTAGATTACAATCTTCGACACCTCTGACCAAAATTTTTAAAAGAAGCTCTATTTGTTCCTGTGATTTCCTAATAGGCCCGATAAAGATGTATAGAAAAATATAACACAAGACGTATATTATATTTTTGTTTATATTGATAATAAAGGGTACAATTTTAACTTTGCACGGGGAATTAGACACAGATGATTTAAATTTTTGTTACTTTACATATAAGTAAGTACTACTGTGGACGTGCAGGTGGTTTTGGGATACATTTTATTATTTTTGACATGTCGTCGCAGGTAGATATCTTGCCAGCTGCCTCTATGCATGTAATTGCGGTATTTAGTGTAGCCTCATCGATGAACGGTGGAGCGTTTTTCTAAAAAAAAAGATATTAAAAATGGTTTTATAAAATTCAAATTATTTATGAAAATCCTATAAGATAAGTGAATATGTTTTTGTTGGAAACTGACAGGTAAAAAATATCCTTCTATTTATAATTAACTTTTATTAGCGCAGATTGTGATTTAAACACTAAGCTGTAACATTTTAATGCTGCTAAGTAAGGGATTTAGCATCCGGTATTTTTTGTTTGGCTGTTATTTAGTTCTAAGACAGCTATTATATACTTTTTCTCTATAAAAAATTTCAAAGTCAAAATACGGCAATTTAAGTTGACAACATTACCTTTTATTTGTATTTTCATTATGTTGGGTACTATTTTTGTCAAATATTGGACAAGATATGCAGGGGTGTACTGCCACTTCTTGTCACATCTAAAAGTTTCTCGGTCCTTATTATTTGTCGTATATTGAAAACATGAGGTATATTTGTTGCAAGCAAAACAATAAAAATAATTTAACTGAATCAACTGAAGTGTTGCCAATGAAAATACCAAACGAATAAAACTGAAATATTTTTATAGAAAGAAAAACAGACGGTATTTTACTCTCCCAAGAAGACCTGACCCTAAAACGTGACGTGACGTTTTTCTCAAAAATATTAAAATTAAAAAACAATTGAACGTGTGTATCTGCAAAATCCCGTATGTTCCGGACTGGTAAGTTCAAGGTATATAAAGATTTTAAAGGCAATAAAAAGTTTAGAAAAACGTAGACAAAACTTTTGTAGATATTTATCGTCAGTTTTTACCTTCATTATGTCAGTGGCCACAACTCCATCTTTAAGAAGCCCAGAAGATGTAGCTAAACATTTTGCAAGACACAATTGCTTTTGAGTTGGTTCCTTTGGTGGATTTTCATGAGCAGCTTTTAATTCGTCTTTGGTTAGTCCCGCTTCATCTAAGCATTTCTGAAAATCTGGCTTTGTGTCTCCGTGAAAAATATGCATTCCCATCGGGCCAGGTGGTGGATTATTGGAGTCATCTGCCTGGCAAATTGCCTACAGAAAGAAAAATGTATTTATTTTTTTGTTTATATATAGTGTAATTTGTGGAAATAAAATAGGTTTAAACAGTTCTAACAACTCACATTAACTAGTTAGTTCTAATAAATTAAACTGCAGTATATTTAGGTACTATTACAATAATCACACACTTTCGTATTCAAAATAGACCAAACTTTAAAAATATATTTTTCTTTTAATTTTCCACTCTGCATAAAAATTTTGTTTTTCAAATAAAGTTCTCTGCTCAGTATAAAATATTATTTTTATCAAGCAAATATTCTAGAGCTATAACAAAATTTAACAGATTCTTTTTTCACCCTGTATTTTACGAAAAATTTAAGTTGTAGATACCTGAAAGCTTGAGGTGCATATAAGTACTTTTTTCAATCTTGCGTTTTCCATTTAGGGCAGGGCAAAAATTAAAAAAAAAATCTATTAGAAGTTGCACAGCCTGTGTGAAAACTCACCTAATTTCATTAATTAATAATGCAATAAATGTACAAAATACAGCTAGTGAAAAAGTAATATTTGTTTCAGATAAATAGTGTATCAATTAGAGCAAAAACTAATAAAATTTAATTTTTTATTTCACCCACTCCATATCTGGGCTATCAAAAATGCCTTTCTTTACATCAACGGTAAAAGCTTTAGATAAAGCTTATGGAATCACTTCGTAAAGGTTTCTCTGAAACTATTAGACGTAAAAATTTGAAACTTAGCACAGAGATAGAGTGTGGTGGCCCAATTATAGACGTGAACTATAAAAAGTTGAATTTTGATTCTGGCAGTTAATTTCAGGGGATAAATTGAGAAATGGAAACAAATTTCGCGGGCATCGTGCAGGATGTCAAATGAAAGCTTATTGAAGCACGAACTCAACAATATATATGATGTATTTTTTTATTCGTTGTTTTTTTAAGGAAAAACGCTTCAAAATTGCTGTCCCCCACCATAATCACCAAAAGGATCGCTCAGAAAAGTCTGAAAAAAAATCATGAACATTGAGAATTAGGTGTAGATTGCGAGAAAATAATCAAAAAGTTAAATTACGATTATGGTGGTTAATTTCGGGGGGGGGGGGGTGTTAATTGGGAAATGGAAAAAATCAAGGGCATCGTGTATGATGTCCAATGAAAGCTTATTGAAGCACGAATTCTACAATATAACTATAGGATGTATTTTTGTATTGCTTTTTTTAAACATTTTTGGGCAAAAGGCTTAAAAATTGCTGTCCCCACCCTTATCACGAAAAGGATCGCTCAGAAAAATCTGAAAAAAAAAAACATTAATATTGAGAATTAGGTGTAGATTGAAGTAAACATCAAAAAGTTGAGTATTGATTCTGAGGGTTAATTTAATTGTTAATAAATTGGGAAGCTAAAAAAAGTTTTCTCAAGAGCATCGTGTAGGGTGTCAAATGAAACCTTATTGAAGCACGAATTCAACAGTATATATTATGATGTATTTTTTTAAGCATTATTTGGGAAAAACGCTTAATCACCTAAAGGATCGCGCAGACAAATCTGAAAAAAATCATGAACATTGAGACTTAAGTCTAGATTGAACAAAATTATTAGAATTGAACAATTGTGGCCCAATCAATTGTTATAAACAATTTAATTGTTTATTTCCTTATAACTGCTGAACAATTGGTTTTAAAGAAAAAGTATTTTGACAAAAAATATTTCTGACGATGTAAGGAACAACCTTTGTTTTACAAGTTTTTCAAAATATTTAATTTGGCTCAGTCGAAACGCGAGAGCATTACTATTATTACTGACCCCGCCCTTCTCACCAAAAGAATAGCTCGGAGAAATCTGCAAAAAATCACAAACATTGACAATTAGGTGTAGATTGAGCCAAAGTTATCAGGATTAAAAAATTCCAGCGCGATCAATTGTTATATACAATTTAATTGTTTATTTCCTTATAACTGCTAAACCATTGATTTTAGAGGAAAAAGAATTTAGCAAAAAATATTCCTTACAATGTAGGGAAGAACTTTTTTCCTTGCCAGTTTTTCAAAATGTTTAATTTGGCTCAGTCAAAACGCGAGTGCATTACTATTAATAATTTAAGTGGGGAACTGATGGAACCGAACACTAATTGTGACAGTATAGCTTGCATTTGGCCGATTTTTTGTAAAATGAATCAAATTTAAGTCAAAGAAACAAAAATTGTTTTTTGAACGTACTAATCCTGTATATATTTTAGCGGAAAGTAATTGGTTCCAAGGGAAAGCATAGCCTAATCTATATACAGAAGTTAATTTACTCATGTTTTTCGTGATCTACAACACTGAAAACCCGAAGATCTGGAAAAATCTTGAGAAATGATTTTTCCACGAATGTGGTACTTTCTCTAGCGAGAGAAGTAAAATAATAATATTTTTCCTTTGTATTTAAGATAAAATGTACATTTGGCGTTGCGAACGAAAAAGTTCGCAGTATAACGCACCCAATTTCATAAAATATAATAATAACCTACTGACGTAAAATCAGTGATTAATTTTTGTCTCAGATAATAGACAAAGTCAACCTATATCCGGGGTTCAAAGTAATTTATTTATATTAGTGGTGAAAAGCCTTTAGCTATATTCAAAATTTTATTTCTGTTAAATAAATTATTTTTAAGTAAGAGCAATAGAAATAATTTTTAAGGTGCTTGCTCTGTATGTTTTAGTTTATGTTCAAAATCTAATTTCTGTTAAATTAATTATTTTTAAGTAAGAGCAATAGAAATAATTTTTTTAAGGTGTTTGCTTTATATATGTTTTATTAGAAGTGTGGAGTGTCCGAGCCAAGGTGGAGCCTAATCCATATAAAAAAACTACAATAATTTTCTTTCGTCCAGTAGTTTCTAAAATTTCGCGCTAACAGACAGACAGGCAGATAGACCGATAGACAGACCGACAGCCAGCCAAACTGACGAAAATAGAAAACCATAAGAAACCTTGTTTTTCGTGATCCAAAAACCCCAAGACATGAAGATATGAAGAATTCTCGATAGGTGTTTTATTTCACGAATATAATGCTTCCACTAGCAGGGGAAGTAAAAGGAATATAACTAACCTCTAAAACTATTACTTCCAATTGGATAAACAATTTAATCAACTAATTGGACATTTGTACACTGAAAAAATCGTTTGGACTTTTTCTCACACAAAATTGTGGTAAAGTCTTTGTAGAGCAATTTACTCTAATTGGATTATTAGTAACAACAGTTTTTATACATTTTCATACACTTGTAGCAAATTTTGCTACAAATTGGTCTTGGACGTAATGAGACAGCACTCATGTTAATATGATTTCCAAATATTATTTTATAAACTAATTAAAAGTTAACAGGCTGTTATTCTCACCCATTTAAAGAAATAAAGCCATCCATCTGTTTGAAAATTATGTAGGTAAACGCCGGACAGTCATATTAAACCCAACCATTGATCCTAAATGATAAAACAGAGCTAATTAAAGCGAAAAATAATTAGTTGAAATAAATGGTTCTTGTCCAAGAATCTTATAGACAAATCTGTTACAAAAATCCGAATTAAAATCAAATATTTCACACCACACTCCATCGTTTACATCGTTTAATTAGGTAAATTTATGCTCAGGTTTCGATCTCCAAAATTTGATAAAACTCTAGAAACAATATTTGGATTTGATAAAAAAAAACACCACACCTGGAAACGGAAGTTCTATGCGCGAAAAGTCAGTAATGTAAAAATATACATTCTTGCAATCAGTTACTTACAATACAGATTACCAAGACGATCAGAAAACTACTGTGAAAAGGAAACATAATTCTAAAGCTATTCTGGTTCTCAACAAAACTTAACAAGTAACTTTTACCCTTTTCCTACATGTATATATACTAGAATAATCGTTACTTAATTATAGTAACATCCTGCTATTTTACCATTGACAACGGGATGTCACATAATTAATTTTAATAATAACATAAACATGCGCTGCTGTAGGCAAATTATTTCGAATTAGAAAATTATAATATTTGCAAACATTTACTATAAATTTGGCCACTTACAAAATGCTTTTTAATTTTGTAATAATGGTGCTATTTTCAGCTGTTACTATATGTATTCATAAATTTGTTGGTACATCCTAAGTGTTTTTTAGATGTGGTAGCCACTATTTTAAATTAATATTTAATTAACACTATTAGTTTCGCTTAAATGCCATCTCTTTCCAATTTTTATAACGCACAAACATGAGTATACAACGCTATTGAAGAAACGTTAAGCAATTTTCTCCTAAAATAAACAGAAACAATTGGTAACTGCACTGATACTAATAG
The DNA here is from genome assembly GCA_963971165.1 of Philopedon plagiatum. Lineage (NCBI taxonomy): Eukaryota > Metazoa > Arthropoda > Insecta > Coleoptera > Curculionidae > Philopedon > Philopedon plagiatum. The sequence continues at coordinate 77,899,362 of OZ020193.1, forward strand.
ACAAGAACTTAAGGAGCATTCTTCTTCATAATGAAAAACCTATTTCAGATCAAAGCGAGAATAAACAGTGACAGTTTAAATGTCGATTCAGAAAAGATAATGTTTCAAGCTTTAACTTACAGTCTCCAATAAATGATCGAAGGTTTCGGCCCTACGTATAAACTTTTTCTGGAGTATGACTACCTGTCGATAATGAAACGACCAACCTCACGTTAAAACTGAATACATTATTTTAGATAAAACATAAAATACACCATTGGAACGGAGCAAGGAGAAATAGGATATTTAATTTGACGTCTTAAAAATATGCCAGAAGGCATACATCCTGAATATGGTGTGAAAACGTATGTCCCTTATCTAGAGTAAGACCTAACAGCTTTACGGTATCTTCACGATCGTTTACGGGCCTCAAATTGGAAGTAAGTTTACGTGGGCTCTACTATTATTAACCGTAGAACGTTTCAGGAATGGTGCTATTTATCGTAGCTACATTTTAGCGTAAGAATATTTTAGTGAAAAAATTGCAGCGCAAGAAAACTTTAGTGATAGAAATAAAATCTATTCGTAACAGGCAAACCCACCCGGTGAACAGAATCGGTACTGACCGGGCCGTGATACCATTGCTGTACAGATTTGCTCAGATATGTTTGGGTTTGCTCAGGATCTTTTTTGTCTCCTTTTTACAGTAGAAGATCCTAAACAAATCCAAAAAAAACCTGAGCGAACCTGCAGTGAAATGCCGACAAACCTGCAGTGAAATGCCAACAAACCTGCAGTTAAATGCTGACTTTGCCCGGGAAATATCGACTCTGCCCACCCTGCGGGCCTTTCCCGTAACATATTAGTAACACTAACAGAAGAATACTCGAAAATAGTTGAGTGAGGGATTGTTGTTAGTAATTTAGTACTCTAATAATAAAGAAGGTTGAATATTCTCAAGGAAAGTGTCCCATGCTAGTCAGTTAGGGTTCCTGTTGTTGGTTGAGCGGTTTCCAGCTAATTCTAGCACATCTCTCTTCAAAAGTTATCTAGTTAGTGCGGTTCTCTGACAGAAGTTAAGATACAACGTGCAAAGGCCGTTGACAGTCAATATAGTTTTGACAGATTGGGATATAGAAAAAAAAATGACCGATCAATATTTACACAACACACTAGCAAAAGTTACGCAAGATATTGATTGGCAATGTTTACCAGGAAAAGGGAATAAAGATTAGATTAATAAATAATGTACTGTTATTATACAGATTTTGAGCAATAATTAAAACCGTTTTTAATAAAATCGAAATTTTTTATTTTTCTTAACAATAAACTACCCTCATATATTATTTTTTTGAAAAACTAATTTAGTTAGCATATTAGATTTATAAGAGAGAAAAGTCGTTGAAGCCATGGTGCTCCAAATAGATTTTTTGATTCTTTATTATTAGTAAACCGCCTTAGTTGGGGACGCAGAACAATTTTTTTTTAAATTCGATACATTTGTAAGTGAACCTCAAATCTCAAAGTCAACTTTTTGGACGATTACGATACTTTCGCTGAGACTAGTAGCGCGAATATGCACAGTGCCCTTGCCTTGGACAAAAACTGAAAAATAAAATAAAACTTAATAAACTCTTATCCTATTATGATAAATATAATTAGCCGTTACTTCCTGAAAATCAGTACGTGATCGATTGTCATGGGCTAAGTATATTCCCTTCATTTTGTGACTTATTTGCAAGATAAATCAATGAACATCGTTGCAGTATATCGCTTAAAAAAAAACTAGACGCTTACAACTAGTCGTAAAAATCAAGTATATTACTATAGAGTTGGCCTGGGTATGAACTTAAAAATGCTACCTAAATGGTATTAGCGCATCTGATCTACACAATGTTTACACAACTGCCATTCCATTTTACTTAAAATAAATGTAGTACCGAACTTCACCGGATGTTTTTAAAGAAATCTTCAAATATCTTTTAGCAACTGAAACAAAACTCGAAAAATTATGTTGGCACTTAAAGCCTACCGACTGAAAAATTAACAACGAGAACAACTAATGCATGCCAGTAGAATATTTTCTTTAAAATTTAACGAGAAGGCATGGTTTTAGCAGGAATAGAGTTAGCAGAGAATTTGGTAGCTGCTGCAAACAAGCCTGGATCCAGCAATTCTTCTCGCAGAAGACCATGCAATCCTTTTGATGAAACTTCATTAAAAACGAAGAGAACGCGTGTTGTAGAGGTAATAGCTAGCAGTACACCTTCTGAGTTGCCATTTGCTGCAGTGGTCGCTACAGATACATAAAGTCAGATCATACATCTTCACTAATTGTGAATTTTTGGATTTGTATTTATTTTAGACTCGACTAAAAGTATTTAAATGAAGTCGAAAAATTCTTTTCCATTTTTTTATTTAGATTTATTGCAAATAATAACATTATTTAGGTGGTCCTTTTAGATACTGTTGGATGTATAGGCCTTACCTATATAGCAAAGGCCATTTGCATCTACAAATACTATTATTATCTATAAATTAATAAGTAAATATGGTTATCTACTAAATAAATAGAACGCAAATTTACGACTCTTGAGTCATCAGTAAGAGTTACGAGTCATTGGGATAAGACCGTGTCAAAGGAAAATAACTTTCCAACGTTTCGCCCTCGATTGCACAAGACATTTTCAGGGATCTATACTCTGTGAGATCGAAATACAGAATCAAATCAATGTTTCTATCTCGTAGAGTGAAAATCTCTACAGATGTTCGTGCAATCAAAAGCGAAACGGCGAAAAGTTATTCCACTCTGGCACCGTCTAGTGCCAAGAACTATGAGTTTCTAAACCTTACATAGAATAGTACATTGCACGCTTTAATTAATTTTGCTCTGAAGAACTAGCCGGTATTATCCCCCCCTTGACTGTTTCTAACAGAACAACAAGAGGCGCGATACGTATGCATCCCTTTACTGTTCAGCTACAAGAGCCTAGAACAGACCACTTCTTTCGCTCATTCATACCTAGGGTCTTCCGATTATGGAACCAATTGCCTGCAGATGTTCCCTGTCCCCCCTGTTCCTTCCCGTCCCAGCCTCCAATCCTTCAAATCCCGTGTCAATAGACTACATTTCCCTTCTCGTCAGGCGCCCACGGTACATTAGTACTTAGGCTTGAAGTCTACGTGGGATGTCTTAGATAAAAAAAAATTACTTTATGTCTGTATGAAGTATTTAATCCAATGAATTACGGAGTTATAGAATGAAACACCCAATGATTGGCACTTTAAGGATGACCTTTAACATTTTTGCATACTATCAATACATTTCGTAAAAGACAGATAAAATATTTAATTATTTATTTGTAAACAATTATTTACAGTAGTTGACTATTTGTTAACTATAGTATTATTGCTTGTTAAATTTTTTTTTTGGCTACTTAATGTTTGAACTTTTTTTTTACAGCCCACGAAGACCGAAGTCTAAGTACTTTGTACCGTGGGTGTAATGGGGAAATCCGACTCACACACCCAGAGCTGGAAACATCCGTAGGGATTTCGCCAGCCCTTTAAGAGGATGTGTGAGGTGGTACCACCTCGGTCGAGGAAGCATTCCTCTACCACCTTCCAAAATCTTGTGCAATATTTCCAGTTTTCCAATTACTGGTACAGATTACCCAAGGACTGGTACCTGATTTCTCCCCAATGACTGACGTTTTATAATAAAAATTTTGTTAATAGGATTTACATTTTAAACGACACTTTTCCTATATTCCTCTTTCGATTAAAGTCATGTCGCTTTTCACAGTTAGTTGTTAAAGATCCCATTATTTGTGGTTCTTGATCAGATTTGCAAAAAAACTCTGTTTTCGATGGCTGAACCATAAATACCGATCTTTTCTTCTTGATAAATGTCAGTTTCAATCTTAACCACAGATCCTTCTATTTTATTTGTCGCAGAACGTCTGAGTTTGTTACTAAATTTTAGACCAGATTTACGCTCTAGTACAATGCTGATATATTTTTCCTTGTGTTTTATTACCGTTTCACTTTCTTTAATTTTTTGATTTCCCTGAATTATTATTACTTTTTTTGTTTGGCTCTTCTGTCGCACATTGCTTAAAAACCATTGGCATTTGTCAGATTTAATTTACACTACGAGTCTTCAGAATGTCTACAGGATTCTATCTTATTGTATTTGACATAATATGAATAATTTTTGTTACATTAAGGTCTTTGCATCCCTCACTGGGTGCGCACGCTGGTTAGATATATTGATGGATTCTAGTACATGTAATGGGTCTATTCCACAAATTTGGTCAAACTTGGTCAAACTGCCTGTGGTTTTTCTACTTGCAAGTTCTTCATTATATGGTTCTCCGCAGGTTAATGTTTGCCTATCCAACCATTTAGGGTAATCCTTATTTTAGGGATACAGGCCACATGCCTTAAAACTGTTTATAACACTCTTGTTTAAAAATTGCCATCCCTGTTTTAGGATAGGGGCAAAGTAATCTGTTCCTAGATCACAGGAGGATTTTTTTGCGTTATTCAATAACACCGTTCTTCCAGAGATATTTTAGAAGTCACAAAATGGGGACATTGGCTGGTTGAAAAACTTCTTATAGTATTTGGATACATTGATACCAATATAATTTTTAAGTCGGAGCATAATTTGCTGATTTGGTAAGTTAAGTAGATTTTATGACCGTACAAAAGAAGTATTACCCTAGAACAGACAGAGTATTAGCCTAGAACAGACCACTTCTCTCGCTCATTCATACCTAGGGTCTCCAAATTATGGAACAAATTGCCTGCAGATGTTTTCCCTTCCCGTCCCAACCTCCAATCCTTCAAATCCCGTGTCAATAGAGTGCATTGCCCTTCTCTTCAGACACCCACGGTACGTTAGTACTTAGGCTTGAAGTCTACGTGGGATGTCTTAGATAAAAAAAAAATTACGAATAAGTATTACCTGTATGTTGTTAGTAATGAGATACGTGTACAGTGTATTTCTAATGTAAATCAAAAAAGTTTCTAATTCCATCCAGCTATATAATTATTGTCACCAAGTGCTTTCGACCAGTCACTCAGAAAACGATCTTTAACTGCTTTTGATAAACTTTTGTTTGAATAAGTTATAAGTTGCAGAACAAGTTCACTACTTGCTGAAAAAGGAAACATTACTTTCAAGTTATATTTGGCATCACCCTGATAAACTTCATATGCATTTTTCCACATGGTATGATTCTATTTCATAAAACCAGTCTTTTATACCACTAGCAGAAACATTGGCTGAAGTTTGTGTGACTCCTTCAAATGTTCTTTCTGTTAAACATTTGTGCCTCCCCAAAAATAGGCAATACCAATTTTTGTATTTTCTGTATCCGGCAACGCCTTCGCAGTTTGAAGACGAAACTGAACTGTTAGCAGTGTTATATTGTATTTAGGTTTCCTTTGCCTCTAATTTCATTTAATGCTTTTTAAGGGGTTTCTTCTGTGTATCACTTAGAATACGCAAATGTATTTTTAACTTTTGACATAAAAAAATGTTTGTACATAAGCTTATCCAAGAGCCAATGTTTAGTAGTTGCCTAATAAACTTGAGGAATTTCCAATCGTTGACGGTAGTGACAAAAATTAGAAATCAATTAATTATTTGCTCCAAATCAGAGAACAACTCAACAGTAGAGTGTTTGTGCCGGTTGTCCATCAATCCAAATCCAAATCCAATCCCCCCACTCTTCACCCCACCAAATCCCCCCACTCTTCACCCCACCAAATCCCCCCACTCTTCACCCCCACCAAATCCCCCCACTCCTCCCCCACTCCTCTCCCCTCTCCTCTCCCCTCTCCTCTCCCCTCTCCTCTCCCCTCTCCTCTCCCCACTCCTCTCCCCACTCCTCTCCCCACTCCTCTCAGGAGCTTCCAAATGAGCTTTCAAAACTATTCCTCCTACCAGCTTTTCCCCACACCACTTTTATTGCTATAAATTCTCAATATTTACAGTATTTAACACAATTCAGATCATGTCTGTAGCAGTCCCTATTGATCTCTCCTGGGACGCAGAACATTACGAAAGCTATAATCCACAAGACTACATAGAAAACAATTTAATAATAATAAATCCACCTCCCAACCTATCTAAGAGTGCTAAAAAAAAGTTTCGAACTGAACAGATAAAGAAAGTTCAAGAATTGGAAACAGAAAAGGAAAAGACTGAAAAGAAAGAAAAACTATGTCTTGCCCAACAGCAAATGTAATGTTTAGTCATGTAAGCGGAAAGAAAACCTTGCAGGATTTTACTACAGATGAACTAGAAATGTTACCTTTGGAATATCTAATTAATTATGCAGATCCTTTGGAACTCTTGGATGTATGGGGGAAATTACCAATGTCTTATAAATCAAGTTTTGATCTTCAAATTAAATTGCCATGTTTTATACATTACAATCGTCCTGACTGGAGCACACAATTCGATGGTCCTCCTGTATCTCAGAAATCATGTTTCATGTGCAATAGAAACATAAAGTAGAATAATGTAGATAAACTCACTGTTATTTTTTTTAAAATAAACCTGTATTTTAATAAATGAATTTTTCATAAATGTCAAACAAATAATTAGAAGTATTATTCATTAATCCACCTATCACCAATCACCCTAACAAATCCCCCCACTCTTCACCCCACCACTTCCTCCTCTCCATACCCCACCGCTACTTCCAATCCATATTTAAAGCTATAACAAACCATTTTTGCGGTTAGTTATGTATCCTAAGTGGTTCAGTATTACTACATATAACTTTAGTGTTTTATCAAGGTGTCGTTGTTTAGTTTGCAAAAACCTAATTGTTAAGAGTAATAGTGCTTGTATACAGTATTGTACAAATTGTTGTGAGCTGAGACCAGTGAAAATATCTGAAGAAATGTGTTGACTTTTATAAAAGAAGAAAATGCTAAAACCTCAACAGAAAATAAAAGTGTTGGAACTCCAATATCATCTTATTAAAGTAAAATACAGACTTTTTCAGAAAAATTATGGTGGTGAAATACTAACATTGTATGATGAAGCTATTATTTTATGTGATAATCTACTAAAGGAATCTATAACAGTTAAACATTTTAATGATCATTTGATGATAATAAATTTGGGATTAGATTCACATAAATCCTATAATGTAATGAGAAGAATGATTGCTGAAGAATAAAATCCATTACAACGTTAAATTCATACAGTTCGTCTTCTCAGTTCATTTGTGATTTTAGAGAAGCACTATGAAGAAGGTTACTTTTAACGAAAATATGAATAAAATCCATGTATTGTTTGCATGGAAGTTTGCTTACAAAGCAGCACGTGAGAGTGATTATGAGCAGTATGTATTGGATCGCTACCGCTTTCAAAATAGACTTCAATATGCTGAGAACCTCCTAAAGGATGTTTTGGATGAAAATTATAGGGAGAAAATATACAATGAACGTTTTAAATAATTTTTGTTTTATTACAACCAATTCAAGCTCATATCCTCCCACCTCGACCATGTGGTCTTGACTTGCAATACTGAGTGGGGGAATATCTATAAATTTATACGCACATGGTTTCTAAAACATTATTTGCTAGAAATAATACATAAATATGATTCAAAAACGAAAGCTGGTTGGTTGCAGAAAATCGGTGAGAAAGCTTAAACAAGAAGACAGAAGCAGATGCCCTGTTTGTTTATATTCCATGAGAAGAGAAGAAATTTGCACACCCAATTCGTGCACACACAAATTTTGTATAAAGTGTTTAACAGAGTGGACGAAAACAAACGCACATTGTCCTCTTTGCAGAAGATTCTATTTCTCAATTGTTTTAAAAGAGACTAAGGAAAAGATTCTTGTGAAGAAAAATGACAGTGCTGATCAAGCTCTAGTGATATTGTTGTATATAAGTGACATGAATTTAATATAGATATATCAGAAGTAAATAAAACCATGTTGTTAAATATAAAGTTTCTTTATTTTATTTTATTATATTACATCTTTTTTTAATATCCAAGAATTGTGTGATTTATCCATTCCCAACCATTTAACATAAACTTTATCTCCCTTTCTTCTTAGCACCTTTTCCACGAGATACACGTTTGAATGTTTGACTTTCTGCAACTCCGGTTCATAAAAACTACCTAAAATTATTTCATTTTTGTCATCTGTCAGCAAATATGTTCTTGGGTTGGTTAATTTAATTTCTTTAATTTGAAAAATTTCATTTGACCAGTTTGGTGTATAGCCCTTTTGAAAAGCCTCCCTGTATTTACTAACCCTAACATAATCCCCTTGTTTAAATTTTGATTTTCTGGGGTCAATTGTTTTTATATTATTATAAGTTGATTTTAGAACATCTTTTTCATTTTCTTCATTTATATCTATAGGTTTTAATCCTGTTGTTCTATGTTTAGTTGTATTATACTTAAAAACAATATTATTTAGGATATCCAACCATTTATAATTGCCTTGCAAGCTAAACTGTTTCCACATGAGAGTTTTTAATGTTCTGTTAACCCTTTCAACAATCCCCGCTTTGATAGTGGAATATGTACTGTAGTGATTAACGTTATATTTTTCCATTAATTTATTAAAGTTTTTGTTGAAAAATTCTCTTCCTTGATCTGTATGTATGTTAGTTGGAGTAGTTTTCGCAAGCTTTAAAATTTTTTCCATAGCTAAAGTTACTTCCTCAGCAGTTTTTCTTTTAACAGGTTGAACCCAAACATATTTGGAAAATGTGTTTATAACAACTAAAATATATCTATATCCTTTATTTAGTTTTGCATAAGGTATCATTTCCACCAAATCAGCTTGCCATAAATCGTTTAAATTTTTAATAATAACCCGTCGTCGTCTAAAATTTTTTCTAGCAGGTTTATGTAACTCGTTGACTAGATCTTCCTTGATGTTAGGTTGTGCAGACATGATAATTAAATGTTTAGTTTGTTACTTCTACAGGACATTTTATTAACAATTCACCATAAAAATCTTCTAAATGACTACCTTCAGGACGATGAAAAGAAAGAACATCCCCTTTCTTTAACCGAATACCTACAGGGTCGGTGATCTTTTTCCGTTAATTTTTAAGAAAACATATTTTTTCGGGTATTCTCCAGAAATTATAGTAGCAGATTCCATAGGAAAAACATATGTAATTCGTTTGTCTTGTAATAAATGGTAAACTCTGTCGGATAGAGAGTAAATTCCCATGAAGGGTAACACCAAATTATACCAAAGTTTAACTGCACTAAGGTCAACAACTTTTATAATGTTATGTTCTTCAGATGAAAATTTATTATCCTTGCCAAAGATGTGGGAACCAAACTTGTCAATAGACATGGTTGTTGCCAGCGGTAGAATAAGGAATAAACATGTGAGAATTAGTATTTATTTAATTATTTTTGCTTCTCTTAGTTCTTCTAAAATCGATATTATTTCATTTTGATGACCAGTATGTCCTGCCATTTGCGATGACATCAACAATTTCAATCTATCTATGATTTCGTTTGGATCGTCATAATAAACGTAATCTAATTTCTTTTTTGATAAATTTAACATAGCTCCCCCCTTTCCACTTTTTGTAGACAGATTTCTTGTAGAACGCGGTCTTTGTGGAGGTAACAAACGTGAAGTGCTTGGTAGAACTGCACGATAACCTGTCTCTGTTGTGCTTCCACGTTTTAATATATCTTTTTGTAATAAGTAAGGTTTAACTGTTGTCAAGTATTTAATGTCGGTCGAACCTTGAATTTGACTATTAGGATCAAAATTTCGTCTATATGCATTTGTCCTATTCAAAACATCCATATAATTTTCCATATCATTTGATGTATAACCAACAGGTTCTTTTTTAAAAAGAAGCTCATACAATCCAGGTGTTCCCTCATACCTAACTCCTTCAACTTTAAAATCTTTTCCTATGAAATCCACCACAGAATTAGCAATCTTATATTTATCTGCATCAACATCATGGCTAAACCCATATTTGTTATCAAATTTGCCTTCCGTGTCTTTTATTAGCCCATCCACGAAAGGTCTTAGAAGTGAATGATATGCTTCCAAATATTCTTCATAAGCAGGTGTTCTTGTTAATTCTAAAACATCTTGTCGCAACTCACTTATAGTTGGTTCAATTGTTGTTTCAGGGCTTGATTCTCCTGTACGAGACTGTTGCGAATCTTCAAAAAATACTTCTTCATCTCCTAAAAGTGAGGGCATGTGTGTTGAAAGATATTTACTATATGCATTTGATTTCCTTTGATTAACCTCTGGCGTAGGAAATTGAAATTTTGGAGTCGAAACTAATTGTGGTGAATATACTTCTTTTTTAATGAACGGTTCTGTTTTAATTGTCTGAATTAACTCATGCAAAGGTTGAGTTATTGGTTTAAATTCTTTTTCCATACGAATTTCTTTATCAGATAAATCTGATTTTAAAGCTTTATACTTTTGTCTAACGGCTTGTCTAGTTTTTACCAACTCTTTCGCTGTTTTTTCGTCCATCTTTACAAAAGGTAGGTTGTATACTAGAAAATTATCGTTGTGTCAGAGAGTTATATAGTGGAAATAAAATTATCAAATCCTTTTCTATAGCGACCATCATTAAATTGGCAGTCTTTGTCAATAACGACAAAGTCATATTTATGTTTCCAACACATTGAACACAAGTTTTTAAACTCCTGAAAGCTCATGTCACCATTTACATGATCATCATATATATGTTTCAAGTTTGTAGCATCCTGTTGAAAAATTACCAAGAGGTTGGCATTATCACGTATAAGTTGTTTAGGGATTGATGAATATGTTTGACACAAATAAAAACAATCTGTATTTTTATGACGTCCGAAACAAAAATAATCCCTCATAAGACTTTGATCAGTGCATACTATATCATCAAATACAATCAATGAATTTGGTTTTATTTCAGTGGGTGAAACAATATCCTCAGCGTTCGATGATTCAAAATAACCAATAAACTTTAGTGGAGCAAAAAGCCTTTTTAGATATTCATATTTTGATTGATATAAGGATTTTGAGTACACATATATGTTTTCAAATCTTAATCCATTAGGGTGTGTTATAAGAGAAATCATAACATTTGTCTTCCCACAACCCGATGGTCCTACTATTAAACATCTTTTACAGTTTCCACCAAATAATTGTCCATGTTTTCGATAATTATCATGACATAAATCAAAATTTTTTATCGGTAAAGAAAAATCTTGTTTTTTGATCTTCATTGTTTGAACATCACTATTTAAGTAAGGTTATTTGCGTTTTTAAATCATTTATATATAATGATTAGACATAATAATAATGTCATTCACTGCGTGGAAGCACAGAGAACAGGTAGTGGTTTATTAAATACTCTTATTAATAAATTACCAGTAGAGCTCCATATTCCTTCTTATAACTTTTGTGGGCCTGGTACAAAGTTAAATAAAAGGCTCGCCCGAGGTGATAAGGGAATTAATTTATTAGACGAAGCTTGCAAAGAGCACGATATAGCATATTCGGTATATTCCGATTTAAAAAACAGAAACGAGGCAGATAAAGTATTAGCTAAAAAGGCATTTAATAGATTTAAAGCTTCAGATTCAAATCTAGCCGAAAAACTGTCATCCTTGGCTGTGGCCGGAATCATGAAAGCAAAAACAAAACTCGGTATGGGAATAAGAAAAAGAAGTCATAAACGCAAGAAAGGAGGTCAAATATCCTTTAACCAAGGTGTAAGAAAAGCACGTGAAGAGCTGGTTGGAAAAAAGTTTGCTAATATAAGAAATGCTGCCAGCACAGCTTTATCATCCATTAAAAAATTAAAAATAAAAGAACCTAAACCTAGAATTATTCCAATTCCAAAAACTGGTGGAATTTTACCTTTAATACCTATTTTTGCTGGTTTATCTGCTCTAGGAGCCCTAAGCGGAGGCGCTGCTGGCATTGCGCAAGCAGTAAATTCTGCCAAAAATGCACAGAAGAAGTCAGAAGAACAAACAAGACACAACAAAGAAATGGAAAAAATATCGATAGGGAAAGGGCTTTATTTAAAACCTTATAAGCAAGGGTGTGGTCTATATCTTAAACCATATTCAAAAAACTGTTAAATTTGCTACCTCGCCGACCTTTGACAAATATAGATTTATTAAAGTATGCAAAAATATTAAAGTTGCAACATTTTAGAGGTGTCTTTATGAGAAACAAGTTACCCAAAAAAATAAAAAAACATGAAACCGGTACTATAAATTTAGATGATGATATGGGGGAAGGCACTCACTGGACAGCGTATGTTAAAAATAATAATAACATAATTTACTTTGATAGTTTTGGAAATTTACGACCACCAAATGAAGTTATAACTTATTTCTATAGCGATGGTAGCAACAACAATATTAAATATAACTATGAGAAATATCAATCTTTTAATACCTCAACTTGTGGACAGTTATCATTACAGTTTATTTATAATAATACGTAACTGTGTTTCCATTTTATTCTTATTTCGACCATCATGTCGTTTACTATAGCTCTTTCCACAAATTCAGCTATACTTCAAGCAGATTTCCATCCACCTATTTACTTTGATCCTAACACTTCCTACGTTGTCGGACTTACCAACTTTGAAACTTTTAATGCAATACCAAATATTGATAAAAGTAATAATAAAGTATATTTTGGAAAAAATAATGAATTTTTAACAATTCCTGCGGGAAGTTATGAAATGGACGATGTTAATAAATATTTACAGACTGAATTCCAAAAAAGAAATATTTCATTTCACCTCTATGCAAATAACAACACATTAAAATCAACAATAAAGTCTACTACAGATATTATTTTTAAAGATGGAACAATAGGAAAACTTTTGGGTTTTAATAATGGGATAATATCTGGTGATGGAGTTCCAAGAACATCGCAAAATCCAGCAGAGATTATAAAAGTTAATTCTTTATGCATAGACTGCAGTATCGCAGAAGGTTCCTATCTGAACGGAAAGCCAGTACACATTATTCATCAGTTTTTCCCTAATGTTAGCCCTGGATTTAAAATAATAGAAAGTCCCCAAAATATTATTTATTTTCCTGTTACAGTAAAAGTAATAGATAAAATAACAATAAAGGTAATAGACCAAGATTTAAATATTGTTGATTTTCGAAACGAAACTGTAACAATAAGGTTGCATATAAAAGAAGTATAATGGTTATCCTTTATAATAGAAAAACCTTCAATTTACCCACAAAAATTAATAAAAACTATAAGAAGACTAAACACCGTAAACCAAAGATTAGTAGAAAGAGAAACACACAAGGGATAACACCTGAAAATATAAGCTTTTTGAAATCTCTAGGTTTAAAGGTTTAAGTATAATGGATATCCTTAACGTAGCAGAAGGTCTTTTCATAGATAATTCAATTGTGCATTCCGAAGTTCATGGTTATGAACCATACCTACCTACAAAATTGGGAAATAATGATGAAATTATAATACCTGTTCATGAAGTAGACAAGTATACGCTTCCTTCCGAAAGCTTTCTTTACATAGAGGGTAAACTAACAAAAGATAATAATACTATCTCAAATACATTAAAATTGATTAACAATGGGATTGCATTCCTTTTTAAAGAAAGGCGTTATCAACTAAACGGTGTTACAATAGATTCAGTTAGAGATGTTGGGTTAACTTCGACAATAAAGGGATACATGTCGTATAATAAAAATGAATGTAATAGACTTAAAAACGCAGGTTGGTTTCCTATGGAATCTTCACAAGTTGTTGACGCAACAACAGGATTATTTAATGTTTGCATTCCGCTTAAATTCTTAATGGGGTTTTTTGAAGACTACAAAAAAATTATTTTAAATGCCAAACAAGAACTTATTTTAGTACGAGATAATTCGGACAAAAATGCAACAATTAATACTGCAGATGAAAATCCAAAAATTGAGCTTACTAAGCTAACTTGGAATATACCTCACATTTCAGTAGCTATTCCTCAAGAATTAGCATTATCTAAAATAATTAATAAGAATACTGATATAATGATTGCTTTCCGGAGTTGGGAACTGATTGAATACCCAGAATTATTAAAAACTGATCGTCATAACTGGCCTGTCAAAACATCTACGAAAGTTAATACCCCACGTCATGTAGCAATTGCTTTTCAAAAAGACTTAAGGGATAAATCAACAACTGATATGTCTCTATTTTCCAACGTTAAATTACGAAACATCAAAGTATTTTTAAACTCTGAGAGATATCCCTACAACAATCTATTTTTAGACTTTGCTAAAAATAAATTTGCATCATTATATGAAATGTTCTCACAATTTCAAAAATCTTACTATGGAATAACACCTGAACCCATTTTTTCTCCAAAGGAATTTAATACTTATGCTCCTATCGTATATATCGATTGTTCACATCAGAAAGAAACAATTGAATCCGGACCTATTGTTATGAGAGTTGAGTTTGAATTACATGATGATCTTAAAGACAAAATATCTGCCTATTGTCTTATTATGCATGACAAAGTATTTAGTCACAATCCATTAACCAAAAATGTTAGACAACTTTAAAGCGCATGTCTAACTATATAAAATCAATGCTCTACTATTCTTTCCTACCATTATGGGTGAAGATCTAGAACTTCGAGTATCCTACTTTTTAAAAGAACTGAAAAAATTAAAACAACTACAAGAATATTCTGACAAGAAATCTATGATTAAACAATTCTCATTTTTGAAATTATGAGGTTATTAATTGTCGATGTGCAAGGATTTAACATAGAAAATAAGAAGTTTATTCCCAAAGAGTTGGCTGCCTATGATGGACACAAAATATGCCACTATATCTTTAAATCACCATTTGATATAAAATACCTACCACCTGACTTACATAAACAAGCTGTATGGTTAATGAAAAATCATCACTGTATTCCTTGGAATGAAGGATATACAGCAATTCACAAATTTTCTGAAATAATCAAGAATCTAACAGAAAAGGCTGATCAAGTTTATGTGAAAGGGAGAGAGAAATCCGAATGCATCCGAAAATATTCATTAAAACCAGTCATAGAACTTGATGAAAATCCAAAATTACAAGAAGGAGAAGCTCATTGTTTTTATCATTCTAAATCACCATGTATATGTGCACTTACTAATGTATACAATTTATATAATAATTATTTAATGATTGAATAAAACACATAAATGAAATAAAGTTTTTTATTTGTTATAAATTAGGTTTAAAATACTTCTTGAATAATTTCAGGTGACAAAAACTTCTTTACTTCATCCAAATGCTCCTCAAATCCCATTTGTTTCATCGTGTATAGAAAAGACTTTAAATCAGAAGTATGTAAATATATGTTACAGGCTTCGGCAGCTTTTTCATACTTTCTACCCATTTCTATACATTCTTCATACGTATAAAATCTTTCAAATCCATACTCGGCTTCATAGGCAGCATCAAAATCTAAATTACTGAAGTGTTGTGATAGATTCTCTATAGCACTTGTTAGGTTATATACTACTGGTTGAGATGTATATGCTAACCACATCTTGTTGGAGAATGTTCAGACTTAAAGTAAGTTCAGAGCTTTAAATATTAATTTAGGAGGTGGGGGGAATAAAAAGAAAAATATATTTATAAGTTTTTATTTTCAATACAACTTTTTACAAATTCATTACATGTAAATGTTTCTACATCCTCCACAACACAATCTGAGTAAAAGTTTAATAATTCTAAAACACAGCAAACATTTAAACTATTTTCCATAGGTGAAATAACATCATATACATTTTTTAACAAATCACCATTTTTCATAGAGATTCCACTAACTAAAATATTGTAATATTTGGAAAATTCCTGGTTTTTTAAGATATCAAAACGATATTTGATTAAATTTGACACGTTCACTAATTCATTTATGGTATCACCAGCTAAGAAAACTTCATTACCACCATCTTGTGTAATCTTAATTATTCTTGCATCACCAATAAACACAAAGTGAATCTCATAACCATTCCCCTTCATGGGTTGCCACCCGGTGTTGTTGGAATAAATGAAACTTAACATAATTCCTTGATTATTTAGTAAGGAAATCCATTGATCTTCATTAAAAATCACATTTTGATTATATTTGTATCCAGAGAGTTTAACAACAGGAATATATTTTCTCTCTAAGGAAAATCCAATGCTGACCCATTTGGATTTGGATTTGTTAATGTAGTAAATTGTTTCATTGATGAGAGCTGCATTGCGCTTCTTACTAAACTCTTGTTGGTTATAGTTTGTTGGTTGATACATTTTCAGACGCTTGCTTGAAATACTGTGAGTAGAACTGTGGGTGAGCGTTTAAATAAGCAAGCGTGGTAGTGGGGAAAGCAAGAGTGGTGGGGATAGTAAGAGTGGTGGGGGGATTTAAACACTAATCTTATAGATTTAAACATCATTTAGCGACTAACCATGAATGAGTGTAAGACAGAACTTTTTATCGACATTCAAGGATTCAATTGTTCTTTTGGATACATTCCAAAAGAATTAGCGATTTATGATGGGATTCGTTGCTCAAATTATCTGTTTAAATCACAATTTCAAAAAAATATGTTATCTACCCCTGATATCAAACTGGTTAAATGGGCCGAAGAGTATCATGGACTAAAATGGGAATTTGGAAATATAGAACTTAATGAAATTGATGATATTTTAAAGCATGGGTTAGAAGTTTACCAATCGCCCAAAATTTACGTGAAAGGGAATGAGAAAATAAACTACTTAAAAAAGTTTTTGAATGAAGATTTCATATACGCTATTCCCATTGGTCAAGAACCAAAATTAAGTAGATTTAAGAAAATTCCAGAATGTTATTTTCACAAAAATGTGAATCCATGGCATTGTGCATTAGCAAACGTAAAATTGTTATATAATTATAGACATTGTTATGAATAAAAACCTTTATTATAAATATGTTTTTTTTACTATTGAATTTTATTTATAGTACAAATATACTTTGAATAATATATATCCTATTGAACATATAAACACTACTAACAATATACTTAATAATACTACACACATATTTGAACTACATTCTCCTATACAAGATTTTCTATACAACTGATTCCATTCCTGTGTCACTATTGAAGTTTTATTGACATAATATAATCTTAACTTATACTGTACAACGGTAGAATCATTTATAATATTATCATCTATTTTGTGGGTAAATAAACCATTATTTATATTCATTCTTTTCCATGTTGAAGGCCAACTATCATTATTTACATTATTAACAGATAGACAAATAAATGCTTCTCGAACATTAGGATCAACTTGTGTGAACAAAGTATTGTTAACGAATGCTGATAGAAATAGAACTCCTACTGGTAGCAGAGCCATTTTCAAAATAAAATATTTTCCCAGGGATCTTATGTTTTATATTCGTCATGAACTAAATTTTTTAGAATGTCAATTACATTATTAACTTGGTCATCATTAGTCTTGGATTTCTCTTCCAAAATACTTATATGTTTGTGTCCCCAAGCTAAAGTTCTAAAAGAATCTGGAATTATATAGCGTTTATCATCTTTTGGAGATAAAGCAACTTTATTTTTTAATTGTGTGAACATTTCATGTAAAATTGAATGAAAAATATTCATTTTTCTAAATTTGATCTCAGAATATTCAACTACATCTTAATAATCTTGTTTAGTAATGGAATTTTCTATAACATATTTTTTAACTCCCTTTGCCTTTTTTTCAGATTTCTCTTCTAAATTTACACAGTAAGCTTTAGCTCCCGTCCCATAAAAACTTGAAATTGGTTTGCCCGCAAATTCATCTTTCATTCGCCCTAATACTGATTTATTCTTAGTAATATTATGAATATTGTTTTCATTGAAATTAGAAGTGTCAAATTTGTCTAAATTGTCTTGCATATCTTTATAAAAATTTTCAGTCTCTACTTGCAAGATCAAACTATCTGTATCCGTGTATAACAAAATTGCTTCGTCTCCATACATGCTTTTAATATAATCATAATAAAAATCATATAAAACGGTTTTTGATAATTCCAAGACTGTGAAGCCAATATAAACAGGTTTATTGTAAGTCACTTTTACTCTTTCCATTTGTATCGCAACCAAATTTTCATTAAAGACTAATCGATTTTTAAAATTTGGTTTAGCAATCAATGTCTGCGCTCCTTGTTTTTTACCAATATTCTCCCAGTGTGTGATTAATCTAATGTCAACTCGCTTATCAATGTTTTCTAAAGATTTACCATAAATGGCATTATTAAATAATTTATAAGTATCCTTTTCCAACTTATTTTTAGATTTGTTCCTCATTTCGGTATTTAAATCGATGTACTGTTTAAGAAATGCAACCTGTTTAAATTTAATAACTCTATGAATTTTAGTTAATTTTAATCCATTTTGAAGCACCTGTTTCAGATTTCGGTAATGAATAACATATGTTTCTTTATGGTTTAAATTACATATTAATTTCTTTTGTTTTGAACCTGGTGCACAAATATTTTCAGCCAAAAAAGGTAATTCGTTGTGCTCTTGATGTAAACCTTGAGGATACTTTAAATCTACTTCCAAAACGAACCCGAATTCAGCATCGTCAGGAAGAGACATCACATCAAGGCCTTCAATTTCTTCATCGTTCAACCAAGAAAAATCACTTACGGGGAGACATTGACTCATACTATGTCCATACAAGTTAGTGGCATCCAAATACATTATAAATGAATTTGGTTTGCTTGGATCATAATTTTCCAAGAATGGATTATTAGCTTCTGCTTTTCGAACGCTGCAATGACAGACACCACCTCTTATATTATTTTTAAAAAAATGTATCATATCTATATCCGTTAATAATTCTAATTTAACATCAGTCATTTTTAACATTGAATCCCAGCTTAAACCTGGTAATGTATAATACTGTGCAGGATCTAGCTTAAAATTATTTAAAGATACATTTCGAAACGCTTCAAAAAAATCTGTTAATATGAGAACATCTGACAATAAATAAATTTTGGTATAATCCATAAGATTTTGACAATTAAATAAATTCCAAATATTAAAAGCTCTATTGTAATCCGATGGACACATAGGTTCATCTTTAAGTTTATCATAAAAATGTTCAATAGCTGGGAGTTCATTTTCATGTAATTTTTCGAAAGAATCAACGTAAGAATAAGGATAAACACCTTTTTTACGAATTTCATTGAACTGGTTAGGATCTTCAAAATATTTTTTAATCTCAATGCACTGATTTGATTCCAAGCTTTCACCAAGCTTTTCCAAAGAGGAACCAACGAAATGGAATGAATCCAAAAATCTCATTTTTATAAAAATACTTTTTTCGCTATTATCCTTGCCTTTTACTTTGTCAACCAATATGGATTTTGAAAATGAAATATATTTTTCCTTAGTTTGTGCAAGTACATCAATATTATCTTCTTCACAGCACAATTGTTTAACAAATATATGACTATCATAACCAGTTAAATTATGAAAAAAGATGGGTATAAAATTTGGAATTTGAAAGTTTAAGTTGCAGATACTGTGAGCTGAATTTCGAAATTTACCAGTTAAATGATCATGATCCCTGACTTTTTCATTTTCTTCAATTGTTTTATTACAAATATGACAAATTTTGCTATTTTTATAAGATAGTTCTTCCTCATCTGTTAAAGGAAGCATTTTCACTACAGGTTTAAGATGGTCATTATAAATTCTATATGCATGACCTTCAATTCGTTTACAAAATTCATCAGCTGCATCCAAACCAAAATAGAAATCTAGTATCGACAAAGAATCATCATATGAGCACTTAATAAAATAGCAAAAAGCGTACGGTTCGTGTTTAAATGTATTTAAAGTATAAGAATTCTGTTCGTTTCCCGGTTCTTGATGCTGTAAAGGTTTTAAAAAGCATTCAAAGTCTGCATATATGACAAACGGAACTTTTAGTTGTTTTTGAAAATTTTCAAACTGTAGAATATTTTCTGGTATATTTTGACCGTACTTATTTATTTTAATGTCATTGGTAGGAACTTTTGTAAACAAATGATTACAATCATGTGATTGGTGTAATTTTAATTTTTCCATTGATGTAAAATAAATTAAACATCCATCACAAAAATATTTTTTATGGTCTCTTTTATTAATCTGAGATGACACTAATCTTGACATGTTCTTAATCCAACAATAATGGTTGTTTTCACCTTCACTTATTAACAACAAATTTATGTGTACTGGAAGTTTTTTACTAGTGTAATGAAGAGGACCTACTACTTCATACTTGAATTTACTATCTTCATAAACACTCTCTAAACCATAAACATTTATAGATATTTGATTAAGCGTTTCAAACTTCTGTATATCCTTTAATTTCACAGGAAAATCTATTCCTTCAAAACTTAAATACTCAAAAAAATTAGGGTATGAACTTGTTCTATCAAAATTAATATTAGCAGGAAACAGTGCACTTATCACACTCCATGCAAAACAATATGAATCATTATTTTTGATATTAATAACAGCTTTTTTATTTGAAATTTGTTTTGGTAATGGTATATACGATGAAGCTCTAATTGGATTATACTTGTTTATATTAAGCTCCAAATGTAATATTTTTTCCAATGCCCAACCTGATCCATTTTCCGCAAATATTGACACCTTTTCTTTAATTTCAGACAAAAACTGTTTATAAATATCACTTAAACTTGTTGTCGAAGTTATGACCTTATTTTTTGTGTTAAATGATTTAATTTCGATTCTCTCTTTTGTTTGTAAAATATATTGTCCAAATAGTTCTACATTAATCTTAACACTTCTATGCTTAACTAATTGTTCGGAAAGTAAACTTACAAATTTTTGTTGTACTTCATCAAAAAATGCTTCAATGTCCACATACTTTTTCGATGGCAGCAACATGTAAGACACAATCCTGTTTTTAAAAGCAGAAGTTAAAATTTTCACATCATCGTCACTTTTAAGTGCACTTTTATGTAGGTTTGACCGTAAATGGGCAGAAAGTTTATTTTTCACGTACCAAGTAACACAATCTTTACATCGCGATAAAGTAAGTTTAGGTATTGGAGGTCTGTCTTCTTTAATATCTTCTATTTTAGCTTTTTTCATGGATACAACACATACCTGGGTATTAGCCTTCCTTTTTTCTCGCGAACAAGATGGTCTCATGGCACACGATTCTCTTTTATGTCTATACACGTTCGATTGATGAGTAAAACTCTTGTTGCATTCACTGCACTGATACATCTTGAGAACTGAACAAAAAGTAGAAAAGGTTGATATTTATTCAACAGTTCTTGGGATATTTTAACTGCTCTCACAACACTTTGCACAATACTGTTTTTGCAAACTAAACAATTAATATAAGTCAACTAACCGCTGAGGACATATAGGTAACAAGGAGAAGACACAACTGTATTATATCCAGCTGAAGATGCGACTGCGAACACTTAAGAACGAGAAGCGAAGAGAGAATATAAATAGAATCCGTCTGGGCGGAGCATACGCATGCCCATGCGCATCTCTATTGCGCAGTTGTAAAAAACGAAAAATATAAAAAACCTATTTTTTTTTTGTTTTGTTTTTTTCGTCTGGGAGGTTTTTTTTTTTCGTCTGGGAGTTTTTTTTTTCGCCTGGGAGTTTTTTTTTTTTTTCGTCTGAAAGGCGGGGCTTAAGGGGGACGGGTTCTTGGAGGCGGGGCTTAAGTTTGGGCCGGCCAATCCGGTTCTTGGAGGCGGGGCTTAAGTGGGGAGTGGGGGAGGAGTGGGGGGATTTGGTGGGGTGAAGAGTGGGGGGATTTGGTGGGGTGAAGAGTGGGGGGATTTGGTGGGGTGAAGAGTGGGGGGATTGGATTTGGATTTGGATTGATGGACAACCGGCACAAACACTCGACTCTCAACAACAAAAAGCGACAATCGCGTTCCCGCCAAAAAAAATGGAGTGGGATAAGACCTGATTTCTGTCAAAGGTTCGACCGGGCAGGTTAGTCTGGTAGTCGATGACTAGCTTGTGTTGGCAATGCTGTTGCCAATGTTATTAAAGTTTTTAAGTGTTTATTTTACTATCTTGTGTCGTGCAAAAATATGCCTGGCAATTGTTGTGCCTTTCGCGGATGCAGTACTCAAGGAGGGATGGAAGAAATAAGTATGTTTACGTTCCCCAAGGATCTTAAACGGTAAGTTCAAATACACCTTTTCAGTATAAGTAGTGTTTACGTATTTTTAAGTGTTTAATTTCTTATTTTATCTTAAAGTATATAAAAGCAGCACTTACAGTAATTGTTTACATGATCCAAGTTTGTACTTTTCTTGTTAGAAGATTATTCTATCCCCCAGGAAGTTCATTTTGACTAAAATTATCTGGGCAAAACATGGTTAAGAAAATTATTGGAGTGATGTATGTGTTTCGTAGTTGCAGAAGCTTTTCTAAAGAATTCAGGTAAATGTTGACTATATCTCCATCAACCAAATTTTACTTTTTTAGTGTTCCGTGATACGGAACACTTATGGAATCACTTCGGTGTCCGTCCGTCCGTCCGTCTATCTGTCACAAGTGATTTTCTCTGAAATTATTCGACGTAAACATTTGAAATTTGACACAGAGATAGAGTGTGGTGGCTCAATTAATTATAGACATGAAGTACAAAAAGTTAAATTATGATTCTGGGGGTTAATTGCGGGAGGTAAATTGGGCAATGGAATAAAACAATTTTTTCAAGGGCATCGTGTATGGTGTCAAATGAAAGCTTATTGAAGCACGAATTCAACGATATACAGGGTGCGCCAAACTCAGTGGCCTATTAGAAGTATTTAGAAAACGACAGATGTTTTTCTGAAAACTTGGGTGTGGTTATAGGAACTGGTGTTCTATCGTTTAAAATTATTTTGAAAGAGGCAGTGTTGCCAGATCATTCTGAAATTCATAGCAACTTCGGAATTTTAAATGAGACACCCTGTATATTATTGTACATTTTGATTCTGATTTATAATACAAATTTTTTTTGTGTATAATATCCTATGCCTATCTCTGATAGTTTTTCAAATATTAATTCATAAGTACATTTTTGGGGCTAAAACATGCTCCCTAAAAAATCAAATATTTTTGTGACCAAGGCACCTAGAAAGTTAAAATTTTTGCAGAAGTTTCCCAAAATATTGCTTTCTTAGAAGTTTGACGAATTATTAAAGTATTTTTATACAGGGCGTCTCAAAAAAATTGTATCTTCGTAATATAAATAAATGCAAAAAACTCAACTTTTTTAAATAGAACCCCCTGTATTTTATTTTGTTAACAAAATCTAGAACAAATTTCCTACCAAACTGTATACCATGTTCCTATACCTATCTTTAACCGTTTCGAACTTACAGGCATTTTAGAAAATTAATAACTAAATAAGAATGTTTTAAAACATTTAATAGTACGTTTTGGCAGAATCTGTTTAGAAACAAATGAAAAAGAAAACATGTCAAGTAAATTGGCTTTGGGGAAAGGTCTATTTTTTAAATTATCAAACAAAATGGCAATGCAGAAATTTTGAATTTATTTTTTATACACGGAGAGTGTAATAAAATTATATCAAGAACATGTAGACGATTCAACGAACTGTATCCGAATTCACCTCCAATGACACCAAAAAAGTTTAAAATAATGGAAAGAAATATGTTGCAGTATAATAATGTTAAAGCGCCCAGAATTCAAATTAAACCGGTAACAGGTAATGAAGAAAATGAAATTAATGTTCTGGCATATTTTCATGCATTGCCGCATGCGTCCATATACAGTGCAGAAAACGACTTAGGACTCACATATAAATCCATAGAGCGAATCTTACATAATCATAAAATGCATGATTACAAACTTATTACACTTCAGGCACTTCAACAAAACAATCCTCTAAAACGTGTAGAATTTTGTGAAATTATATTAGTCCGGACACAAGAAGACCCCGATTTTTTAAAAAAGATCATTTGGACAGATGAAGCTAAGTTTTCAAGGGAAGGCATTTTTAATCGAAGAAACTCCCATTTTTGGTCTAGAGAAAATCCCCACTTCGTAAGAGAAAAAAGTTTCCAGTATCAGTTCAGTTTTAACGTTTTTTGTTTGCTAATGGATAATAAAATGGCCTTTTGTATTTACGACGATAACTTAACGGGCGCAAAATATTTAGAAATATTAAGGACCACTGTTTCGGACTTTTTAGATGATTTACCATTAAATATGATTGAAAACTGCTGGTATCAGTTAGATGGAGCACCAGCCCATTCTACCAATGAAGTGCGCATAGAATTATTTAACATGTTTGAAGACAGATGGATTGGTCGACAAGGACCATGGAACTGGCCCCCAAGATCTCCGGATCTTACCCCATTAGATTTTTATTTGTGGGGTACAATAAAAGAAAGAGTTTATAAAACACCAGTTGTTACCACCAAGCAGGATCTAGAGCAACGAGTAAGGGCAACTCTGGGAGCTATAGATGGAGAAGAAATACGGAGAGCTACAACAGACCATGTAACAACGTCTATTCACGATTGCTTAAGAGCAAACGGGGGCCATTTCAAACAATTTAGTTATTAGTTTTATTTTTGTATTACTTTTATATTTGTTTTTTTTTTGTACAATTTCATCCCTTACTTACCATGTAAGCATGAATTAATAACATTCTTTCATTTTAAAGTTTAAGAAAATTTTGCTAATTTGTTTGATAATTTAAAAAATAGACCTTTCCCCAAAGCCAATTTACTTGACATTTTTATTTTTTATTTGGTTCCGGACAAATTCTGCCAAAGTCTACTATTAAAATGTTTTAAAACATTTTTATTTAGTTATTAATTTTCTAAAATGCCTGTAAGTTCGAAACGGTTAAAGATAGGTATAGGAACATGGTATACAGTTTGGTAGGAAATTTGTTCTAGTTTTAGTTAACAAAATAAAATACAGGGTGTTCTATTTAAAAAAGTTGAGTTTTTTGCATTTATTTATATTACGAAGATACAATTTTTTTGAGACGCCCTGTATAAAAATACTTTAATAATTCGTCAAACTTCTAAGAAAGCAATATTTTGGGAAACTTCTGCAAAAATTTTAACTTTCTAGGTGCCTTGGTCACAAAAATATTTGATTTTTTAGGGAGCATGTTTTAGCCCCAAAAATGTACTTATGAATTAATATTTCAAAAACTATCAGAGATAGGCATAGGATATTATACACAAAAAAAATTTGTATTATAAATCAGAATCAAAATGTACAATAATATACAGGGTGTCTCATTTAAAATTCCGAGTTGCTATGAATTTCAGAATGATCTGGCAACACTGCCTCTCTCAAAATATTTTTAAACGATAGAACACCAGTTCCTATAACCACACCCAAGTTTTCAGAAAAATATCTTCTGTCGTTTTCTAAATACTTCTAATAGGCCACTGAGTTTGGCGCACCCTGTATATGATTGCATTTTTTAAGACATTTTTCGGGAGAACGCTTAAAAATTGCTGTCCCCCATCTTTATCACCAGAAGGATCACTCAGAAAAATCTGAAAAAAATCACGTACCTTCAGAATTAGATGTAAACTGAGCAAAAATTATTAGGATGAAAATGTTCTAGCGCTTTCAACTGTTATAAACAATTTAATTATTTATTGCCTTATAACTGTTGAACCATTAGTTTTAGAGAAAAAGTTTTTCAGCAAAAAATATTTCTCACGGTGTAAGGAACAACTTTCTTCCTGACACGTTTTTCAAAATTTTTATTTTGGCTCACTCGTCTCCGCGCATACGCGATGTGATACGGCGTTAATGCCGTCGGCGGCTGGTAGCGGGGCAGATGGACGGAGATCAAGCGGCCGAGGTTTGCTCAGGTTAAGTGGAGGCTGATGGCACGGAACACTAATTGTGCAAGTATAGCTTGCACATGACCGATTTTTCTGTAACATATAAATACTTTCCCGCAAAAAGACACTTTTAGGTCAAATCTTATACCAGGTAAAAGTCTGGCACAAATAATATTTGTAAAAGTTCTGTGAGGGATATATTTTATAGTTAAATAAGCTTTCTAAAATAATTGCACTAAAGTAATTGTTTCAAAATAGGTATAGCTTCATAGCCTAAGTTTGCATTTTTTGTATAAAATGAAATTATTTGTATGGCCAAAAACAGATTTTAAATTAAAATTATCTGGCGCAATGTTATTTTTTCTAACATTTTAGCATTTAAGAGGACAAACTCACTTTTTCTGTAGTCTAAAGCAGGAACAATTTTTCCTTCTCTAGAATGTTTAAGTGATAGAATTTTTAAGAATAACATCTGAAAACCGACACCAGATTTGATCCATTGATAATGGCAAAAAAAGGAACATATTGATAAAATACATTTCCATTTTAGGGAATCCGACAAAGCTGGGTTTAAAGTTAGCACCCCACGGTAAATATTTTTATAGGTCCTTAAAATCGGAGACAAAAAAATTATACACAGCTCGGTATTTGTGAAATCAGCATGAAAAGACATATTTAGTATAAGAGCGCCAGGAAAAAACGATGCCATTTAGAGGTTTAGGCATTTTATCCGAAAGTGAATCGTTATCCAGATATTTCCATTATTTCAGACTTTATCAGCACCCTGTGTAATAACATTTAGATCAAAGTGTGCAAGGAATATATACTAAACTTTAAATCAGATTGATTTCTTACAATTTCATATAAAATATAAATTAATTTCTCAGTGTACAAGCATTTTTACGCGGTCGTAATATTTTCCCCAGTGTACGAGACCTGATTACTTGATTACTGTCAAATATTCGTGAACACGAAAGAACAAAGGATTCGACGGTTTTGTCGCTTCTCGTTGTTGGGTTGTTCTCTGTCTAAATGTTGGCACTCATTTTTATTGTCACAATTTTCTTTAAAGTACCGAATTACCCATACTCAATTTGATATTTAAATATAATGCTATCCAAAAATAATAACGGGTAAGCAACTCATGAAAAAACTTTAAAATAAAACGCAGAAAACTTTTACCCTTTTCCTTGTAAAATTACAAATATTGTCGCCGGCTTTAGGGCATGAAACATTTGTAAGTCAACCGTAACAGCTACATGTAAATAACTGAGCAGGTGCAATGCCAACAGCACTAGTGATGTGGGACTGGGCATATTCGATTTTAGTGATATTTATGTCTAATTTTTTTTCTTTCCTTTCTATGCAACATATTATAATAAAAAAAAAGGTTTTGTAATTTATTTTCTAGCTAATTTTTATAGAGAGGCACAGACCGACAGGCCGACAGACTGGCATACCGGCAGTACAAGCAAACAGGAAATGGGAAACCATTTTTTGCGGGATCTAAAGACCTCATAACTTGGAGATCTAAAAAAATCTCAAGGGGTGATTTTTTTACGAATACCTGCAGTACTTCCTCTAACGAGGTAACTAAAACCAATGCTGCTATATTTTTTTTTTGCTAGAGCTTAATAGATTCCAATCGTTGACAGTGATGCCAAATTTTGCCACCCATTTTAATGTGACAATTTTCGTTGAAATACCGACTTACTCTAACTTAATTTCATATCTAAATATAGTGCTATCCAAAAATAATAATGGGCCAGCACAAACTTAGTAATAAAACGTACAAAATATTAATTCTCTTCCTTGTAAAATTACAAATCTTGTCGCCGACTTTAGGACATGATTTGTATTTGTCAGGCGCGGCCCGTGAAATTTTAAAGTTGTTTATCTCTATTGCTACTTACAGGACCCATGCCAAATTCAGGTATTTTAATAGTGAGCCTACTAGGAATGTTTTGGTAAAGAAAAAAGTTATTTTGTAATTTGCCAAAAAAAGTTGAATTTTTGAAGTGACCCACCTGGGAAAAAAAATTAAAACGCTTAGGTATTTTATTAATCATATTTTCTAAACAAATTTTACAACATTTTGTCGACAATTCTTAAATTTTAAAAAGAAAAAAATGTGTTAGTAAAAAGCTATAGTCGTTTGAAGTTTTTTAAACCTAAAATATAATTTAAAAAAAAAATTAAATGACTATAACCTTCTACTAACACATTTTTTCTCTTAAAATTTAAGGATTGTCGACAAAATGATGTAAAATTTCTTTAGAAAAAATAATAGATAAAATCCCTAACCGTGTTAATTTTTTTCCCCAGGTGGGGCAATTCAAAAATTCAACTTTTTTTCACCAATGACAAAATATTTTTTTCCTTACCAAAACATTCCTAGTGGGCTCATTATTAAGAAACCTGAACTTGGCATGGGTCCCATAAGTAGCAACAGAGATATACAACTTTAAAATTTCACGGGCCGCGCCTGTGATTTGTAAACCAACTTTGACAGCCACATGCGAATAACTGGGCAGGGGTACTGGATTGTTTTCAAGCACTAGTGAGGCTGAATTGGACTAACTTATTTTAATGATATCGTAAGATCAAAAAAAAAACGTCCTCAAAGTATGCCGTTATTACTCTTGAAAGGTAACAAGAAAAAAGGTATAAGTGAATGAAAAATAAAACTGTCAAGTTCTGAAGTTTTTATTTTTAAGAAAATTACATTATTGTCATTGTCATTGTAAAATATATGCAACAAAGAACCTAAAAATTATTAATTTAAATGTGGATTTTCAGAACTCCTCGTCAGTAAAAAAGGTTTTTTCAAATAGGTTTTCACTATTATGCAAATTACTCATAAACCACTCTAAAAATTGCATACGCTGCGGCATGTCGTTTGATAACAATTCTTGGACTGAGCTTAGACAATAAGCGTGCATATGCAAGTCAGATTTCAGGATTGTATTGCAGGATTTTCAGGTTCCGTACTCCGTAGGATTACAAGGTTTGTCCATGGTCCGATCCGAACTCGGATGACGGACATTTACGTCTGGTGTTGGAAGTGCGTGACGGAAAAAGTTTGTCCACTACACTCGTTTTCGGACCAGTAGTAGCCATTTTGCAGCTGCAGAAATATCATCCTCATGTCTCCCCAAGTGGAAAAGCTACATTTTCTTGCATTATTATTATATGTACGAAGGCGTAGAAGAATAAAACAGTTTTGGATCATCTTCTCCTAAAGGAAAGATACCTAACAGTGGCATCTTATATATTCTATGATAAATTGCGTCAGGACGAACAAAGTTGCTTTAATTACTTTCTGGCTCCAAGAACACACAAATTTCTTTTATATTAATTAATATATATGTTAGACTCATATGCCGAATTCGTCCATTCGCCGAGATAAATACTCAGTTCGCGATATAAGCCCAGTCAAATAAATCGGTTGCCGAAAATATGCTCTATTTCGGCATTTGTGTAAGGTAAATTGGGCAATCTACCAACAGATCAATTCGATTTTGCTCAAATGCGAAACCCACAGATATTTCGGCAAATGATCATTCCGATTTAACATTTTGCCGATTGTGTATTCTAGAATTGCTCAGACCTCGAATAAAATTACAAAAACACTGGTCAGGGATTTTTTTTTCTTAGAAACAGGTTATAACTCAAATGAGAGTTTTAATTTTATCTCTTTATTGTAACCGGAGGAACTACCATGACACTTGCTATTACATTTGACAAGGCCTGAAACACATTTGCGCTTTTTATTTTGACATTGTTTCTTGCAGTCCCATCTTATAAACCCTTGCGTGAAGTTGCTTGGACCTAGTTTCCTTAGCAGCAATCTATCTCATTGAAGATGACGTTGATGGAATACCTTCAGCAGTTAGATATCCACTTTGTGACAACTGTAAGATAGAATTTCGCTTATACATCAGAACATTAAACAAAAATCAAAATATTGCTAACCTGAAACTAATTTCTAATTATACATACGAGTATAAGGGATTCGCGCATTTCTAAAATTCACAGTCGGCGAAATGTAAAATTAATAATGATTATTTGCCAAAATATACTTAAATTCGGAATTTGAGCAACTTCGGATTGCTTAGTTCGCGAAATGTGTAAATCAGCTTAAACAGATTCCGAATTTCGGCAACGGATTAATTTGACTTTGCTCATATCGCGAACTGAGTATTTATTTCGGTGAATGGGCGAATTCGGCATATGAGTAGATCATATACGTCTTACTTAAACTTATTTCACTCATTTTAAAAATATAAACAACAAAAACACCTGCTGTTTTCCACTGCCTGCCACTCGAGCCGCAAGTCCGTCAACTGTCTTCGGAACCGATCTGGCGGTTGATTCGAGGTAGCAGAATATTCGGAGCCCGCTCGGATGTCGGACCCTGTGTGGACAAACAGCCACTTAATTATTAGGGCAGCAATTTCGGACCATCATCTCGGATCTCGGAATCGGATGTAGTGGACAAACCCCGAATTAAACCATTAGCCTGTTTGTAAAACCTGTCGGAACAGAGTTGTCGACTTTTTTTGGTACCGAATCCCTTGTGGCGTCTCTGGGCATCTGGGACCATAGGGCACTGCCCTAACTGCCCTTGTGCAAGGCGTGGGAATTTTACTCATTTTTGCGTGATTTATAATTTTTTCTGTAATTTTCTCTAAATAAATAGTTTTTTTTTTGTATATCTCCGCTAAATACTACTTTGGTGATCAAGAATGAAACTCGAAAAATTTTTCTTTCGAGAACACAAGAGATTTCGCACACGAGTTGCAAACAATATTTTTTGTACAATAGTTTATCGTATCTTCGTGCTTTCGAATTTAATGACAGATATTTTTGGTTGTAAATGGGTTGTTTTTTTCTTTTCTTTTATATATCTAAGACATCCCACGTAGACTTCAAGCCTAAGTACTAACGTACCGTGGGTATCTGAAGAGAAGGGAAATGTCGTCTATTGACACGGGATTTGAAGGATTGGAGGTTGGGACGGGAAGGGAAAACATCTGCAGGCAATTTGTTCCATAAGCTGGAGACCCTAGATATGAATGAGCGAGAGAAGTGGGTCTGTTCTAGGCTTTTGTAGCTTGACAGTAAAGGGATGCATACGTAACGCGTCTCTTGTTGTTCTGTTAGGGACATTCAAGGGGGGAATAATACCGGCTGGTTCTTCAGAGCAAAATCCGTGGAAGTAGCGGTAGAAAAGGGATAAATCCCCTACAGCGCGGCGATGAGCGAGAGAAGGGAGTTTTCTCGTGAGGGCTGTGTCATTGATAAGTCGAATGGCTCTTTTTTGGATAGAGTCAAGGATCTTAAGTGTCGAAGGTGTTGCCGCTCCCCAGATGTGGGAGCAATACTCTAGGTTAGGTCTTATTTGGGAAACATAGAGAGTGTATAAGTTGGAAGGGTAGAAGTAGTTTCTGGCTCGAAAGAGAAAACCAAGCTTTTTAGCTGCAGATGTGGCTACTGAAGTAATGTGTTTGTGTCAGCTGAGAACATGTTCGAAAGCGACGCCAACGAGATCGAATGTTTCGTTGTTTTGTAGGGCTTGGCCGTTCATGTGGATGGGGTAAGCGTTGCCAGATTTTTTGCGTGAGAGGAAGCAAGACTGGGTTTTGGAGGCGTTGAACTGAAGAAGGCTCTTGGCACCCCAGTCTAAGATTAATTGAAGATCTTGGGAAAGGGATAGGTACATAGATCTGCGTCTATTATCCAACTCCTGATTCGAAACTTGTCTGGAAAAATGAATATTGGAGTGAAGAGTACTATCGTCAGCATAACTGTGGATGGGATTGATAGTTGAAGATAGTAGGTAATTAATGTGAAGAAGAAATAGGGTTGGTGCCAGGACTGAACCTTGGGGGACACCAGCATTGATAGCATGGAAGTTAGATGAGTGACCGCCAACCACAACAGATATGCGCCGATTAGAGAGGAAGCTGCCGATCCAAAAACATAGTTTGGTAGGAAGGCCGTAAGAAGGTAGCTTGTTGAGGAGTGAGGCATGCCATACTTGGTCAAAGGCCTTGGAAATGTCGAGAGCAACAATGCGAGATTCGCCATGAAATTCAAGAGACTTGTTCCAGTTATGTGTGACAAAGCTAAGGAGATCAGCTGTGGATCTTTGGTGACGAAATCCGTACTGTCTGCCATGGATGATTTTGTGTTTTTCTAGATATTTTTAGAATTTGCAAGTTGATTACTTTCCCCATAGCTTTGCTGACAACGGAGAGAAGAGAGATAGGTCTATAACTGGATGGAAGGGACTTGGAAACTTTCTTCGAGACAGGCTGCACACGAGCAGTCTTCCAGCAATCTGGGAAGATACCCGTGTCATAAGAGATCTGGAAAATACGAGTTAAGATGGGTGCAAGTTCTGGAGCGCATTTTTTTAGAACAATTGCTGGTATGCCATCCAGACCAGAGGACTTTTTGGTGTCAAGGGATAGAAGAATTTTCTGAACTTGTTTGAGCTTCAGTATTATATCGGTCATTTTGTGGGGTACAGACTTAGCGATTGGAAGAGCGAAATTAGGGGGAGGGATCAGGGTGGTAGCGTTGGCAGCGAATTGTTTGGCGAATATTTCTGCTTTCCCTTCAGAGGTGGAGATAACTTCGTTGGCAGAGGTCAGGGGAGGAAAGTGCTTCTACAGAAGTTCTGACTAATGTTTTTGGCAAGTGACCAGAAAGATTTGCCGCCGTTGGGACAGGAAAGCACTTTATCTTGTATGCGGTTGTTAAAAGCATTTCTGGACTCTAAGATAGTTTGGTTGTATTGATTTCTGGCTTCGGTGAAAATTTGACGTTTTTCATTTCTGGCCTCAGTGAAAATTTGACGTTTTTCGGGTGTAGGATTTTGAAGATATCTTTTGCGAGCTTGGGCTTTTTTGAGCCTGGCTTTGTCACAGGCCTTGGAGAACCATGGCTTTTGATGGTGGAGTTTAGGTTTCTTGCGGGTATGTGGAATGAAACCTTCAATACCTGCTTGAATAATATCTGTGATATGAGAGCAAATTTCAGAGGGATTGGGAGTGGAAAAACAGACAGGGTTCCAAGGGAAAGCAGAGAAGAAGTTTCGAAGACCATCCCAGTCGGCAGAATTGTAGTGCCAGATCGTGCGTTCTGGCATGATATCAGCAAACTCGGGATGTATGGGACATGTAATGAGGCCATGATCTAAACGACCAAGGGGAGCGCTTACAGATGTTAAGTAAGGCTCAAGATGGGTGGTAAGAAAAAGATCTAGTGGATTTGCATTATGGGTAGAAACGCGGGGAAAGTATGTTGGTTCTCTGATCAAATTGGTGTTCGAGTTGCTGATTGCGAAGTTTTCTGCTGCTCTGCCTTCTGGGTCAGTTTTTCTGGATCCTAACCATTCCTTGATATGGACGTTAAAGTCTCCTAGGACGGTAACTTCAGCGGAGGGAAATTCGGAGATGAGATGGTCGATTTTTGCCGAGAGATAGTCAAAGAACTCATTGTAGGATTTGTCGGATGGGGAGCGATAGATGCAACAGATAAATTTAGTAGAAGATTTAAGGGCAAGTTTTAGCCAGAGAATATCGGGCTGGCCTGATTCCAGGTTCGGGAGTCTGGTGCAAGAAAGACTGCTGCGAACGTAGACACATATCCCACCATAAAGACGAAAAGATAATAGAAGTTCATAGCCTGGAAACAGGAGATGAGTGGTTGAGGATTTGGAGCTGATTTGGGTTTCGGTAAGAAAAAGAATGTGGGGTATGCATGATTGAAGATAGTGGTGGACAGAGTCCAAATTGGAATTAAGCCCGTAGATGTTGGCAAGGGTTACTATGCTCTTGGAATTCTTCGATGGTGGGCCCCCATGAGCACCCCTCGCCCGGAGATCCGAATGGAGGGGTAGTTTACCTCCGGAATTTTTTACCCCTGGGAGCGCCATCATCATTTTCGTATTTTGTTTTTTTGTGAAGAGGTGGATAGTTAGAAGAGGGAAGGAACACAAAAGAGAAGAGAAAGTGACGATGAAGTCAGCGGTACACCACCAAATATAGCAGATACAGTTAATTAGTAATTTCAAATCTTTTGCTGGACAAATCTAAGCAGCAATATAAAAATACGAATCTTCAATACAAAGAATGGTGTGAAAGAAGTAAAGCAAGGAAAGTTTCGAATTCAGCTTAAAATTCTGAATACTTCTTATTGAGAACATTTGCTCCTAAAGTTAATAGTTTTTGAGAAAATGGTGGTCAAAAATCTTTATTTTATTGTATTTTACCTAAAAATACCTGTTTATGAAAGTTTACCTGAAATGTACCTTGACATTGTCAGTTTCGTTTATTTACAAAAAATTGACCATTTAACAGAAACCCAAAGAATTGAAATATGATTTCAGCAAGATGGTGCCCCACCGCACTATACCCATAATGTTCGGATTGTTCGGCAATATCTCGATGGTGTTTTTTTTTAGAAGATACCCCTACGTCCAACCGAGTAGTCAGCTCGGTCTCCGGACTTGACGCCCCTCGACTACTTCTTGTGGGGCTACCTCAAAAATGATGTTTTCAAAAGTAAACCAAATGACCTCGATAATTTAAAATTAAGAATAGAAACAGAATGTAGAAGAATCGAGGAAACTGACATTCTTCTAAACGTTTCGCATATTTTTCCGCAGTATTTAGCTTACTGCCAAGAAGTAAGTGGACAACATTTTAAACATTTGATTTAGTTCTCTTCATCAAGTTTAAATTATTTCTCCCTGTATTGTTTATTCTTGCACTAAATATCCGAATAGTTTATTGTCTTTTACGTTTCCAGTTTGACGAAATTCTTTTAAAACTTTACTTACAGTAGATTTAATTTATGAATTTCTGTCAGGATATTTGTCATTAAAAATATTACAAACTTCTTGTTGTGTTCGCACTCTGTCTCCTTAACCCAGTATTATTAAAATTTTAATTCTTTGGTTTTCTGTTAAATGATCCGTTTTTGTAAATAAACGAAACTGGCAATGTCAGACATTTCAGGTAAACTTTCGTGTACGGGTATTTTAAGGTAAAATACAATAAAATGACGATTCTTGACCACCATTTTCTCAAAAACTGTTAACTTTAGGATAAAATATTCCAATAAGAACTATTCAGAATTTTAAGCTGAATTCGAAAATAGAATAAAATATAGAGCGTTCCATTAAAATTAAAGTTTCCGTCAATTTCAGGAAAACGGCAAACTTGACAACAATGCGGAACCTACCATTGGATCGGGCATAATTTCGTACCGAAGTGTACAAAAGTTCATAAAAATCGGATGAACGGCTTGCAGGATATTTCGAGGTTTCCATATTTTTGTAGCACACTGTATGTCGTCTGAACCTAGGGTTGCCACCTGTCCCGGATTCGCCGGGATCATCCCAGAATTCTAGGCTACGTCCCGGCAACAAAAAATGTTAGCCGGGACCCGGGATTACCCCGGAATTATATATTGAAGCAAAAAAATGTTAAACTTTTTACTGATGTTTCATTATCTTTTATCGATCAATATAAACCTACATAATTGTATATTCGATATCGCGGTGCCATTCCTACCTATATTCCTATCTGCGTTCTATTTGTATACAGGAGTTAGTCCGAGTAGCTCACCCTTTTAAGTAATTCGTTCTTACTGATTAGTATGTACTCAATATTACTTTCTTCTTAGTCATCGTATATTTTAATGTAGTAATATATAGCTTTGGCGACTAGCAACTTTTAGTTTTTATAAAAAATGGTGAAGGTGCAAGATTTTGGAGATGACGTCCCGGGTAAGAGTGCCCAAAAGGTGGCAACCCTATCTGAAGAGCCACGGAGGTGGAAATATTCGACTGTGGCCGAAGTATATGTGGAAGATTTAATTTCATTCATTGAAGAAAATCAAAATGTCAAATGAAATTCTAGATTGCGAAATTTCCAATTCAGATGCTATCCCATCTACCTCACAAATAAGTTACCTTTTAACCACCACATCCCGAACTGCATTAACTAGCTCAGGAATAAATATCGGTTCATGTCAGGGTTACCACCTTTCGTTTTATATTAACCGCGTTCGGTATTTATATCTGGACCGTTTATTATAAATTCACCTTTTTCACATAATTTGGGGAGAGGGCTAGCCCCCTGACCCCTCTGGGCCCGCCACTGCATAATATTTAAACTTACTTTTTAAGTAACAGGAATCAAATGTCCCTGCTACACATCCATAAATTGAACACAATAACAACACGCAGTCATACACCTACAAAAGAAATAAATAATCTGAAGGGCAGTGACGCGATGCTCTAAAAAACAGCGGCATTAGTGTCGGGCAAAAGATTTAGAAATGTAAACTCCTAAGTAAAATGTAGAAACACGAAATTTAAATAAAAATCAATAAATTAGTACGCATCGTACCACCAGATGTCGCTCCAGTTCGTTTTCTCGTGGCGGGTAGTTTAAAAGTGATATGTTTAATATATTAATTTATTTTCAAGCTAGTATTTATTATTTTAAAGACGATTTATTGTTTTTTTTTTCGTATGACACAACAAAATATGTATTCAGTAAAACCAGCTAAAAAATTGATGATTTTATTGATTAGATTATATTTTAGACGACATTACCTATTACCAAACTAAAAAAACAATAATAGTCTTTAACAGTCAAATGCTGATACTTATAAACTCTACACAGAATAATATGTAAAATATAACTTATATTATAATAAAACTACAAAGTATGTACATTTCGGCTTTATTTACCCAACAGTTATTGTTATCACTTTGTTATTAAAAGAATAGCCCAAAATGCAAGTAAATCAAAAAAATTCAAGTTAGTAAATTAAACAGGAAATAAAGAATGGTAAAATTTCCAATTTATTTTATTTAGATACCTAAATACAGCTGGCAAAAATATTTTAAAAACGACACCCTCTATTCTGCAACTTGGCAGTTTGTCCTATATAAAAGTGCAATTTTTATAACACTTTTGTTCACTAAATTTATATGTAAAACGTGTGTTAGGTATGCCCCTTTTACATATGGGTAGTTTTCTATGGAAATGTGTAATTTTTGTGAAGTTGAGACTATATACCTATATAATACAACAGCTAAGCTTGAAAAATGACCCCAAATTTTTACAAATTCATGCTGAAACTCATGAAGGAATGGAATGAATGGATAACTACACAAATGTAAAACCAGTATTAAAAACATTGTCTACCAGGATTTAGGTATAAGAAAATTAGGGAGTGCGAGAAAAAAATTAACAGACAACATTGAGTTGAGGCTAACACTACAGTTAATTTCTCTGCCTCCACTGCAACCCAGCATTATTTAAAACAAATATTAAATATATTGTTTAAACAAAAGCAGAATTCTTAAAAAACAAACAACAAAAAGAACAATGTTAAAAAAGGCTCTTTTGTGTCCATTAAAGCAGGTGACAAAACTGATATTTTTTGTGAATTTTGACCTGCTGAACATGATGGCGCAATAAGAATTACCGGATGCTTCCGGGAAAACCTTTTTCTTTAGTATCAAGTAAATTCTAATCACATCACGTTGTTCAGCAGGTCAAAATCCATTATAAATAATATTATCATCTTTCACGTTTGATACCTTGACAGGCAAAAAACTACCTAAGTTAAAATTTACTTGTAACTTCTTAGAAAATTTAATATAACATACCTGGAAAATCTTCAAAAGCGGCATTAAAAAGCAACTTTGAATTCCTGCATGTGCGACATTACTAAAGAATTTTTTTTTTCAATAATCGGACAAAGTCGGATGAGCCTTTTGGATTTTTCTAATGTGTAAGAGTTGTGTAATCCTCTACTCTAATGTATGCGACAACTTAGGTATGTTTAGGCATTTTTTTAAAAATCACACCAAACTTTGTTTTTTCTTCGACTAGGACCACGGTTCTTCAAAATTCCGTATGTAAGTAAACTTTAGAAATATTTCCACGAAAATTTGAAAATATCAAGAGTAGTTAGCATACCTACTATAGCAACAACAAAAATTGCTTTCACATTTTTTGTAGAACACATTTTATGAATTTTTTAAGTTGGACTTATTTTCGTATTATTTTTATTGCTCTCAGAAAAGTCAAATTTCTGCTTAAAAAGGAAGTACTTTACGGTGATACATTTTACGAATAATCTAGAGACAAAACAAATTGAAATTCGATAGTCGCTGTTTTGCCCTATACCCACAAACTATCAAAAACGTTACACTGTGCAACGCAATTGCGTTCAGTGCTGCCAATATAATCATCCAACTTTTTTGATCCAAGATTTTTGAAAAAAAAAAAGAAATTTTGTGTTCGAATATTAGGATATAAATTTACAAGTCGGAACTGTAGATAGAACGTAGAACATTGTTCCGCATTTGACAATTCGTTGTGCGTCAAAGTCGTGTTTTTTAAATAAAGCTCAAGCGCAAGATGTGATTTTATAGCCGAAAAAAGTGTCACAATGAGAAAGCTTCTTAGTTATTAACTATGATTTTTTTTTCACAATTACATTTTATTTTTGTGGTTTAAGGCTAACAGAGTATTCTTTTATTTTTGGGTTTCCTGTTTTGTATATCTGTTTTGTTGGTAAATCATGTGAATATATTTATGGTTAACAAAATATTTACTCTTTTAACTTTAAATTTAAATGTTAAATGTCTTTAACCCGTTTGTATTGTATTTGCCTCCCAAGAGTCCCAAGGAGGCCGCTCCGACAAGAGGCCGGTCTGACCTCAGCTCGGTAAAAAAAAAATCTGTCAATCCGGCCGTGGGTATAAAACTCTTACAAATGAGGTTTAATTCACTCTTAATGGATGGCGCTTACTATATTATTTCATGATTTTTTTTAGAAGTAATTCACTGCTGTCTAGGTAATCCACTTGTTAGTACGCTTACATGTTTTTTCCACTACTCAACAGATGGTGCTTGACCCAGCAGAGAAAATTTGTTCTGTGTGATATTGTTACATACGGTGTATGAAATAAAACAGGATATGTTTTAACTTTTATATCTATTTACGGTACAAATTCTATTCTCCCCATCTTAATATATCAAACAATAAATCGTAATTATTCGGAATAAAGGAAACATCGAATTTTTTTGATGAAATTTTCCATTGACCCTAATTTTGGGTCGTAGAACACGAAATTAGATTTCGGTGGTCGCATATGGTTTTTCCAAAATAAAATTTTTAGCTTTTAGGTTAGGTTTTTCTATGGATATCTTTAAATTTCGACAGTTTCACATAAACACATAAACTCATAATTTATCTTTTTTGCGTAGCAAAAAACATCACATTTAGGCAAAAATAGCTAAGAAAATTGCTTTTTTTCTTTCGAAAATTCCGTTTTAAATCGCTATTAGCCGCCATTATTTGCCCACCTGTCGACACTAGTGTTTTGTGCGGTGTTTTGATTTTTCTGGTAACAGTTCGACGTTCACATTCTTGGCTTCTTCGAGAATATCTTCCGGTACGCCATCAATCATTTTTCTTCAATTTCTTCCTCGATATCCATTTTGTACTCAAAAGTTGGATAAAAGTCGAATAACCTTTGTATTTTCACTTTGACGTCGAAATATCAGTATATACTGACAACAAACAGGTAAATAATAAACTAAATTAGCTACAATATATGTACATGAGTAGAAAGGCCCTGTAATTATTCGGTGGATTCATAATTTTTGGAAGGTTATTTTTTGGGTATTTCCCACAACATTTTACTAAATATGTTAAATTGGACCTATTTCGTCCGGGCCCAGTGACGTAAATTAGCACACGAAGTCTAATTAAGTAGCGATATAGGTACATATGTGTTTGTTGATGTATTGTTTATATTGTTTATATTGTTATATTTTATATATTATTATATTTTCAACAATAGTGCGGAAAAGTGTAAATTTCAGCACGCATATAAGGGCGGAAAGTAGTTACTTTCCGCACCCTCGTAGACAAATACATTTCGCCCGCATACATGGAAATTGTTTTGTTTAGTTGTGTTTTGTGAGTTGGGTTCAAAAATCCGCTTAAAGCGACTGCGATTTACATGGGTTCCAGTCGCCTTAATAGTTTTATTTCGATGGTCAAAAAAAAAAACGAAAATTGGTATGAGTAACTCTAAATAGTTTAAAATTGAATAAAGGTAAAATATTATAATAGAGTGCCAACGAAAGTACCCATATTTAAAAACGCTTTAATTTACAGGATACAGTTGAATTCTGCTATTATAAAAATATTAGATAGTGGAAGCAGTTGTTCTCTGAGTTCACGAAATAGCATGCATTTTTTAACAGTTTGTGTGTTTATATGTTTTATTCTAATTAAAGTAAGAATTTTTATTATATGGTTATAAAAATATTCAGCGTGTTGCAAAATTTTTTATAGAGTTTTATTAGTTAACTAGCACGTTTTGTTTCTTTAATTTCGGATTATTTAACTTCAAGGATAGGGAATATAAAAGAATGACCCGGTTGCATAAAACTTTACATTAAAATGTTTTTATTTAGCAAATGTACAAATTTTTAGCTAATCAGTTCCTAAACATACAATAGCCACTACAAAACCAAGAATTATTTATTTACATTTTTAATTGCTTTTAACGAAGAAGGACTTAACAAATTAACTGACTAATTACACAATATGCTGTGATTAAAATAATGTCCTTGGTAAAACTTTTGTAAACATATTGTTCAATGTGGCAAAATTTTACATTTCAACATAAAAAATTGAAAGAAAAATCATTTCTTCAGCATTATAGAATACAGTTGTATACTCATTTACTGCAGCATGGCATTTAATTTATCATAATTTTCTCTTTATATAAAAGAAGAAACTGACTGACCGACTGACTGAGTGACTGAGTGACTGACGTATCAACGCACAGCCCACACCGCTGGGCCTAGAAGCTTGAAATTTAGCAGAGAGGTTTCTTATATAACGTAGGCATGCACTAAAGAAGTTTTTTTTTTAAATTCAATCCCTGAGAGGCCGAAACAGGGGTTCAAACTTTGTATGGGAAAATATATTAAATTAAATGGTCCTATTAAATCGAAAATTCATAGAAATACCCTAAAAAATAAATTTTTAAGCACGATTTTACAATTTTTAGTACATCAACCCCTAAGGGGATGAAATGGGGGTTAAAAATTTGTAATGAAGTCAAATTGTTATACCGCGGACGAAGTCGCGGGCTCAAGCTAGTACTTAATAAGTTGGTACCTACCTAGTACCTACCTACCTTTGTGTCAGTATTCGCAAACTCTAATCCCAAATACAAAAATAAATCTTGTAATAATTTACCAAAATTACTCTGTAACATGTTACTTCGTCAGAATCACCTTTTCTTATTAGACCTGTGCAAGAATAATACCTATATTGCTGGGAACTCTTGTTCGTTATGGGTTATTCTTTATAACATTATAATTAAAACTTAAAACCATTTTCGGTAATTATTCGGATTAATGGAAACAGCGAATTTTTTGATGAAATTTTGCACAGACCCTAATTTTGGGTCGTAGAACACGAATCCGAAGTCAGTTTTTGGGTTTGATTGGGTTTTTGGTGGTCTCTTATGGTTTTTTCCAGAAAAAAAATTTTTCTTTTAGGTTACTTTTTTCAATGAATTTCTTTAAATTTCGGCACTTTTACTTAAACACATCTATATAAGTCATTACACGCTATTTTTCTGGACCATATTTAGGCAAATTTATGTAAAAACACATTAAAAAAACAGAGAAAATATCAAAAAACTGAAAGAAAATAAACACGCAACCCGTGGTACACATACTCGAAATTTCTGATGGAAAGACCAATTTTACAAATCGTTTTTCCCACAAATTTATATGTTTGATATTGATGAAAATGGACCAGGGGATTAATCTACTTTTATTGTATTTTAACACTGCATGATAGCTTTGCTTTCATTAATAAAAAAACAACAAAAAAACAAAAAAAAACTAACCAAAACTAACCGGCCAAACCCCTTAGACTAATTTTTGTACCTTTCCCATTCCCTATTCCTGGCCGAGATTTTCTGTTTCGCCTTCCCGTGGCCTCTGCCGGACTGCAACATTTTTTAAACCAATAAATTCACAAGTGACTAACGGTCGTGATCAATTTTTGTCAGCTCTATAAAGCTAGCAGTGAAAAGTCAGCGGAAATTAAAAAAAAAACACGAGAATTTGTTGCTTATTTGTAGCCAAAGAATCAGTGCAAAAAGGTGTATACATCCAAGCAAACCTGAGCAAAAAGGTGATCAGGTTTGCTCAGTTTTCATTGATATAGATATATATGTATCTATATCAATGAAAACTGAGCAAACCTGACCACCTTTTTGCTCACCCAACCTGAGCAAAAAGGTTTGCTCAGTTTTCATTGATATAGATATATACATATGTATCTATATCAATGAAAACTCAGCAAACCTGACCACCTTTTTGCTCAGGTTTGCTTGGGTTGGGTATACACCTTTTTGTTCAGATATGGTTGCATGCATCAGCATGCAGGTGTTGGATTACTGATCAATAGGATTTTGGTTAGGTCTGATGTAGGTTAAAATTAAAAAATGTTGTTGACTAAGTTGGACAGAATAGTAACTTTAGTTTCGTTATGGTTAGCTTTTTTTATTCTTAATTTACAACTTTTTCATAAAAAATAAGTAGACGTGGCAACACCGGACACAGGAATATTGTTGACATGTAGGAAAATAATGGCGGCTAATAGCGAGTTAAAATGGAATTTTCTATCGAAAAAAGCAATTTTCTTAGCTATTTTTGCCTAAATGTGGTGTTTTGTGTCACGAAAAAAAATATAAATTATAAGTTTATAAATACGTTGAAGTGAAAGTGTCGAAACTTAAAGGAATCTATAGAACAAGCTAACCTAAAAGTTAAAACAATTTTTTTTGGAAAAAACATAACAGACCGCCAAAAACTGACTTCGGATTCGTGTTCTACGACCCAAAATTAGGACCTGTGCAAAATTCCAT
Source organism: Philopedon plagiatum (assembly GCA_963971165.1). NCBI lineage: Eukaryota > Metazoa > Arthropoda > Insecta > Coleoptera > Curculionidae > Philopedon > Philopedon plagiatum. The sequence goes on from OZ020193.1 coordinate 77,942,255, forward strand.
CAAAAAATTCGCTGTTTCCATTAATCCGAATAATTATCCCATTTTCTTACTAGTCTTCTCTAAAAATATAGATATTCTGTTAAACTTCCTCTTGGTTACTTTTTTTCAATCAAATAGTTTTCTCCAACACTTCCTAATAATTAAAAACTATTTTCCCCTTACCTATCCTTTAAACATAATAGAAAGAACCATAGTGGCAGTTATTTTTCAGAGTTCCTTTTGTCATAACAAAATTAATAGGAATATTGCCGTGCTTACAACGAAAGTAAAAGCACAAGAATTTAAGCATTTTTTATATGACTCCGATGGGTTTTTATTTCTTCTTCCAATAAAATCAGCAATAAGTCAGTCCCAGTAAGTTGGAGTGAGCTGCGTCTCCCCTTAAAGACTCGGCCTTATGTATTTTTAAATAATTAGCAAGTGTATTCTTGGGTTTTAATGTCATGTCAAAAAAAGTTGGTAAATGCCAGCACACAACATGCATTAAAATAGCTATTTTTCTACAACCGAGCGAAAAGTACAAATTTGCGCTTTCAAAAGAAAGCGCAAAGTTGGACATTTTCGAGGAACAAGCGTTTGTTTTACTTTGTCGCTCGCCGAGCGACAAAGTTACTTTGTCGCTCGCTTAGTTACCATGGACACCTTAATAATAATAAAGAAACGTCCAGCGTATCTGCGACTTTTGACACAAAATATAAACTGTCAAATTTGATATCAATAATTATTAATTACATTACAAAATATTTTTATAAAAATACCGGTTGTAGAAAAAATCATGTGTGTAATTCGAGCGCAAAGTGACATTGCCGCTCTCGCGAGATAGCCGCGCTCCGCTACGCGTCGCGCGTCTAACTTCTCGCTCAGAGCGGCAATATATCACTTTGCGCTCTTAATACACAAATAGCTATTGTGTATTAAGAGCGCAAAGTGATATATTGCCGCTCTGAGCGAGAAGTTAGACGCGCGACGCGTAGCGGAGCGCGGCTATGTCGCGAGAGCGGCAATGTCACTTTGCGCTCGAATTACACACATGATTTTTTCTACAACCGGTATTTTTATAAAAATATTTTGTAATGTAATTAATAATTATTGATATCAAATTTGACAGTTTATATTTTGTGTCAAAAGTCGCAGATACGCTGGACGTTTCTTTATTATTATTAAGGTGTCCATGGTAACTAAGCGAGCGACAAAGTAACTTTGTCGCTCGGCGAGCGACAAAGTAAAAGAAACGCTTGTTCCTCGAAAATGTCCAACTTTGCGCTTTCTTTTGAAAGCGCAAATTTGTACTTTTCGCTCGGTTGTAGAAAAAATATATTTTTGCCAAAAAATTAGGGGTGTATCTTTCACTGGAGTTTACACTAGACAACAAACGAACAGAATCACTTCTTTTATTTCGGCCATAGCCTCCTATATACTATAATTACCGTAAATCACAGAAAAATAAAGGGTTTGTTAAATTAAAAAGATAACACAATCATAGATATAGATAACCTCGAGTATTGTATGCAGTTTTAAATTTTGACACACAAGGTAGGGATGGGCTGTGTGTTATTTAACAACCTGTTATTTTACACCTGCGATATGGAAGTAATAGTTCGCAACAGGCTGTCTCAGAAAGTAACAGAATGAAGAATAATAAAAATTAAACAAGGGTAGTGCGGTAGCGCACACAGAAAAATAAATGGCTTGTTCAGGTTTGCTCCAGTGCTGAAGAACAATACCGATTTTGGACGTTCAGCTTTTCCTACTGTTTTAATATCAATGCATGATGAATACTGATGATATGAAGCGATGAGGTATGCCTGTCTGACTACTGGTCACATATACATATACATATGTATATATAACCAATATATTGCTAATGCCATACTTCAATTATGTTCCCAGTGCGTTATTTATTTATTCTTGTGTCCCCCCAGTGTGGGCATCCGACCAGGGCACGTCAAGTTTGCGCAGTTCGGAAAGTCCCTTGTCGCTGTCAATATTGCACAGAACCGACTTTAAACTATTTTAAATAATAAATTTAGGGAAGGGTAGTAATGCATTAGTAAGCGTTTAAATAAATGGTCACGTAAATTACGACTAAAAGTAGGCTTAAGGTTTTTCTGCGTTCCTTATTAATTAATAAATATAAATTTATTTTTAAGAACAAGGTTTGCGATTGGTTACGTTGAAATTCTGCAATTCATTTGGTCACAGGTTATGGAAACTTTATATAGTATCAGCCTAAGGTATGTCATGATAAAATAAAATAGAATCTATTTTACATAACTGAAATACTTTATAATTAGTATTGAGCCGGGATTCTTGCAAGAAAGCAGCATATACTTTTTTCCTCCCATCTGAAAATCAACAGACACTAACAAAGTGTATACAGATATCTAAAGTAACGTTTTGTAAGTAAATAGTATCGGAACCTTGGAAATAATAACCACAATCACACAAAAACCATACTGAAGATTCCAACCAAGTAAAAGCTGGCGACGAGTAAACTACCAAATAACGGTAAACAAAAACAACGCCGGGCCGGTTCTGGTCACGTTCTGTTTACTTTCGTGGCGATCGAGATTTCCACCCTATTGCGCAAACTCTACCGGGCCACTTCAAATCGCTTGTCGGGGATATTTTTGCGTTTAGTGGCTATTTATACAAGTTTGCATTAGCACCATATTGGTTATATAGGGTGTTCACAAAATGCATCAGGATACTTGGACAGGTGATTCTACGTGGTAAAATAGGGGTAGTCAGTCATGTAACAAAAATTCTGGAACTTAATATTCTCCGAGTTAAAGCTTATCAATTTTTTTTTCTTATTTTTAACATATTTCGATTAGTTCTTAACTACTCAAATTGATAGTTGGTACAGAGACTCAGCTTGGTGATTCATATCATTATGTTACAAAAATGTTTATCTACTATGCCACTAGAGGGCACTTTACCTAAATCCCAAATTTAATTTTTCCCTTATATTTTCTGAACAGATATTGCAAAAACGAGCAGGGCATTTTAAAGATAATGAAATACTAAACAAAAAAGGTACTCTTCATCCGAATCGATAAACGTTTAGTTGCAAATTAGTATTAAATAGTTTATTACCATTAGATCAGTTTTTCAAATGGAAGGAAACAACCATGTATCACGGTTCAAATTTAATTAAATTAAATCTCACAATAACCTAATCGAAATGTTATTAAAAATTATGAGATATCTAAAAGTTTATCGGACAATCAAATAACAACGATAACAATTTGTTTTTATTTATTTCTAATTTTATTTAATTAAATGAAAGATTTACTACTAAATTAATACTTTAAATATGGAAATAAGTGCTTGCTACTATTTTTTATTCTTTATATGTCAGATAACATTTCGATTGGGTTTTTTTCATAATAACTTGCTTTTTTGCTTCCATTTTTTGAAAAACTGATTTAATGATTGAGACAAAACGGTAAGGTTTATCGACTCGGATAAAGAGTACCTTTTTGTTTGGTATTTTATTAGCTTTAGAATGGCATGCTCGTTTTTGCAATATCCATCAAAACAGAAAATATAAGGTAACAATAAAACTTGGGGTAAAGTGCCCTCGGGTGGCATATTAGCGAAACATTTTTGTAACATATGATTTAAATCACCATTCCTAGCATATTGCAGACATATTAAAGCTTTGCGTAACGTGTAATCTGCCCTTCGCGGTCACGACGAGAAAAAAACTCTTCAAATAGAGGGGTTTTTTAAAACTATTTTTTTTCGCCCTCCTTAATACATAAGGCACCACCGCCACTGCATCGTTGACTTTTTCAAATTTAAAGGGGAAATAATGCCACGGGTCAAACTTAAAAAAGTAATTGCATTATCTTCGTAAATAATAATTTTCATTATAAAACATTTTCTAGTTTTATAGATATTCAGAAATAAAAATAAACACAGGTATAAAGTAGCTGATGTAAACTCATATTTTGAAAAATCTCAGAACATATTTTATTTATGTAAAAGTAGCATATTTCTGTTTTAAAAAAATATTTACACACCGACGTTTAACTTTCGTGGTCGAGCCAGAGAAAAACAGAGACAGAGAGAATAATATCTCTTCTTCCCGCCAGCTCGACAACGCGATGGCCTTCAAACGGCAACACCCCGAGATTGGCGCGTACGATTCTCACAATACACCCCGACATTAGCCCGTGCGGTAGCAACACGGCAAGCAGAGAGTTTTCTGCGGCGCGTCTCAATACTCACTCTCACTGTGCTTTATACCGTTTATACGAATGCGCTATTCTGTTTTTAACGCGTGGCGACATTTTTGGAGAATCTTTTAAACTTTTGATTGTTGTTTTTCATATGTGTTTTTTGTAACGGGTATTTTACGTGCACATATAGTCTTCTATACCTTTTTGTATCTTCGTGTGTTTGTTCTTCAAATCATGATATCACAGCTTTTGTATAATCCTTCTTTTTGGGGGAACTTTAAATTACGCCCATGAAATCTTACCTATATCCGTGAATTTATACTCAGCAGCTCTCCTAAATGACTCGGAAATATACTGATTAGACCTTGTATATACTCTTTTATTATCCCTTATATTTTATAGAATGGAAATAAAATAAAATAAAAGAATAAAACATTAAAAATATCAACTGAGTGGAAGAAAGGTACAAAATAATAAAAAAAAAAATTTGAAAAGTCCTATAGCCGATATGGCAATAAATCTTATTTTTTTATAAAACAACTCCAAGTAACATAAGGAATAAGTTACCTGTGCACACCAACACGAAATTCTCCTTCCTTTTTGAAGTAATTAGTTTATTTTGTTTCCTCTAAAATGTTTATTTCTGCACTTAGACCCTTCTTCCACTCATCGATTCAATTAATAATATCTGTAAGTCTAGAAAAGCTCCTTTCGAGTATGGAGTAGTGTTGCAACATATAACATATAAAAAAAGGTCAAAATGGCACCCAACCCAATTTACCCGTCCGGGCGAGGCATAAGTCAACAACCGATAGCCGACCTCTGGTGCCATACAGTACCTGCATGCGCAATTCATGCGCACATTTTTTTTGTTTTGGTGGGAAACTTTTTTTCGCAACTTTCTTTTTTTTTGTTTTTTATATTTTTCGGTTTTTGACATCTGCGGTGTAGACCAAAATGCGAACCACGCGCAAACCGAGCGGGCTAGACAATATTCAAATATTGGAATAGCGAATATTTCCCTTCAAAATTATTTATATGTTCCAATATTCAACTAAGTATTTCAGTATTCGAGTATTCAAATATTTGAGTTTTCGATTTTGTGAATATTGCCATATTTGATTAGTTTAATACCTATATGAAACGGCTAAAAATACGTATGCACTTTACACAATTGTTTAGTTAAGTTTAGAAACAGTTTTCAGTTTCAAAAAAGAAGTAACAGTCAGTAACGAATGTCAATTCAAGGCCGATTCCACTTGAATTTTAATTATTCGATTATTCGAATAGTCGAATCAACTATTCGAATAATTGAATCAACTATTCGAATAGTCGAATCACCTATTCGAATAGTCGATTCAACTATTCGAATAGTCGAACCGACTGTTGGAATAGTCGAACCGACTGTTCGAATAGTCGAACCGACTGTTCGAATAGTCGAACCGACTGTTCGAATAGTCGAACCGACTGTTCGAATAGTCGAAGCGACTGTTCGAATAGCCGAATAAACTATTATTCGAATAGTCGAAAACACTATTCGAATAGTCGAATCGACTATTCGAATAGTCGAACCGATTATTTGAATAATCGATTCAATTATTCGAATAGTCGAACCGACTGTTTGAATAGTCGAATAAACTATTGGAATAGTCGATTCGATTATTCGAATAGTCGACTCGACTATTCGAAAATTCTACTAGTCGAATCGACTATTCGAACATTCGTGGAGACTATTCAGACATTGAATAATTTGAATATTTGAATAATAAATGAAGTAAGTATTCCAATACTTAAATTTTAAAAATTCCGAGCCCTAGTCTACACTGAAACCCATTCACTTTTAAGAATATATTATCGCCAACAGTGAAGGTATAACTACTACTTTTCTCCCCTACTTTTTGTTTTTCCGTTCCTTACAAATACTTTTACTTTTGCCGTAATAGTATATTTCATTACCAGTCCGGAAAAAAGGATTTTTCTGTGCGCGCTTGACAAATTCTCGTGTGAGGCGCAGCCGAACACGGGAAGTCAAGCAAGCACGGAAAATCCATTTCTGGACGTGTAATGAACGATATTTTTTATTATACTTCTTTGAAAACGATAACATAAAACAAAATATAACATAAAAAAATACATACATACAAAATAAACTTGGAATATTTTTATTTTCACAACTGTTATCGGAATTTAAAAAAAAAAAACTACTAGAGTAATTAAAAATTAACTATTAATAATGAAAGATGCCACTTTTTCAGGTTGAGAGAACATTTTATTAGAATGAATTTAATTGACAGAAAATTAACAACGCTGACAATATGGTCTTTGGCAGGTATGATGCGTTTTCATGGTAACTTTCAAATCATTTAAAAGGTGATTTAAATTTGTCTATGTCAGATAAGATTGACAAAACGTCAAAAAATATTTCAGAAATTCATCTAAATATTCAAATATTTACGAAATAAAATACAAAATAGGTACATATTAAATATCAGATAGCATATAGACTTTCTTGAGTTTAGTTTATTTTCCTATACCTATATTTCTATTTTAAAGCCAAAAAATAGTCGGTATCTTCATTCAGCACACTGAAAGAACTGGAGACCAGGAAAATTTTTTCCGTGCGCTCTTTCCGTGCGCTAGCCCGAAAAAGCCCATCTTACATTATTACTAAAACAGATGAAAATAAGGTGTTTTCAAAGAAGTATAATAAAAAAGTTTTTTATATTCCAATTGATAAAGGCTCTAGATTCGATGTAAAATATAAAGGATAACATCGTCCATCAGAAATCTCTATAACAATGGACATATGGAAATAGAAAATGATTGGTATTTTGTCTAAGAATTTACACTTCGTTAAAACTATATTTCATCTAGTTAGGTATGTTTTGTTACATAATACTATAAAGGGCTTAAATTATTGTAAAAAGCCTGTAGTTTTGTAATTTCATGCAATGCTTTTCATTTTTACTAATTCACGAGTTAAGTATTCAGTATTCATAGTTTTTTATTTTACTCTACATTGTTATAGGTTTTCTTGTAGAAGTAAAATTGCTATAAATAAGGTACCTACTTAATTGTTCCGATATTAGTTATTAAATATTTAATAATACATTTTCTATACTACTGTAGTATACCCATATTGTATTTTTTATTTTGCAGCATTTTTTATAATAGCCCAAAATCTGCAGCGCACGCCCATGGCAGCTTATTTGAACGTCGGTTTCGAGGTCATAAAAAGCAAATCGTATTTATGAATGAAATCCGTACGAGATATTATTCTCTCTATCTTCTTTTTCTCTGATATTATTCTCTATGTCTTGTTGTTCTCTGGTCGAGCCACTGCGTTCGATCACCGAAGTTAAGCGACGCTCGGCACGGTTATTACCTGGATGGGTGACCGCCAGGGAATGCCGTGTCTCGCACTAAAAACAAGCAAGGTGGTAGAGGATTTCGTCCTCGTCCGAGGAGGCACCGCCCCACACATCTGTTTAAAGGGCTGGTGAAATCCATACGGATGTTTCCAGCTCTGGATGTGTGTGTCGGACACTTCTATACACCCACGGTACATAGAGTACTTCGGTTTAGACCTTCGTGGGCTGTCCTAAGACAAATAAAAAAAATCAGCATAAATGTAGTGTTTTAAGCCAATCTTCACATCACATTTTCAATGTTTTTTTGTGAATATCTATAACCTGTAACAAAAGAAAACAAAACAAATAATAAAAATGAAAAATAAAATCTTAATTAAAGCACTATGTTCTACAGTCTACAACCCAGGTAAATAACTTGTTCATAGATATTTTATTCTAAAACAGTAAGTGTGTGGTTTATATTTACATAATGTGATTAAAATGGAAGTTTAATCTGTGTCACAAAAAATTTACAGTTGAAATCCAATCTCTGAATCTGTAACCACAAGTACAAAGTTTATTACGTAGAAAACAACCGTATTTTACTTTCAGCTCAGTTTTGAACGAATTCGTGAATTCGTGGTGGATTAAATGGACAGTTTGAGCTGACCCGTCATTTAAAATTTATACCATCTATGATCTACTACGCTACCAGCAGTTATGATCAGGATACTTACCCAGACAAAAATATTTTGTAAGCTACTGGGCATAAATTATACAGTATGCATATTAGTTATAACGAGTCCCCATAAAAGTAGGTAAAAATACAAGTTTTCCCCTTAAACTTAATTATTTTCCTGAATATTGTGACAGGATAATCTCTTAAATAACATCCAATGAGGACTGCATTTCTTATATATTATGTAGACTCACTAGAAGGCGCGGCCCGTCCATAAAGTCATTTGGTCAATGACCCACCTAAATTTATTTTCAATAATCCATTTTTGTATAAATAATAATAATATATTAATAATAATATATTTTGTAACATCAAAAAGTAATTAATAGTTCGAGTTAGTATTTTGCTTTTATGTGACAAAGTAACTTGTCTAGTTGTATTTTCAATCAGAAAAGTTTGCGCATGTTTGCGCCATTTCTGTTAATTACAAGATATTTGTCGATAGTATATACTGTTTTTTAATGGACTAAAAATTAATTATGGCAATTGTTTTTGTAGCATCGAGTTCTGATCGTACATTTATATCTTCTATAATGAAATGAGATGCTCTACTTAAAATATCATAGAAGATCAAACAAATTTGATAAAGAATGATATAAAAATTCATACTAACATTTATTTCATAAATAAACATTGGTATTTAACTTTATATTTTGTAGTTTTTCTGTTTTGTAACAAAAATAGCAACCCATTAATTTCTGCCAACTTTTGATGCTCTTGACCCCTATGTGCGTCGCGCCGGCACTTATTATCAGAGAAGAACCTTCTCTGTCTATTACTGTCGTTGTTTGAGGAACAACAAACAAGGTTATTATTATTAGTTTAGGTGGTGTTTCGGAGTTTCGACTTTCCTAATTTTGTAATGTTTTTGGATATTATTTGATATTTGTGTTGTGTCCTTTGTGTAGTAGTGTAGTGCTAGTAGGTACTTAAGTACTTGTGTTAACAATGGCTTTAACAGAGCAAGAAACCGTTTGCATGTAATTTTAAAAGTCAGCAAAAATGCAATTTTAGTATTTTATCTTTTTTGCGGTGTTTATTTGTAGGTAAATAATTTTTTGGCAAAAAAAGTGTATTTTGCTTGTTACGTTGATATCACTAGTTGGCCACAAAATTTGTGCTTTATCTTTCATCAGAAGCCTGGTTTTTGAAGTTAGAAATTTATATTTTGTTAAAGTAATACAATCAGCAAAAAACCCGCCTCCTTCGGGAAGTCTAACTAATTTAAGATAATGTGCTGTTGTGAAAACAATCTGTACATAATCTTTGAAAATGGTACCCCCTACCTCTCACTGAATTCCCTACTACACAATACAAAATAATAATACAATCCATATATGAATGGTCCTCGGGTAAGATAATAATTAATTCATAAATTTTATATTATTAGTTATCTACATCAAAACAACCAGAATGGGGCTTTCTTAAAAAACTATCCAAGGAACAAACGGAGGACTGTATAAAAGAATCACAGATTTCTTTAGAGTCATTAGAGGATCAGTCTGCGGAAGAAAATAATAGCCTTGAAATGCTATGTTTCTTAAAATGCGCATCAATAGCAGGGGGAATAATAAAAGAAACTGGTGAATTGGATATTAAAAAACTAAAAGTAAGTAGCGCTGATGAAATACATGTAGAAAAATATTAATTACTGTTTTACTAAAAGTGACTTACCAGTAATTTTAACAATAAAATTATTATTATGTTTAAGTTAAAAGTGTTTAGAAAAGTATGCGACAAAATAGGGATTTTTTTGTTATTGATTGGTTGGATGTAAAAACATGTAAGGAGTATATTATAAGGTTGCCGATGTGTTTCTGCGTACACTTGCAGTAGTAACACACCCTCTATTGCATCTGTCGAAAACAACATTTATTTTGAAGCGAATATATTTAGAAAATGTGAATTTCACGCTGCGACCAGTGTTGCCATTTTTTAAAAAGAAAATTTCCCAGGAGAACGATGTGTCAGCTAACAAATAACACTGAGGTATCGTGAAGTGATCCCGAGCAATCTAATTTTTATCAATAATATACGGCTAAGTTTATGCACTTGAAACAAATGCGAATTTGTTTCGAGTGCATATTCAACTTAAATTTAAAAATAACATTAATGCCACAGATCAACCTAAAAAAAGCATTTCAATTATCTTTAAAAAATAATAGTTTTTATTATGGAATCTTTATCTTTTATAAATTTTCAGGGAATAATGAACAAAGATATAAAGTAACTGATGTAAACTTATGTATTGAGAAATCTAGAAATCACACAACAGATTATGTAAATAACAAATTTTTGTTTAAAAACTATTTTAGCATTGATGTTACCAGTAGGTACTTTTTAAGCAAATCATCACATCAAAGTATCTGCATGATTTTTTCTTGTGACTTATGTGGTACCTGCAACAAAAGAAAACAAAGCAAATAAAATAAAAAAATACACGATTACATAATAATATTAATAAAAGGCACAATGTTCTACAGCCCAAGTAAATAACTTGTTTATAGGTATCTTATTCTAAATAGTAACAATTGTATGGGGTATGGGTTTTACATCCACATGATAAAAATGGTAGTTAAGTAAACGTGCCACAAAAAATTTAAAGTTCATGAATCATGAGCAAAAATTTTATTAAAAGAGAAACAGCAAAATTTTACTTAAACGAATTTGACGTGGATTAAATAAATACTCTACAGTTTGCTGGGATTTGAGCGTGACACACGATTAATAAAATTATAATCGTGATCTATACTACTACTTTACAAATTGACTAGGACACTTACCCAGACTAAAATATTTTGTTAGCTTCACTGGACAAAAGTTATATATTATGCTATTACGGGTATAAACACAGGACTTGAGGTAAAAATAAGAAACAAAATTGTACTCAAAAATTATGTAACGTAAGTAGGGAAAGAAGTTGCTACCTATTTGGCTAAGAGATTAATGACAATATTTTACCTTATCAAGAAAATAACAACAAAGTTTCCGTTTCCAAATTTTTCCGTTGGCAGTAAGGTATTTCACCGAATATTGATTGTGGTTAGGATAATCTCTCAAATAACATCTATTTAGAACTCCGTTCCTTACATGTAGGTTTATCAGGGAAGTATCTTTTTCTGCTTTATCTTTCCAAACATACATATGTACATTATAACATTAAACATATTAAATCGAAGGGCCTGAGCGTATTGATAAAATACTGTATAAAAAATTTATATTTTTATGTCGTACAGGTCTAATTAAATATTTCTGTATTTTACTTAAATATTTATTATTTTTTATGTTTTTTAGGAAACAGAGTCCAATGTCACAGTTGACACAAATACTGAAAAATGTTTAAACAGCCTCGGGAAAATATCGTCTTGTGAGGATTTAACAAAAATATATACTTGCTTATCTGGCGTTATGTAGTAAATATATAATTGGCTTATATTCTTTAATTTTTATTTCTATTTTGTAACCTTATTGTATTTTTTAGGAACCTTGCTTCAATTTATAACACAATTTCGAATTAAGCATGACAAAGATTATTTATTTGCAATTTTACTGGCTTATCTGCTTGTTGAGAATCAGTTTGATGTTTAGTGCGAGAAGTTTTTGTTAGTATTCTTTACGTGGTTATATTTAATAAATGTTACCTGTCACAGATCGAAAATTTTTTTATGTCAGAGTGACCGAATAGTCTTAATTTCAGTATCTGCACCATGAGAACGCGAATTCTTTTAAATTTTTCTAGATAATAATTAATGAGACCTCACTCATGCCTTCTTGCGACCATTGTATTGTACCTATAATCCAAATGAAAGGGAATAGGTTAGTGGAATTAGTACAACTTACCCAAACTTTATGGTTACACAAACCTTATTCTCGATACCTTAGATTCATGACTCTCGAAGGTCTTGGAGGTATCGCCATTTGAAGGTCGAAGGTCTCGAAGATCTAGCAGACCTCTAATTGGTAATCGCAGTGTTATCGGACCGTCACCAACGAACCAACGTAGAATGAATTTACAACTTAATAGGTGTGCATCTCTATCTTGAATGAAACACTCACAACACGGAAAACTATAATAAAAGTTAAAAGAAAATATACTTTACGAACAAAATACTTAATGAAATAAGTACAAAACAACACACAAAAAAAAAGAAAGAGAAAAGAAGATTACTGGACAATGATCTTGTGAAATGCTGGTAATATACTAAGAAATCACGAATCAAAAATATATAAAAAGATCATTGTAATGAAATCTAACCAAACCTAATTTACTGTAAAAAAGATAAGGTAAAATCTAAGTTAAATCTGATAACATACTTAGGAAAATGGTCCCTTGAATACATATTAAATTTACATTATTGGTTCCAAATCAACCCGACGCGACGTGCGAATATCAGACCGAAAATTGATTATTTGTTTTATCTTCTGACAGCCCAAGAATATCGAGGTCTAAGTACCATGTAACGTGGGTGTACTGGGGAAGTTCAACTTACATATCCACGCTGAGAAAACCTCCAAAAAAGAAACTTTTGATAAGATTTTTTTGACTGAAATGATACAATTTTTGCCCAGGTTGGGTAACATCATGTTAATTGAAAAAATCAATTGTTTTTATAGGTCCGTGGTCAAGCGTGCCATGAAAAATAAAAAAAAATATTTTTAAACTTTTTATTAAGTGTGATACCTGACAGCATATTCACGTTCGGCAAGAGGAGCATTTTAAAAACACTGAAAATATACGGCAAGCATATCGTAAACGTCGGCGTAGGTACAAGCCATTTTTGAAAGATGCAGCACAAAAGTTGAATAACGATAAACTCAAAATTAACAAAAATCCGAGATAAAATTTTGAGAGATTCTTATCAAAGATTGATTAAAGTGACATTTCAATTTGTTGAAACTGAAAACCTGCCGATTTTGTTTCATGGCTTACTAGGTAATTTTTTTATAATACGACAGGTCAGTAAATCTGTGGCTTTGTGTTATTTCGGCAGTGAATGAACTTAAAATACTTTATAAAATTAGTGTTATATTTGTTTTTATAGACTTATAATTTTGTATTAGGTGTGTTGTGTAGGTGTTTTAAAATGACTGGATACAATGCGCTTGCACTACGCGCCGTATACTCCCACAAGGTCACTAGACCTTATACTGCTGATTCGCCAAACTTACGTATCTGGTGTGGGTAAATCTGTGACACTGCTTCATTGTATCTAGGTATATATTGATATTTTTACAAAGTGAAGATTAAATGTTTTGAAAAAGGCGCAATAAAATATAGAACTTAAAATTAAAAATACTTATGTATTTTAGTTATCAATAAATACACTAACATTTTCATTAAAATAAAAATTAAAGTTGGCTAAGAATTTCATACTTCCGATGGTCATTTGCTTTTTAAAAAACGAATTCTGACTTCACAAAATGTCTTATAACTTTTCTATTTGTTATTTCTTGTTTACTTTTTAAAGAAAGTTGTAGGGACTTGTCAACTTATAAAGACCGACCCTGTATCCTGTGCGCATCCTTTGTATTTAAGAGTATTTGCCTAAATTCGATTGTTTCGGAGATTTTAGCCCTTAAATTTATAGTATTTGTTGCACTTTAACAAGCTATCTGCTAACTTACCTTTTAATTTTCCATCACCCAATATCGCTCATCAGGTGTAAAATGTGTTAATTCCGGAACTAACCGGTAGCCTAAAATGTATTACTATGTACCATCTCCATCACAGTAGATTATTTGTATGTAAGTAACGTAATTTTTCAAGGGTTAGAGGAGGTAAGTTAGATCTGGAGAGTCGAAATAAGCAAACAAATTATGCAATGGATGAAATCAATTGGAATGGATCCCTAAAGCTGCCCAGATGAACGTATAAAACTCTTGTTGCTAATTTTATTATTAACAATTTATTGCAAAAAAGTCTTTTTTAATGTCTTTTTTCGAGTTTTCCGTAATAACTCAGTTATTTATTAAAATAGCAGAACGCCGTTAGCACCACCGGAAAAATGAGAACATTCTACACAATTTTGCTATTGAGCACGTTTTTCTACGACCAATAGATTTGTCAGTATTTAATAAATAAATAACCCCTCAATAACTAGAGGCGCGAGCGCGCAGCGGATGCAGCGGTACCTAAGCGTAGCGCGGTGTAAACAAATGCTCATAACGTTTGATGAATTAAAAGTATTTGAATAAAACAAAATTGCACGTATAAATAATCCCCAAGACAATCAATTAATCATATTTTGAAAGTATTTCGAATGTTTCAATTTTCGATATTCTTGTTTAAGTGTGAAATTTGCCACTTTGTTGATTCAAGCTCTGTATTTTCAAACAAGTTTTAAAACATTAAAGTAAGTATTGTAGTCTCTTTTTGAGACCACTATCTATGAATTTTGTGAGGAACGTATCCATAGGCTTCTTATTTTTTTGTTACGGCAAATTTCAGTTGTCTGTTTTACGATAAATGCATTTTGTCGTGTTCGCAGATTGGAAAACCAATCATTATTTTTTGTAATTATTTTTCAATTCTAAAAATCATAGAGTAGTTATTAGTAAGGTAAAACGTGTACTTTCAGACTATGTAATTAGTTTTACAAAAACTTTTATTTTTCAGTGAGTTTTATTCTCAAAAAAGATGAAAATATCGCTAGAAAGAAACGCTCATCTAAACACCTTTAGGGACCCACTGTAATTGGTTTCATCCACTGAATATTTTTTTTTCTTATTTTTCCTCTCCAGATCTAACTTGCCTCCTGTGCTTATAGTAGGTTTTAACCATAAAGTAAGTACAGATGCGTGGGTATATACATGGGCGCCCGCAGACTTTTTTCTCAGGGGGGGCAAAATTAAAAAAATTAATATATTGTTAAAGATTTTATTTGTAGTGATTTATACAAATACACTAATATTTAAAAAGTATGACAATCTCACAATCTCGGGGGGGGGGGGGGTCTGCCCCCCCCCCCCCCCCTTCGGGCGCCCTTGGGTATATATTATAAAAATTGAACAATTAATAAAACCTTGGCAGAGGTGAATACTAATTCTAATATTATGTCCCTATGTGCTGTCCCAACTTGATTAGTGATTGATCAACTAAATTGAAGGTTTTATCTTTTGAAGAAATTTATTCCTAAGGAGGTATTATATTATAGACAAAACTCCGCAGAAACGAAAGCCTCCCGAAATCGCTAGTTGCTCCAAGATTTTCTCGCTTATATTTTAAAAGCTCTTTAAGTCATGGGTCAGTAAAAGAAGTAATATGTTACTTGATAATTTATTATACTCAATCAAGGCAACTACAAATACCACCATTATTTTTTCGATATACATTTATATATTTGCTTCATATCTTCACATGTTGCAATTTTGTCGATTTTTCCTAAACATTCTGAAAACTCATCTACTTTAACATCTGGGAACTGTGCGGTAGCAATTTCCTAAAAAGAGAAATATTATCACCTCGACCAGATGATAACAAAGAAATGAGGAAGTTTGAGCCTTATTCACTTAATTAATCTATTGTAAAAACAATACTTATTTTATAATGAAGTAGCTTTCTCCCGCGACTTCGTCCGCGTGGATTATGAATACATGAAACATGAGTTAGGTTAGGTTAGTTATCTGTAGAGACCGGATTTCAATATTACATGACGAAAAAACCGGGGTCGGACACAGGTAGCTAATAGAAAAGGGAGGTAAATGAAATTAAATTAATACTAGATTTTATCAGGTTGTATTTATGAATTGTAGATTTTATCAGGTTGTATTTATGAATTGTTGCTCCTAAAGAATATTTCAATGAATCAACTTCACAAAGGGAAAAGCACTGAAAAGGATGAAATAATATTGTTACGTACCTATTTATTACTGAGGTTAATGGTCAACTTAATTTTGTTAATTTTTATGAAAATGTTTTTTGTTTTTAGTGCACCTTTTCTCCCCCCCCCCCTTCATCTTATCTCCCCCTTTTTAAATTTGTAATGGCCATGTTACGTTAGATTTTCTGACCTCAATAACCCCAAAAATGGTTAGTTAGTTAACATTTTTGATTCAATTCTTACCCCCCGCCTCCCCCCCCCCCACCCCCACCCCCCCCCCACCCGCCGTTAATTTATAACATCCATTATACACAATTGGCTTTTCTGAACTCAATAACCCCGAAAATGTCACTTTAGTTAACATTGTTGTAGAAATTGCAAATCTCCCCCCCCCCCCCCCCCCGTTCATTTTCTTAACATTTATTACACAAAATTTTATTTTTTGACCTTAATCACCCCGAAAATGACAACATTTTCGGAGAAATTTCCACTCTCATATTTTCTGACCTCTCAATAACTCCGAAACTGACATATCCCTTATCATTTTTAGAGCCCCCTCCCCAACATCTGTTGGACAAAATTTGATTTTTGACCTCAATAACCCCGAAAACGAAACATTAATTAACGTTTTTGATGAATTTGGCAGCCTCTTTTCCCCTCCCCCAATACGTTAATTGTCTTAACATCTATTATATAAAATTAGATTTTCCGACCTTAATTACCCCGAAAATTTTGGTACACATTTTTAAAAGAAATTGCCAATCGCTCTCTTTTTATCCCCCTCCCCGTTAATTTTTTTAACCCCGAAAATGACATTTTCGTTAACAACTTGAAAAAATTTCCAGCCGCTTTTTTATACCCCCCTCCCCCCTCTTCCTAAGTTATATTTTCGTATTTTTGGCCGCCTCCTTTAACTTGGCGTATTTTTTGATTATTGCTAATATAACAATAAAATTAAAATACTAAAAATATACCGAAATGGAACCAACTAATAATTAATATAATTCCAATTATTGTTACGTCAACAAGTTGGTTTTGTCAGTGTATTAACGGTACAAATATATAATTCGATTTTTTTCTCAGTGTAATAACAATAACCAACAATACTATCAGTGAAAATGATCCGGTTGATATCAAGGGAGCCGACACACTCTTTCGCTTCTGTAAGGGTTGAATATTCTGTGGTAAAACTATTTTAACGTTGTTGGCGGCCTTTAGATTTTAAATGTATGGGAACCAGGGGCAAGACGGGGTCATGAGGTAAGATGGGGTACCCTAGTTACTACAAAAACTAACGTGTGTAGATAGCTTTATTGCATAACCTTGGACCCGCTAGACAACAACATCGCTCAGTGTTTGCAAAACATCCGTTCAAAGCACACCGTTCGGAAGTTAGGATCGATTTTTTAGTTTTACGTGTGAGTGATCTTATTTTGTTGCTTAAAACATCGTGTGGCAAAAAGTGTACATCAAGTTAAAGCAAAATACATTATTTTTTCTGCAGTGTACCAGTATATAGGCATCTTTTGGCGACAACATTTATTTCTTAAAGTCGACTGTAAAAGGTAAGAAAACACTTTTAACAAAAAATGTCATTTGGGGCATGATGGGGTATTATATTTGTCGGGTACCCCATCTTGCCCCAACCAATATCTTTTTGTAAAAAATCCTAGTAAAAAATTAATAACTTATTAATAAATGCATAATCAATTAAAATAGGTTTTTTTTTTGCAGCAGAATGGTTAGTTACTACAAAAACTAACGTGTGTAGATAGCTTTATTGCATAACCTTGGACCCGCTAGACAACAACATCGCTCAGTGTTTGCAAAACATCCGTTCAAAGCACACCGTTCGGAAGTTAGGATCGATTTTTTAGTTTTACGTGTGAGTGATCTTATTTTGTTGCTTAAAACATCGTGTGGCAAAAAGTGTACATCAAGTTAAAGCAAAATACATTATTTTTTCTGCAGTGTACCAGTATATAGGCATCTTTTGGCGACAACATTTATTTCTTAAAGTCGACTGTAAAAGGTAAGAAAACACTTTTAACAAAAAATGTCATTTGGGGCATGATGGGGTATTATATTTGTCGGGTACCCCATCTTGCCCCAACCAATATCTTTTTGTAAAAAATCCTAGTAAAAAATTAATAACTTATTAATAAATGCATAATCAATTAAAATAGGTTTTTTTTTTTTGCAGCAGAATGGTTAGTTACTACAAAAACTAACGTGTGTAGATAGCTTTATTGCATAACCTTGGACCCGCTAGACAACAACATCGCTCAGTGTTTGCAAAACATCCGTTCAAAGCACACCGTTCGGAAGTTAGGATCGATTTTTTAGTTTTACGTGTGAGTGATCTTATTTTGTTGCTTAAAACATCGTGTGGCAAAAAGTGTACATCAAGTTAAAGCAAAATACATTATTTTTTCTGCAGTGTACCAGTATATAGGCATCTTTTGGCGACAACATTTATTTCTTAAAGTCGACTGTAAAAGGTAAGAAAACACTTTTAACAAAAAATGTCATTTGGGGCATGATGGGGTATTATATTTGTCGGGTACCCCATCTTGCCCCAACCAATATCTTTTTGTAAAAAATCCTAGTAAAAAATTAATAACTTATTAATAAATGCATAATCAATTAAAATAGGTTTTTTTTTTGCAGCAGAATGGTTCGCAACTATAAAAAAAAAATCAACGAAGGAGAGTGGTCCAAAGAAAACATGAAACAAGCAGTTGAAAAGGTTTTAAACGGAGAAATGGGTTACCGCAAAGCTGCATTGCAATACTCAGTGCCACAAACAACGTTGGAGAGACAAATGAATTTAGATTTACCGTTAGGGCCAATTACGACAGTTTTCAGTAAAGATGAAGAAAATGAATTGGTCAAATATTTGAAAGAAATGGAAGCAAGGTTATTTGGACTTACTACAATGGAACTAAGAAGTTTATTAGCCTACCAACTTGCCGTCAGAAATGGTAAGAAACATAGATTTAATACAACAACCAAACTCGCTGGTGCAGACTGGGTCCAAGGATTTTTAAAACGCCATAGTGACTTGTCTATAAGAAAACCCGAAGCAACCTCAGCTGCCAGAGCTATGGGATTTAATAAAATAAGGATGGGTTGCTTGTCAAATATGCCAAAAGTGGTCCCACAATTCTTGTGCCGGCGTAGACGAAGGTGACCCCTTAGAAATCAGCCACACATGTGATATTTGTAAATAAACCCCATCTTACCCCGGGTACGGGGCAAGATGGGATATTTGTTTGTTTTTAAATAAAAATATTTTTTAGTTTTTTGGTGTAAGTTAAGCCAAATATTTTTATGCCAAAAGAGTTATGGATGTTATCCAAAGAATTTGGAATAAATTGTATTTTTTAATTGATTGATTTTATTTTTATTAATATAAATGCTTAGCGTCCCCGTCTTGCCCCTGGTTCCCCTACTTACATACATATTAACGATATTATAATATCATAACTTTGTATCATTAGCCAGAACTTTTATAATAGTCAATTCTTCCCTAGACCACTTTTACCTAAATACCCGTCTATAATTTTTTTTTAAATATCCGTTATACAATTATTAGTAATATAACGGAATCAGAAACGGATATTAAAAATACTATATAACGGCAACGAAAGCGGAAACGGATCCGAAGACGAATGTACGTTATAAGATCTGCTAATCGACTTGACTCCAGTTCCTGTACATTCCTGTTTTCAATTTTCTTTATTTAATAAGGCTATAGTAATTTGCAATACCACTTAAGCTCAGTACTACTTTTTATTGTTTTTTTTTATATCTTTGTTACGCAATTATTTACTATAAAAAAAACTCCAATGACTTTTCCATGTAGATGCATAAAAAGCCAATTTATTACAGAAATGAAATTTCAATTTTGAACTTTTCCTGTAAAAAATTCGATACATCTGTCGAATTTTTGCTGTGTGCCAGTACAGTGACTATTTAAAAATAGATTTTGCTAATTTTTTTACCAAAAATAATCTAATATGAATAATCAAAATTTAATAAAGAAAATGTATATTTCAAAAACAGAAGTTTAGTAGCCTTTTCGCTCTGTAGTCTATTTCATTTCTCATCATATATTAAGGCTGCTCCACTAAATAGCTTGCTAGCTCACTAGCTGATGAAACCAGGCAAACTATAAACAGCACAGTTGAGTTCATCGCACTGACCAATAAAGAATTAAAAAAAAAACGAATGTAGCCATTCAGAAATTTACGCGTCCACATTGACTCTAACTGCTCTCCCAGAGTAATATCGAAGCAAAAAGTATTTAGTTAAACTTTTAAATGTAAAATAACCTGTTTGTGTAGTGATTGATAATAAATTAAGATCCAGCGACCGCCAGACATACATTACAGTATCAAGCCTAAGATCTTTTCTGTAGGTGCACACTATAGTAGGTAAGCACTTTGGATGCTATGAAACTTGAGTCAGGGGGGGCTTTGGCACGTAACAGGTACTAAAGGTGTATACAAATGTAAGAGTAAAACGTTAAAATAACAAATCTGATTTTTTAATATACTCAACAGGACAGTATTATAAACTCATATTAACAACTGCCAGACGCTTTTCACAGGTCATAACTTCCGCCAGACGCTTTTTAGCTATATAAATAATCATGGCATTTACGTTATAGTATCAAATCTGAATTTTATATATGTTATTCGGGCGACTATTTAACAATATTGTCCGAGCAGCCAGACTAATCCGAAGGGTCTACCCCCCCCCCCCCCCGACATAGTAAGAGGTCAGCCGTTAGTGCGAGCGTGAGGGCATTACCCGTGCAAGTGAATGAGAGTTAGAGCATTAGTTGGGTTTATCAGACACTTCAATAAAACGAAAATTGTTTCCGTCTGTCACAGGCGATTTTCTCTGAAACTATTCGACGTAAAAATTAGAAATTTAGAACAGAGATATAGTGTAGTGGCGCAATTATAGACGTGATATATAAAAAGTAATGGGTTAATTTCAGGTGGTCCTAAATTGGGATATGAAAAAACATTTAAGGGCATCGTGTAGGGTATCAAATGAAAGCTAATTGAAGCACCAGTTCAACAATATATATATATATATATATATATATATATATATATATATATATATATATATATATATATATATATACGAGTATATATAACATTTTTCGGGAAAAACGCAAATTGCTGTCTCCCACCCTCATCACCAAAACGATCGCTCAGAAAAAAATCTCAAATACTCATTGAGAATTAGGTGTAGATTGAGCAAAAATTATCAGGATTGAAAAATTCTAGCGCGATGAATTGCTATAAACAATTTAATTGTTTATTTCCTTATAACTGCTGAACCATTGGTTCTAGAGAAAAAGTTTTTAACATTTTTAACAAAAAATATTGCTTACGATATAAGGCACAACTTTTATCCTTCGGAAAATTTTTAATTTGGCTCAGTCGAAACGCTTCTCACTCAACTCCGCGCATACGCGATGTGATGCGACGTTGGTACTGTCGGCGGCGGGTAGCGCAGCATGTAGGCGGAGATCGGGCGGCCGAGATATGCTTAGGTTAGGGGGGGGGGGCTGATGGCACGGAGCACTAATTGTGCAAGTGTAGCTTGCACTTAACCGAATTTTTTTATAATTTAATAGAAAAGGTTAATTAATTCTCTTTCTCTCTCTCTCTCTCTCTCTCTCTCTCTCTCTCTCTCTCTCTCTCACACACACACACACACCATCACACACACCATCACACACACACACACACACACACCTACACACACACACACACCATCACACCATCACACACACACACACACACACACCTATACACACTCTACCTCAAAGCAATGTTGCCAGATGAAATTCTAAGAAATCTCTAAATTTATCTGTCATATCCCCCTAGAAATTCCTAGCATTTGTAGTTTTAGGTTTGGTTATTTATTGTGGCAATAATAATAAAAGTCTAAATTTACAAAAGAAAACATATATATGGCAGAATAAACAACAGAAAGAGTAAAACAAACTAAAAACTAGCCTTAGGAACATTGAGCCAACGTAAACAAAAAACATAATAAGTTATTTATCATACATTGTTTTATTCATTTTCCTATTAAGCTTATTATCTACTGGAAAATTATAACATTTAATTTTTTTTAATAATTATTTTGGGTGCATAATTCCTTCTAATGTTTCAGAGTTTCATGTGATAACCTGCTTCGAAATTTTGTTTTATTTAAATTTACTTGTGAATATCCCCTTTCAACAGTGACACACTGGCACTGGAGTACCATCATTTGCTTAAATTTCAGAGATTTTTTTTTTCAAAAATGATTTAGGAAATCCGTTCCTACGGGATCGTGAAGTGACATTTCTTAATAATCGCCACTCCATGTCGACATCATTTAATTCATTTTGCTTTATTAAATTTGGGAATTTAGTTACCAAGAGAGCAATAGAATCATGTTTCTCGGAAGGAACTTCAAAAGCTGACATTATTTTTATCTTCTTTAAAATTCGTATTAATGGATCCTTTAGATTAAATCGATTATAAATTTGCTTAGAACTTTCAATGAAAAATTATTGTAAACAATATCTGCCAAAATCTGATAATTCTGCATCAGTCAAATTATGTATATGATTTCCCAAAGAGGCCATAACGCTAGAATCTTAATACAAGGCGCTACCCAACGAATACTAATAAAAGAATGCCAACTCAATTTAAATTGGCAGTGCAGGAGTAATCTGAAAGAGTAGGTATCTGTAGTAAGTGTAAACAGTAGCTTTTATATTATTTGTATGCAATAATATTTAAAATCATTGCTTTTATAATTGACAAAAATTCCTAGATTAAACAAAATCCCTTAAAAAAATCCCATTCGTTCCAAAGGCCTTAAAAATTCCTAGATTCGTGATAAATCCTTAAACATGGCGACACTGCCTCAAAGTAACATGACATTTTGCCAAATTTTTTAAAATCTTCGCAAAAGATCCGAAAAATTTCAGATTCGCAAAACATCCGAAGCTTGAACAGAAGTCCGCAAATCGGACTTTTTTCCGCCAATTTAACAACACTGCTGCTAAAACTTCTGTTTTGAGTACGTAATACCCGTCACAAAAGGGTCTTATTGAAAAGGCTATCCTAACCCAAGTAATGCTCTCACTCGCATTCACTTGCACGGGTAATGCCCTTACGCTCGCACTAACGGCTGACCTTTTACTATGCCTGAGAGGAGGTTAAACCCCTCGAATGGGTCTGGCTGCTCAGATAATATCGTTAAATTGACGCCCGAATAACATCTATAAAATTCAGATTTTTTACTATAACGTAAATGCCACGATTATTTATACAGCTTAAAAGTGTCTGGCGGAAGTTATGACCCGTGAAAAGCGTCTGGCAATTGTTAATATGAGATTATAATAATGTCCAGTTGAACATTTAAAAAAATCAGATTTGTTATTTTAACGTTTTACTCTTACATTTTTAAATACTTTTAGTACCTGTTACCTGCCAAAGCTCCCCTGACTCAAGCTTCATAGCATACAAACGTTCTTACCTACCATAGTGAACACCTATAGAAAAAATATTAGGCTTGATACTATAACGTATGTCTGGTGGTCGCTAGCTCGTAATCTGTAAACGATTTATTTTTATTTGTATTAGATTTGATCGATTCAAACCTATATTTTTCCTTAAAAATGTGTTTGTAAAGGTTTTTGCCTTTTAAAAATGTATACCATTATTTTTTATATTGATGGTATACAAAGTAAATGAACCGTCACCGTTATATTGTATCATCAGCCTGCTTTACATTTTAGTAATGATATTGCAACCAATGCCCTAACGGACCGGGTCTTTGGTGTTTTACACCTGTAATGTATTTGCGCATTTTCTTTCCTCCTCGTCATAGAGGTCATATTATGTCTATAAGTAGTAACAATGAATTTCAGGATTTTTAAATTTAAAGTTAAAGATTTTTAATTTTATTACCTTAATTTTGCTCATATTAATCTGTCCACTTGAATTTAAAATGTCCATACTTTCTACTATACATTTAGTAAAACAATAAGCATTTTTGTTTTCGGGAGCGTCTGGTGAATTGACTACAGCTTGTAAGGCATCGTGTAGCTTATCTTCCGTAATTCCTGATTTTGTCAAGCATTTATCATAAGTTGCTTTATCTAAACCCGGAATAAATGAATTCTGTTTTTCATCTGCGAATACCTTGATCTAAAACAAAAGGCAATAAAGGTATAACTTCGGCCTACATGCTTAAAATTTTATTTTTAACGAGGTTTTTATTTTTTAAAATAATAATCGGTTTTCATTGTTTTCTGGAATTACCGGCTTTTGGAATTTAAGTATTGAGGGGGGCGGGTGGCAAAGTGTGAACTAAAATGCACCACAATGGAAATATTTGTCAAGAAATATAGGCTTAGTCAGACCAACCATGCTCTTCCTCTTTTCAATAATGAAGTTCTCCGGTAATTATTACAAAGTTGCACGTTCGTAATACATATTACAAAAAATGGCAATAAATGTAAAAAAAACCTATGCGTAAGGTTATAACTTTTTAAAAAAATAACACATAAACATAATACAAAATGATGTTAAACTTTATTAAAATGTGCTAAGCAAAAAATATATAAGAGGTTAGAAATGTTAACTCCTAAGTAAAACTTGGAAACACGAAATTTAAATAAAAATCAATAAAATAGTAAGCATCCTACCACCAGATGTCGCTCTAGCTCGTTTTCTCGTGGCGGGTAGTTTAAAGGTGGTATGTTTAATAATACATTAATTTGTTTTTAAGCTAGTATTTAATTGTTTTAAAAACGATTTATTGTTTTTTTTTTGTATGACACAATAAAATATTAATGTATTCAGTAAAACCAGCTATAAATTTATGATTTTACTGATTAAATTTTATTTTAGAGGATTTACCTATAAACGAACTAAAAAAACAATAATAGTCTGTAACAATCCAATACTGATACTTATAAACCCTACACAGTATAATACGTAAAATATAAATTATATAATAAAACTACAAAGTATGTACATGTCGGCTTTATTTACCAAAAAGTTATTGTTATCACATTGTTATTAACAAATAGCCCAAAATGCAGACAAATGTGTTATGTTACTTTTATATTTTTTCCATGTAAATGTGTACATTTTCATAAAGTTCAGACTATATTTACTAAATACCGTTAACTGCTAAGCTTGAAAGATAATCCCCATTTTCATATGCATTCATGTTAGCATGCTGAAATTCATGAAGGAATGGATAACTGCACAAATGTAAATCCGGCATTACCAACATCGTCTACCAGTATTTATAAAAAATTAGGGAGTGCATGGAAGAAAAATTAAAAAAATTAACAGACAACATTGAGTTGAGGCTAAGTAATTTCTCTGCCTGCACTGCAGCCCAGTATTATTTAAAACAGATATTAAATATATTGTTTAAAAAAAAAACAGAATTCTTAAAGAACAAACAAAAAGGGGATCATGTTAAAAAAGGCTCCTATATGTTTATCACGGCAGGTGACAAAAATGATATTTCATGTGAATTTGGACCTTCTGAACATGCAATTAGAATTACCGGATGCTTTCGGAAAACCCTTTTTCTTTGGTGTCAAGTAAATTCTAATCACATAGTGTTGTTCAGCAGGTCAAAATCGCCCTATTTTTCCTGCAGCCTTTACTAAACCTTCTATCAATGGAAATAGCTTCATATGTTTTGTCTTCGGAGTTCGAACAGTTCGATTTAAGGGAGGGGCATAGTTTCGCTAATAGGTATGTCAAAAAACACTCGACCTACAATAAACAGAAATATCATTATGTAATCCACAACGAGTACCCCTTCATACGATGCCCCACGTGACCGACTGGAAAAATATTTGTTGAGCATCAATCTTTGGCCTCCCAAAAATAGCCAAAGATTATTTCTGTGATTCTGGCTATTTTTTATCTTCGTAAAACCCACGAAGACAGCAAGCTTAAGTACGACGGTACCGTGGGTTGTATATCGCAAAGCCGACTCACACACCCAGTGCTGGAAACATCCATAAGGATTTCGCCGGCCCTTTAAGAGGGTGTGTGGGGTGATACATCCTCGGTCGAGGAAGAACTCCTCTACCACCTTCCTGTATTCTGTTGTATAATCTTTAAAAAAAGGGAGGGGGCTAGAGGGAGTAAAACCGATTGACTAGGGATTTTTTCCAAATATATTAATTAATATGCCATTTGCGGTGTTATTAAGGTCAATGGATCTAATTTTGTTCCACAGAAGTTAAAGGGGTGGGGTGAAATTTTTTAATCTAATAGGTATACGTATTAGTGTGTTCTCAAACCTAACTTTTGGATAGAGCTGTTATTAAAATCAAAGAATTTGACTCCGCGTTTAAAAAAAGTTAAAGGGATGGGGTGAAAAGGGATGCAAATCATTTTTGCTCTATAGTGTTGTGTAGCATATCTTTTTGGGATAAATGAATCAAAGAATCTAATTTTCCGAAGAAAATGTTAAAAAATAACGGCGAATATCAAAAAGGCGATAAGTGCGACACGGTAATGTTTATAATATAAAAAAGAAACTGACTGACTGACTGACATATCAACGCACAGCTCACACCGCTGGGTGTAGAAACTTGAAATTTTTCACAGAGGTTTCTTATATAACGTAGGCATCTACTAAGGAAGGGGTTTTCAAAATTCAGCCCCTAAGGGCTGAAAGAGGAGTTCAAAGATATTGAGAAAAAATATTAAATGGTCCTATTAACTCGAAACACTATTACTCTAAAAAATAAATGTTTAAGCGTTTTACAATTTTTAATAAATAAACCCCTAAGGGGGTGGAACAGGGGTTCAAAGTTTTTAATGAAGTAAGTCAAGTAAGTTTATAAGTCGCGGGCGGAAGCTAGTTTTTCTTTGAACATATGAGTAGTATGTCTCTCTTAGGGTTCTCGGAGTCAAAATAATTTAACTTATAATCCGATTATGAAAATAATTTATGAACGTGGTTGTTCAGTCATTTCTTGTTTTCAATAAATATGTTTATTATATATTATTAATATATTATAAAATATAAATAAAATTGTACCAAATTTAAAAAATACAGTTTCCAGCCTGACGTCACCCCACGAAGAACAACTGAATATAACGGGCGATGTGACGCCTCAAATTAAGGATACGGCAACACCGCCGTGTGTCCTATCGGTAGTTTTCTTTAGTACTAAAAGTGTAACTTTTGTAGCATTTTTAATCTTTGAATTTAGTTTTATTCTGAGTCTATTTAAATAAAACGATAACCCATGGATGAATTAGAAAGGATTGGGTGTTCCGTATACTGTGAGCGTATCGAACGTGAAGTCTATTTATTTGTTGTTTGTTATGAAAACATTTACCCTAGACGTCTAGTTTACGAACTTTAAGGAAATACGTAATTGAATCAAGAATGGTAGTAGAAAGAGATAAAATAGCATTGAAGTGTTGGAGCTCAGAAGTGTTGCTGTCTCTGATGGTTGCTTAGGAAATACGTCTGAACACTCGGTTACACGGACGTCTTTGTCTAATGAACTAGAAAAGAAAAAGTGCTACTTATAGATTTATAAATGACTTGGAGTGACTTTAAATAAACCTTTAGAAATAATATAACATATAAATAATAAAACCTTTTTAACTTAAATTTATTATTATTTAGTAGAAAAATAAAATATTTTAGGGCTTTTATTACTTTTAGTAAATCTTGTGGTGCTTCTAACTAATTTTTTGTACAAAAACACAAGGTAAAATAAGATATGGCCAATTGTTGATAATAGAAATAAACCGATACAAAAACAAAACTCGGTTCAAAGAAGAAGTAAATACCATAAAGACTAATTTATGGTGGTGTAATCTGATATGCTGAGAACGCCCTTCTCAATGTAACACTTATAAGCTTGTGGTTTTAAAATATATATTAGTTAGTTAAGTCTGTTCAGCCTTCTTGAGAACTTGAACTTCTTTTAAAGGGATAATAGACGATTAAAACTAATTACGTATTTTATTTAGTAGTCCTTAACCTTCTATTTTAAAAGGTTATGGGCCCAGCTATCGCGTAAAGTTCATTTTAGTGTTTACATTTATATCTACGTGACAAGTGCAGTTATGGATAGCAAAAACAACAAAAGAAATATCCAACAATTTAATGGAGAAAGATATAGTGTGTGGAAGTTCCGTGTTAAGTCGTTGCTTGCGGAATTAAATGTTATAAACGTTGTTGAAGAGGAAATTCCGAATGAACCTAGCGACGAGTGGAAAAAGCAAGACTTAAGTGCAAAAAGTGTTATAGTTGAATATTTGAGTGATTCATTTTTGGGCTTTGCTAAAGGACAATTATTTGCTAGAGATATATTTAAGAATTTGGATGCAGTTTATGAAAGAAGAAGTTTGGCTACCCAACTAGCCTTAAGAAAAAGGCTTCTAACTTTAAAGTTTCGTGGTGACATGAACTTATTGCAACATTTCACTTATTTCGATGATCTTATCACGGAATTACTTTCAGCAGGAGCCAAACTAGACGAGATGGATAAAATTTCACATCTTTTACTCACTCTACCTTCCTCTTATGATGGTGTAATTACCGCATTAGAAACGCTAGGTGAGGACAATTTAAATTTATCTTTTGTCAAAACTAGACTCCTAGATTATGAGGTAAAAATTAAGGAAGATATGACAATAACAAGCCTTAAAGTTCTTCAAGCATCCACGAGTTTTCAATCCCCTACACCTGAAGCTACCACTTCTAAATTTAATCCAAATAAAAGGAAATTTAAGAAAAATTTCAATCAGAATAAAGACAAATCCTATGAAAAATTTAGGAAGTTCAAACAACAATACCCATATAAATCATCCAACATTAAATGTGACCACTGTGGCAGGAAACATCACTTAAAAAGGAATTGTCATTTTTACAAACAAATGGTTAAAAAACAACGAACAATTCAAACGGTTTACCCTAAATCAACAACAGATGGAAGCCAAGGATTTGCTTTTATGATGAATAGCCAACAAACAATTTTCCAAAGTGAATGTAACGAGGAACTAACATTTATTCTCGATTCTGGGGCGACAGACCACATCATAAATCAAGAAAACCTCTTCACGGAGATCTATGATTTGCCTACTCCCATAAAGATTACAGTAGCCAAGAATGATACCACCGTTACCGCAACAAAAAGGGGTTCAATTGATGTCATTTCCAATATTGGTGTTAAAGGAAAACTGGAAAATGTTCTTTTCATACCAGAAGTACCGCACAACTTAATCTCAGTGCCGCGTATGCAAGAAAATGGAATGACGGTAATTTTCAACCAAAATGGGGTACAAATTAAGAAAGGAAACGTCATTATAGCGACAGGTAAGCCCTTAAATGGTTTAATAGGTATAAGTTTTAAAATATCTAAAAACCATGGGAGTAACATTGTAAATATGGTTAATACAAATAACTACCAAATATGGCATGAACGCCTAGGGCATATAAGTAGTCAATCATTTTTAAAGTTAAAAAATTTTCAAATGGTAGAAGATATTAAACATATAAACAATGTAAATCCCGATAAAAATTTGTGCGAAGATTGTATATATGGGAAACAAACTAGATTGCCTTTTTCAAAATCAAAGTCAAAATGCCATGTTACACGACCATTATTTATAGTTCATTCTGATGTTTATGGCCCAATAACACCTCCTACGATCGATAACAAAAATTATTTTACAACTTTTATTGATGATTTTACACATTATACAGTAACCTACTTATTAGAACTTAAATCTGAAGTACTAAATGTATTTAAGGATTTTGTTGCAAAGAGTGAAGCACATTTCAACTGTCAAGTAGTGTATTTGTATTGTCATAACGGAGGTGAATATTTATCAAACAGTTTTAAAGAATATTGTGTTCAGAGGGGCATTACTTTCCATTTAAATGTACCACATACACCTCAGCAAAATGGTGTAGCAGAACGGATGAATCGTACAATAACTGAAAAAGCAAGAACAATGCTTATAACATCCGGGCTGGAAAAATCTTTTTGGGGTGAAGCAGTATTAACTGCCACATACTAATTAATATTTTGCCAACCACTGCTTTGCACGTAAATAAAACACCATATGAACTGTGGCATACCAAAAAACCCAAATTAGAAATCTTAAAGTTATTTGGAGCCACTGTTTATGTCCATAATAAAACTAGGAAAACTAAATTTGACCAAAAGTCATTTAAAGGAATCCTAGTGGGATATACTCCCAATGGATATAAGGTGTGGAATGTGGAAATGGAAAAGTTTCCAGTCGCTCGTGACGTTATTGTTGACGAGACTACTTTTAAAATCACTAGACGTTTAAAAAGTGATACCGATATTATTTCGGCGCCCAAGGCTAAAATATCCGATTTAAACTCGGAGAAATTAGTCGATTCTGATCTTAAAAATATTCCATTGAACCCACAAACATCAAATGACTTAAGCTTTCCGAAATTAAGGAGAAGTGAAAGAATTAAAAATAATCATCAGCCGACCCACTACTCTGAGGATCTTGATCAAAGTATAGAGAATGATATTTATAGTAATTTACTATGTGCAAAAACTCTTGTAAGTACGATACCAAATTCATACAAAGAAATTAAAACAAGAGATGATAAAAATAAGTGGGAGCAGGCCATAAAGGATGAAATTGATTCTCTCATTTTAAATAAAAAAAAGTTGGTCGTTGGTAAACAGGCCCCTTGACAAAAATATTGTTGACTGTAAATGGGTATTTACTATCAAAATTGATGAACATGGAAATCCCATGAAGTATAAGGCAAGACTAGTCGCACGAGGTTTCAGTCAACAATATCTTAGTGACTACAATGAAACATTTGCACCTGTTGCGCGTATATCAAGTTTTAGATATCTATTAGCTTTTTCAAACCAATAAAAATTGTTAGCTCATCATATGGACGTAAAAACCGCATTTCTAAACGGTACTTTAACTGAAGAAATATATATGAAAGTTCCCGATGGTATAAATGCAGATAATGATATAGTTTGTAAACTGCATAAGTCAATTTATGGTTTAAAACAATCATCGAGGTGTTGGTATCAATATTTTGACGAAACAATTAAAAAGTTCAATTTTAAGAGTTCCTCTGTCGATCCATGTTTATATTTCTTGGACAAAGGTGACATAAACAAAAATATCTATGTTATTCTTTATGTTGATGACCTCTTAATTTGTACAGGCGACAAAAACACAATGGTAAATTTTAAAAACTTCTTAATGAAACATTTTCAAATGAAAGACTTGCTGGACGTAAAATTCTTTTTAGGCATTCGAGTACAACGAACTGAAAATAAAATAACATTAGATCAGTGTAATTATCTAAAAACAGTTTTAAATAAATTTAATATGTCTGAATGCAAGCCTATCAATACACCTCTTGAAAATAAATTAAATTACGAGCAATTAAATAGTGATGAATATTTTAATGCACCTTGTAGAAATTTGATAGGATGTTTAATGTACGGAATGTTATGTACTCGTCCCGACTTATGTATAGCAATAAATATTTTAAGCAGGTACCAAAGCAAATCGAATAAAGAACTTTGGACGTGCTTAAAAAGGGTCTTAAGATATATTAAGGGTTCTGTTGACCTAAAATTGACTTATACACGAAATGATAATGATGTCAATATGATTGAAGGTTATGTAGATTCTGATTGGGGAAATAATGAGGTAGATAGAAAAAGTACAACGGGATATATATTTAAAGCTTTCGAAAATTGTACTATTTCTTGGAATTCGAAAAGACAAACCTCAGTAGCTGCCTCTTCAACTGAGGCTGAATATATAGCTCTTTTTGAATGTGTAAGAGAAGCTATATGGCTAAGAAACTTGTTAACAAGTATAAAAATAAATGCATCAACCCCAATTCCAATTTTTGAAGATAATACTGGTTGTATTAGTATTGCTAAAAATCCAACAAATCATAAAAGGACTAAACATATTGACATAAAGTATCACTTTTCACGTGAACAAATATTACAAAATAAAGTAATTATAAAATATATCCCAACAGGTGAACAACTGGCCGATGCCTTCACCAAACCACTACCAGCAACCAAATTTGTATCTATAAGATCAGCTATTGGTTTGCATTAATTGTATATAATTTTACAATTACAATTTTTTTTATTTTTATTACGTTATATTTTTGAGTGGGAGTGTTGATAATAGAAATAAACCGATACAAAAACAAAACTCGGTTCAAAGAAGAAGTAAATACCATAAAGACTAATTTATGGTGGTGTAATCTGATATGCTGAGAACGCCCTTCTCAATGTAACACTTATAAGCTTGTGGTTTTAAAATATATATTAGTTAGTTAAGTCTGTTCAGCCTTCTTGAGAACTTGAATTTCTTTTAAAGGGATAATAGACGATTAAAACTAATTACGTATTTTATTTAGTAGTCCTTAACCTTCTATTTTAAAACCAATGTTTACAAATTGTGTTTACAGTGTCGCTTAGAATGGTTTATTTTGGCTTCAAAAAATGTTAAATCATCCCGTATCCATTCTTAATAAATCCATGGTAAAACCAAAGAAAATAATACTACGCAAAGTATTATTTTCTTTGGTAAAACCCAACTACCTATCATTGTGAATTATGGTTAGTATATCTTTGATGCTTATGCATAAATATCCGTTTTAGGTTATAAAATATTGTGTGTTTGCTATTTTCTCACTTCTTTTAATACTTCTGTGTAATAGAGCAGTATAAATTTCAAATATTCCCACATTTATATCATTGATTTTGATTACATACCCTCGGAAAACCATCCACTATGTACGGAATCGTCGGAAAATTTTTGCAGCCGTGTCAATGTTTAATTTATTACTTATATTTGGGTCGCAATTAGTTTACTGACAATTATATTTTTATTTTTAAATATTTACGCATTTTGAAGAATATGCTTAATAATCTCTAATCCATTCAGACACATCAGTTTTGTAGTTTGTACTTGTTTCACTATCAGTGTCCCCTACTGGTGTTTGGAAGAAGATAATATTACATTATTTTATCATTTTTTATATATCAAAGTTCATCAAAAACCACGATCTGAGGTTTTTTTACAACCCATGCGATTTTTTTCACAGCACGGCACTGATTTAGATATGCAGAAAAATCGCTTCGTTTGCAGAGTTTTCAGGTACAAGTGCAGAATTCGAGCCGTACTCATCTGGCAACACTGGCTAAGCAGTCCATTGTTTTATTCCGCCGTGTTGTGGGCGATTTGTGCTTATATTCATTTCGCGACATTTTTCGGATTTTCACTGTGTGGAAAATGGAAAATAGCGTGCAAACATTTTAAAAAGTGATATTTAGAAGCTTTCGCTGGCTGAAAAAATTCAGATCAAATCCCGTGGAAGACCTACCCCTGATTTGAACCTTTCTCGATCAGATATAACACCAAATCGTGGTTTTACAAGACATTTCTTCAAAGAGGTGTATAGAAAAACCAATGGAAATGCGGTTGTGAAACTTTGAATGGACTGTTCTGCTTTTCATGCTTATTGTTTTATTCAAAAGGTATGGATAAAAGATGGACAAAGGTAGGATACGCATTTACATCAAAAGATTAAGAAACACGAAGTTTCGGCACGGCACATGCATTGTTCGACTGACCTTGCTTTATTGGGTACAGTTAATATCGCCTCATACCTAAATTCCGCGTACCGTCAAAGTATCAACAAACACAACGAACAGGAGGATAGACGTAGATATCTTCCAGTAAACGCATGGGTGGTAATTAAAAAGTAACACCAATGAACCTTTTTTTATTTAATATTTATTTTTCGCTAAATATCGAATGTGATTTTTTTAAAAATTATCTCTAGTCACACATATGCTCTAGGCCACGAGTCGCCACTGCACAACAGAATAACAGAAGAACAGAATAAATAAAGATAAAAGTGGAGAGAGAAACGATTTATTTTTTCTATATATATATATATATATATATATATATATATATATATATATATATATATATATATATATATATAATTCTTTAATTATATTGGGGTGAAACAAGACAATATTAAATAAACCTTTTGAAATTCAAAGACTGGAAGATAAAAAGAAGGTGCAGGAAGAGGTGCACTAGAAATAACGTTTTTATTTTCAGAAAAATTAACCTACTTCACAAAAAGAAAAGCACTGAAAAGTATAGAATAATATTTTTACGTATTTATTACTGAGGTCAATGGTAGGCTCAATTTTGTTCAAATTTAGGTAACTTATACACCAAAGATTTAAACTTTAAACGGTTTGCTCTAAAAAATCAACGCAATTTCACAGTATAAGGATCCGTAATGAAATGTTAGTTAATAATAATTTATTAATGTATAATCACCACCGTCTAGAAATAGTCTAACCAGTTCCATCATTGGAGCGTGCCGCCGTAAATTTCCCTCCTGCTGCCGGTATCGGCAGTCCCCTCGCCGCCGCCGCCGCCGATCCAAACATATGCGGGAAATGGCTGAGCCGGCATTTAGTTGATGCAATTGCTTTCACTGTTTCACCGCTGTTACGGGAGATTTTTCGCGTCTTTTTCGCTGCTGGTGCACAATATTATTATTTTGTTTTTTAATTTCAATTTTGTTTTGCTATTGTCCTTCTGGGTTGGCGAAGCATATTTCTTATATTATTCGAAAAATTAAATAGGTTGTTCTTAACGTTTTAGCGGTAACATCGGACCAGGGACAAAACTTTTATAAACTGGTGAAAAGTTCCCTAAAACTGAGTTGTGAAAACCCATACTTCTACGTTGACGATTCATCTATACTTTATTTGTTCGACGTGCCACATTTGCTAAAGTCAACTAGGAATAATTTTGTTTCATATAGGTATATTTACGTTAGAGGAAGGATCAACGAATAAATTCATAGCGACCATGAATAATCTTAACAACGTTAAGCAGTATAGGTTAGCACCAAGACTTACTGATGAGCTGATAAATCCAAATAATTTTAATAAAATGAAAGTAAAACTAGCACTCCGTTGCAGTGGCTATGCAAAGAAAACTTATACAGGGTGTCCGAAAATGACTATGGCAAATTTTAAGGTGTGATTCTACATTAGAAACATAAGTCCGAAAATGTTTCCATAGGGAGGTATAGGCCCTTGAATATGGTGTCATAAAAATGATTTTTATTTAATTTATTAGGATCGACTCACAATACAGAAATGAACTTTTAGGTATAAGTTAGTGTTATTGGAGGTCACTTTTTTAAAATTGCAGGTCACTCCTGTTGCAACCAGTGGCGTGGCAGCAAAATGATGGTTTGACGAAAATAAAATACGACCTTAAATAACCAACCACTCTATTATTCCCACGCCACTGTTGCAATATGGGTATCCTGCTGTTTTTAAAAAGTGACCTCCAATAACACTAACTTTTGCCTAAAAGTTCATTTCTGTATTGTAAGTAGATCCTAATAAATTTAATAAAAATCATTTTTATGACACCATCTTCAAGGACCTGTAGCTCCCTAGGGATGCATTTGCGGACCTATGTTATTATGAACTTTTTTTCAAATTTTTTATGTAGAATAGTACCTCAAAGTTTGTCATCGTCATATCCCGACACCCTGTATAGCCTTTGAAAAATACCACAAGATGCCAAAGCAACTGCTAATTTTATTGAAGAGGTGAACAAATTATTTGATTTATTAAACTGAAGTACCTAATTTCGAAATTTGTCAAGCTTTTATGGGCACTGTAGGACAAATAGAATTTTTGAACAAAATGGAAAAGCTTTTTTCAAATTCGAAAGTTCTAGATAAAAATTGCAAAAATGTTTCTGATACTCTTAAATTTATATACGGATGGAGGTTAACTATATAGTCAGTCCTCTGGTTATAAGCAATACTGAATAAAAGTAACTACCAATTTATGCTAACCCGTCACTTGACTCAAGACTGTCTTGAAAATTATGTTGGTCAAATCAAAAATGCTTGTGGAAATGCTAGAAATCCAACAGCAATTCAGTTCTGTAAACCTTTTTAAAAAATGTTTGCACTGAAATGTTTTAACGCGAGAGAAGGTGGTAACTCCCTAGAAGATGCTTTTGATACTTTGCTGACCATAACCCCCGACTTATTACAAAAGGTAACATTTGTCCAAGGAAAACCTGAAGAAAATTAAACACCAATTTTAAAAATTTAAAGACACGATTATACAACTTTAGCAACTGAAGAATGTAATGCTCTGGTCTATGTGGGTGGTTACTTTTTAAGGAAATGTCTTCTAAAGCACTCTTGTGATATTTGTCTGAACTACATACTGCAATTCATCTCAGAGTGATATTTCTACATTGTTTTGTGAACTAAAGGCTTATGAAGGCAAGCAAAACCTATTTAGTAGCTTAGCAACGCCTCCAACAGTGACCCTAACAGTGACCCAATATTTTTGGATTATTTAAAATCTTTAGAAGACATTTTTACATCTAAGTGTAATACTTATTATATTCAAAATAGCGCAGGGTACAAACTTAAGGAGGAATTCTCCAAAGCAGAATATTGTCATCAATTCCCAAATTTCCCACTTGATTATTTTTTATCATTATACACAATGATTCTAATTTACCCTGAAATTTACAAATACGGAAATTAAATGCCAATCTCGCAATAATGAAAATTAAAAACTACTAATTCTACAAAGTTTGTAATATACATACACATTTAAAACAAAAGTTCGATTCATTCCACGGATTTCTCTCCTAGAATATTATTCCAACAAAACATTGTCTACCTAATGAGAATAAAGCTGCCATGCAGGACACTATATGTCTAAAATTTATACTTTTCACTATCTGTTATTTTTTTAATATTTAAGATTCCAGTATTTTAGAATCAATTTTACTAAAGTAATAAAGCAATTATTTGTCATTTATCATCCACCAGAATCATGCAAGCATCGTATAAAAATAATTATGTGAAAATGGTGGCGCAAGCGTAGCTCGCACACGGTCGCGTTCAGTGTGATTCAAGGCCAGTGTCGGTATATTTGCCACATCAAAGCAGTGACTGGACTGGGCAGACTGTGTAATATACTTTAAAATTGCGCCAACTTCAAAGTTAAGAACTTTGGTGTACAAGTTATAGGATTTATTGCGGTTTGAAGATGTTGGGGCCTACACAATGGGGTTTAAGCAGGTAGTTGATTTATTGCAGAAAAGGTCAACGGTATAATGTAAACTATACTATACCTAATTTTGAACATAATTAAGTTTTACTTGGATAGTAAATACGTAAAATACTATTTCATACTTTTCAGTATCAACATTAGGGGTAACGTTTTTAAATAATGGTAAGATTTTGCAAGCAGAAATTGCAAACACGCTAACCCCTAAACGCTAAACTTTAGAGTGGTGTTCTAATCAGAGTTTTTGCTACACTTACTAATTGACTTGCTAAACCGACCACAAATGGGGAAGCCTTTTGACATTTCTTCAATTTTTAAGGTTTTTATAAATCGCGCATTTTAAACATAACTTTATATTTTAGCGTTTAGGGGTTATCGTGTCTGGAATTTCTGCTTGCAAAATCTCCCTAATGTTATAGCGGTGCATTGAGCAATAAGAGTCGTCGGGAATCTCTTATTGCCAAAATTCCTAGCTCAAGTTTTAACTAAATATGGTCCACTTTATAAATGTTTTTTAGCAATCACTTAGGTCTGCTTATTGTCTGGTTATCTTTCAATTTTTGTTTAGGCAGGGTTAGCATTAAAAAAAAATACAGAAATAGGAATACTAAAAATGAGTAATGTAAACCTTTTCTACTCAATTGTGCTCAGGTTTAAGTTAATGTACTAATTTGATATCAAATCAGCTTAAATTATCAAAAGTAACTTAAGCTCCTGAGAGTAGCTTAAGAATAATTCCATGCCCCTTTGAAATCTTTTAC
The DNA here is from genome assembly GCA_963971165.1 of Philopedon plagiatum. NCBI lineage: Eukaryota > Metazoa > Arthropoda > Insecta > Coleoptera > Curculionidae > Philopedon > Philopedon plagiatum. Next base: position 77,980,359 of record OZ020193.1, read on the forward strand.
CTTTTCACTTGGATTTTTAGGTTTCTAGTTTTTGTACTTTTCAATTTTGAACGATACATAAGCAAGTTTTTCCTAAGCATTTTTTGTCTGGGTTGTTTTAAAAAAAAAAAAACAGAGGTTGTGTTTGACCGGTATGTAGGTGGGTATGTTAACGATTTTCTCAGGAAACACTGAACGTATTTTGATTAGGTTTTCGCTACATTGTAAAGCAGTCCTCAAGAAAGGCCTTGGTACCTACTAATAAACTGTTGCTTGAGGCTTTGCTTTCTTTAAGGATTTAACACATAAACGTCAATATACACACGATATAAAATGGATGCTCTTACATTTTTTACTTAAGGTTTAGAGTTCGACCAGGAATTCAATTATTTTTTTACAGAAATATTCATATTTGAATTTCAGTTTCTAAACAGTATATTTACATGTATTTATATACGAATATATAAAGCATAAAATATTGTAACTTACTGTTGTGAAGCTAATAACTACAAACAATATTACACAAATGATTTTAGAATCTTCCATCTTTGGGTCGCCAACTGGACTAAAATTCTGAAATATTTTTAAAAGTTAGTTTGTGTGTGCGTCTATTTATACCTAACACATTTTTTATAACTAAATTTGGATAATCAGCATATCCTGTTTTATTACAATGAAAATATTTGTGATAATTATTTCTGTTGTATTTTATAGGAAATGCTTTTTCCAGTAAGGGGGTTTTATTTAATTAGGTGAATTATCTAATTCCTAACACTTTTTATGTAATTTAGTTGGTTTTTATTATAAATTATAAAATTATTTATGAAATTATAAAAACTTCTCCCCTTCGAACTTATACGCTCTCTATGTTTCCGAAATAAGACCTAACCTAGAGTACTGCTCCCACATCTGGGGAGCATCATCACCTTCGACACTTCTTAACTCCCTTTTTTCCATCCAAAAGAGAGCCATTTGACTCATCAATGACTCAGTCCTCCCAAAAAAAACGCCCTTCTCTCGCTCATCGCCGCGCTGTTGGAGATTTATCCCTTTTCTACCGGTTCTTCCAGGGATTTTGCTCTGAAGAACTACCCGATATTATTCCCCCCTTGACTGTTCCTAGCAGAACAACAGGAGGCGCGTAACGTATGCATCCCTTTTCTGTCCAGACAAAAGTCTAGAACAGACCACTTCTCTTACTCATTCGTACGTAGGGTCTCCAGATTATGGAGCAAATTGCCTGCAGATGATTTCCCTTCCCATCCCAACCTCCAATCCTGTAAATCGGCAATAGACTACCTTTCCCTTCTCTTCAGATGCCCACGGTATGTTAGCACTTAGGCTTCAAGCCTACGTGGGATGCCTTAGATAAAAAAACCCTTTTTAAAAATGCAGCTGGCGAGGCTAATAGGGCTCCGAAAAAATGAATAAAATATATATTACAATAATTGCGTCATTGTTAAAACTGTGTACCCGAGTCGTTGCATCATTAAAATTCTCGAAATGTCTCTAAAGAAAAATTATAATTTTTAAATACTACTTCCAGTAACAGTTGCATACATAAACCTCTCTTTTAAAATAGTCCATAACGTAGAAAAATGTAAAAGTTGCCTAAAAAAGGGTGTTCTAGGTCAAATTCTTTAGAGAAGTTAAAAACGCATGGCTCAGTGACGCTGTCACCTAGCCAAGCCACGCTACTTTCCCCGTCGAAGGGGGACACGGGTATTTATACCTGTAACGCGTTCGGGTGAAGGACTTTCCAATTTTCCTCTTTTTAAAGTTAAGTCGTCACGCTGCCCATGGATATGTAATATTTTATAAATCTTTTATGGGGTCTGTAAATTGATACCTATAAAACTCTAAGACTGATAACGGGAGCATTAAGTCTACCCCTACTCAGACCTTATTAGCAGAAAGGAAAGAGTCTCCTTTCATTATAAAATATAGTGCAATATAATAACAACTCTCTAGTTTAAAAATCCACATATTAGCAGTATCTAATCTCACTACTCCATTTTGGACACATAAGAATAATCCACCTCTGGCAGAAGCTTTTACGGAGGTAACACCCAACCTCTTAGATAAAAAGGATAAGTTTTGTATATTTCATTATCCTTTGATGCGATATAATGACACCACGCGAGTGTTTCTTGTAAGTCTTGGTAGGCTCATAATATCTGGTCAACGAAGCGTGCAAATTAAAATGCTTACATAATAACTTTGGATCAGTTTTTTAAGACCTTTTTAACAATGCGACATTCGCTGAGGGGCGCGAAAAAAAAATTTCGCGCTCACCATTTTTGGTGGTGGTATTTTCGATTTGTAAAATTTTCTTTTACCTCTGCATTTGGCTGTATTAAAAACCACACCTCTGCAAGATTTTATTTTAGTCGGTTGTAAAATGTGCGAGCTACATGGGGCAAGACAGGCAGATGGACGGACCTGACCAAATCATAAAAGTTCTAAGTTTTGCTACGGAACCTCAAAAAATGTAAGGATATTTGTTTTTTTACATTTTCAATGTAGTGTTCACCGTAATTGCCCAACTTGCTTTGTCTGCTAAAAGTATTCCCTTCGGTAAGTTTACTTATAATATTAATTTTGCGACTATTATTGTTATCTTTCCTCCTTTTACTTAGTGTGTCTCACTGAATCGATGTAAGCTAAACAGTGAACTTCAAAAATACCATCGACCTCACAAAATTTCTACAGATGATTTTAAAACTATAGAAGGTGTAGGTCCCCATTCATGTCCAATATATTGAGCCATATATCCATGTTACCTGCATTCGATAAAAAAAAGTTGTCTTTATATGGGTAAAAGGTCAATCTGGGCAAGTTGGAAATGAGCTGGTAGATAAGGCCACGAACAGCGCTGTCACAGAGGGGAAATTGTCAAGTATATCATACCATCATATCTTTACTCAACTTTTAAAAGATCTTGTTTTGCAAAGTGGGAAGATGATTTTAAATACAACGCCACCAGTACGGTTATTCATTATTATTATTATTCATTTTCTACAATTACCCAAACCTCAATCTTGCAGCCAATCTAGAAGATCGTAATTGTCGCCATTTGAAGATCAAAGTTCTAGTAGATTCTCGAAATTCTGCATAAACTGCACGATGTTTAGCGAACATCGTTCACGGGCCAGCGTAGTTCGAACTTATGTTTAATATGCCTTTATTTCTGTTTAAATGAGACCACTTGTTTTTATACAACATCTAATATATTAACAAGTAAAAAGCAAACATACTGTACAAACAAAAATATAATAAATAACATAAATAAGAATATAACAAAGAATGATAAGGAATGAACTGAACAATGATCTGGACAAGCGTTTACTAATACAACAGAAGTCGAATTAAAAAGATAAAATATCATTGTTTTGTAATATTTAAATTCCTCAATTACTCATTAAAATAACGTTAAAAATCTTCCCTTACATGTGTTAACCCCTTTAACGGTCCAACGCTGTTCCTGGTTCCCCAAAACGTCTTACCAAAAGCTATTCCTATTCCTATTTCCTAAAATATAATAAATAACATAAATAAGAATATAACAAAGAAAAACAAAGAATGATAAGGAATGAATTGAACAATGATCTGGACAAGCGTTTACTAATACAACAGAACTCGAATTAAAAAGATAAAATATCATTGTTTTGTAATATTTAAATTCCCCAATTACTCATAAAAATAACGTTAAAAATCTTCCCTTACATGTGTTAACCCCTTTAACTGTCCAACGGTGTTCCTGGTTCCCCAAAACGTCTTACCAAAAGCTATTCCTATTTCCTTGTCTGGAATGCCGAGTAGCCCCCATGGATGGATCCTGATATCTTCCATCTCCATTTGTTCCTCTGACTTTCCCCAAACTGCGGTCCTGTCCTCTATCTCTCTTGTTTTGGGTGTCCCCCCTAGATTTCGCTGCTACAAACTGTCCTTGAAATCATCAAATGAAAGGAAATGCTGTTCTAAAACATCAAAACATTATCAACGCCCTTACACAAAAAGAAACAAAGCAAAAACAAAAATTTTTCCCACTATGTTAACACAAATGAACTTCTACGAACCAAAATCTCATAACAATAGGGAACGTCTACGGTACAACACTGCACTTCCTCGCGAACTAATCAATATTTCGTCCTCTCTAATCTGCATCTCTAGATGTCCACCCCTTAACTTGACCATCCTTCGACTTTATGTGTCCCAAAACCCTTCTCATTCCCAAGTGGTGACTAAGTAGTCCTAACTCTAATCCACTAATAACACATTATGTAGTCTACTTCCCACTACGATGAAATGCGAACTATACCACAATAAAAAATAATACACCCTGCACAATGACTTTACTGATTGTTTACCATTCATAAACCAAAATTATGAAACCTTCTATACTTATTTATATTCTTTAATATAAATATCTAGCTCTCCAAGGAATAAAGCTGAGTGTTAACAAAAAAAAATCGATATACTAAAAAGTGTCTTGATCTCTAACACAAGAAAAATGATATCTACATTTTTTTATTATAAGTCTCTAATATGCATGGGAAAAGGTCAAAACTAAAAAACTTTAGAAGACAAAGATGCTTAGTGCATTGTTCCAAAAACATACAAAAAAATGTCTTTAAAGACAAACATTTAAACCAGATTGGTAAGTTTACACAAAAAAAACATTAAAAAAATGACAAACAAAACTTAATGAATGTAAACATTATTCACAAAATTAACACTCAAAAATTTTATTATAGCTTTCATTACAAGTGAAAAAAACTTACTTTTGACACAATAAATTTCAATAATATCATTCTAACAAGTTACTCTACTTTACTTAGAACATAGCGTTAATAACAAACGAACTACCACAAACAAAAATCTGTTAATAAAATAAAACTTACTGGTTTGCCTAATTTTACGGGTTATAACAGGCAAAAGAAACTCTGGTTATTTAGCACTACCAACACTTTCTGGAAACAAGGTACTTGTGACTGGAAAGGTCTTTCAAAAAAAGTTAAACTTCACGAACAATCTCAGTACCACATCACCTGTTGCTACATATATGATCACTGGAAAAGTAATAAATGTATTGATAAAGCTCTGGAAGAAATAATTCGAAATGAATGTAATTTTTGGCAGAAAATTCTGCAAAGGCTAATTGATATAACTTTAATTTTGGCAAAAAATTCGCTTGCTTTCAGAGGTCATAGAGAAACAATTGATCAGGTATATAATGGCAACTTCCTGACACAAGTGAATTTTTTGGCAAAATACGATTTAGTGATGAGAGAGATAGTAAGTAAGCCAAAAGGCACTATTAATTATTTAAGTCCAACCATCCAAAATGAATTAATTGATTGTTTGGCAAATACACTGGAGAAACGCTTAGTGTCTAAAATAAATGAAAGCTTATTTTTTTCCATCATAATGGATACAACACAAGATATCACAAAAGTTGACCAACTAAGTAAAATAATTAGGTATGTTCAAATTGAAAAGGACGAAAACGGTAAACCTCAAAATATAAATATTATTGAAAGTTTTATGGGCTTTACAAAAGTTTCAGATCAGAGTGCGGCCGGCTTAACTTCCGAAATATTGAAGTCGTTGAAGGCATTAGGATTAAGTATTAAGAAATGCAGAGGACAGGGGTACGATGGTGCTAAAGTAATGAGTGGTATTTATTCAGGGGTTCAAAAATGAATAAAAGACATTGAGCCCACTGCAGCTTTTATACATTGTGCTGCACACAATTTAAATCTCGTGATCAATGATGCAGCTTCAGGAGTTAAAGAAGTTGCATCTTTCTTCGTTATCATAGCTGACCTGTATACCTTCTTCAGCTCCGGTATAAACAGGTGGGATTTATTGGCTTCTTTTTCGGGCGAATCTGAAGTAAAACTGAAAAGACTGAATCCTACTCGATGGGCTGGCAGAATTATATCTTTATTAGCTGTGAAACTGCGGTTTGGAGATATTATTAAGGCACTTACCAAAATAAGTTTAATTTCAACTAAACCAGATGAACGTGGGGAAGCAATTAGATTATTGAAGGCCATTGAAAACTTTGAATTCATAATGATACTAACGATATGCTGTAATATGTATTAGAAGAAATAAATTTAGCATCTCAAATATTGCAAGCACCACAGTTAGATCTATCGAAAGCTTCAAAGTGTTTGAAAATGTCACCAGAAAATCTCAAAAATTATCGAAATAAATACGAAGATTTAAAAACTGACGCCACTAGTATAGCTAAAAGATGGAATATTTCTCCATTATTTAGAGAAAAAAGGCAGCAAGCCAAAAAAGCAATATGATGAATCTGATACAAATTATCTGTTTTATAATCAAGAGTATTATTTTAAAGTAAACATTTATTACAAAGTTTTTGACATTGTTATTAATGAATTAAACAACCGCTTTGAAGGGATGGAGAAGACTGTTGATAAATTTAGTTTCTTAAGTCCACCCATTCTCGTATCAATGACGGAAGAAGAGTTATTTAAATCGGCAGAAGCTTTGCAGCAATATTACCCTCGCGATATTTCCTCAGCATTTCCTTTGCAAATTGTTGCCTTATCTCAGCCATTGAAAAACAAAATAGGAAATCTTAAAAGCATAAAAGAATTTGCACATTTTTTAATTGTAGAAAATGATACCTTAGATAGCATCAAATTTTGCCGAGGTATATACTGCTTTAATATTATTTTTAGCGCTTCCTGCCACCGTTGCGTCTTCAGAACGCTCATTTTCTAAATTAAAGGTAATCAAAAACTATTTGAGAAATTGCTGCTCCCAAAATCGACTTAGTAATTTAGCATTGCTTAGTATAGAGGCCGAGGAAGCTGCAGCAATGGACAAAACTGAATTAATTAAAGTTTTTGCGGAAACAAAGTCCAGAAGAAAGCAATTTCTTGAATAATTTTTGTTTTTTGGTTTTAATAAAATTTATAATTAAAATAAAAAATAACAATAATGCGATGTTTTTTGGTATTATTATTTTTTATCACATTGAGAATTTTATTACAAAGAAAAGAACATATTTATTTGATGTCGTAGTTTATTTTTATTACACTATATTATAGGCTAAAACATTTCCTGTTTGCTTATAAATTTACTTATTAGTTTATTAATATTTTTACTTGTTATTTTAAATAAATATTTATCCCAATGTAAGGGTAAGGGAGAGATTTTGCACGATACATTACTAATTTAAACTGTGATTTTGTGATGATATAAACTTTAAAGAGGGACCAAAGTAACATTTTGCGGGGGGGCCCGAAATCTGAAGCTACGCCACTGGTTCTTTTCTTTCGTTGGGCAATAAACCATGCATATGATATTCTCTAAACTTACTTCTGTCCTACATTTACATGTACCTGAACCAATTTCCGCTAAGAAATTATGTTCAAAGATCTAAAACATAAAAACATAATGGCCGTTCTGGAAACCGGTTATATTCACTCATTTAATAACAATAACTATTAGTGAATTAATAAAGAAACTCAGAAAAACCCATTATACCACCCCTTTATACCTGCTCTAACCACATTTCCAGAGAGCATTATATTAAACCGACACTGTATGTCAATAAAGTACCTACTAGACTGGTTTATGGCCTATGTAGCCATCCCGAAATATTGTCATAATAACAAAATCTAGACAAAATAAACTTTCAAAGCTGTCTTCCCAAATAAACAGAACTCATATAAACGCAAAATATTCTCATCTAGCACCCTATTCCCATCATAAACAAACATTTTTGTGCATGTGCTTCATTTTTAATATAATACAGGCTACTTCTACCCAAATAAACAAAATCTAAGAAATATCATAATAACATATCCATGACACTTCCTCTATAAAACCTTTTAAAACCTTTTCTCTAAAACTTACCGTATATGGATTGTACACTATACGTTATGTATACAAAACGAGTACTTTTGTGGACTCATCAAAACAAATAATCAAATAAATGAAGTAAACAGTTTTCAAGTTACGAATTAAAATAGCGTCAAATCAACTGATTAAAAACCTCATAACGCAAAAAACACAAATTTAAAAGTGCAGTACACTGGAAATAAACTGTATTAATACCCGAAGGAAAATTATTAAGAATTATATTATTTAAGCTAACCAAATTCACAAAATAGAATATGTCTCAATATTAATAATAAATGGGCGCCTGAACACTATATCACAAGAATACTAAACAATTATTCTTTTGACTATATTTTACCTGAACTTGAACTCCATTAAAGCGACTAAAAATCCATTACAATCTTATGACTAACAAATCTTTTAAGAACCAAACAAATCAACAAGGTAAGAGTTGATTAAAAACATGAATCTTAGAAAACTTCAATCACAAATATAATAATCCCACAAACAAATTCTTTACTTTGTCGTTATATCGTTCTGTTACATTCGTACGCTACAAATAACAACATTTATATTTAAACTCCATTTGTTACGTTATCCTCCTCAGTTCCAAAGAAAAAAACATTTTTTTTACTAAATATTTAAATTTCTTATTGATACGGATTAATAAAGACACAAAACAAATATTTTCTCAAAGTTTTTTTATTATTTTTTTATTAAAACATAATATCATATGTGATATCATTAGTTTTTATTTTACATATACAAAAAAAAATAAACAGGGATACGCTGACTGATGAAATATGAAAAAGAAATTTCTCTCCATGCTGTAACACAAGAAAAATATTGCACGCTTCGCATTTTGCAAATGTGAGCTTCCTTTATCTGGGAAAACTTCATTTTTACAGTGATTTTTGTTAATTTTTTATGAATTGGTGCAAATGTTAATTCTCAGATTTTCTGAACCTCTTATCGGGCATGAATTGGGCCTTACTCTCTTGTTGGTGCTTTCGTTTTCCTCGTCGGAACTTTCACTGACCTGAAATAGAGTCCTCTCCCAAATTAAGGATTCGGCTACCGACAACTTGACCGATCGACAAGATGGTCAAATGAATAAGCTTTGAATCAAACCATTTAATCATACTAATTTTACCATCTTCTCTAACTAATCTATTACTATTACTTGACCCTCTGTCGTTTTTTTTAAATTTATTTTCTTTTAAAATATCTGCGTTTTTCGTCATTATGTCACTGTGATTAATTCAAGTCTGTTTAATCAGCTAATTCTTCTAACTACTTTTGTTTTAGAGGCCCTAAGACTCAGTAACAAAATGTATTCATTAAATTCAAACAATGAACTCAAATGGAAAACTAAAGAATGCCCTTAAATTATTGTCAACATTTAAACATCTTCAATTACAAAAACTAAACAAATAGCCAGAAATGTAATCTTAAAACTCCAAGGTATCACTGGTGATACCTTGATCTATTGGTATGATATATCAAAAAAATACATTGCTATTAAAAAATTCTGCATATGTTGCACATCCCCATTTTACAAATATTTTAATTCAAAATACTATATTTTTACACTTGTTATACTTTCGTTTATTTTTATTAAAAGGCATGGCGGCGCACCTGTCAAATGTTTACCACCCTAATGGCAGCGTACCTAATACTAGCGCCCCGACTGCTTATCGGAAATAGAAAACATTTTTTGCTGGTGCGAACATCCGTATAGTATGTGATACCACCCGGTCTGTAACGCGAAGTACAAAGAACTTTGCTTTGTAAGAAATAAATTTAAAGAAAAAGGTATTGATGCCAACGAACCGAGGAGGATATATTTTCATTTCCTATCTTCGACACCCATTCGGCCATGGCAGTTTCAATAATCACCTGTTTAAACTCAAGCTTAATGATTCACTGAACTGTTCGTGTGACAGTGTTAACAGACAGGCCATAATTTTCGTACTGATTGCAGAGCTTGGCAAAATGAACATATTTACTTTTAAAGTCAATATCTCTCATGAGTCATGACCTTAACGTGGTTAAAACCGGATCTAACACTGTGTTTATACATTATATAAAAGAGAAAAACTATAATTTAGTAAATATGAATATCTATGAGATTTAATTATTTTTATATATTTCCTATCTTATTTTTCCTTAAATGTTTTATCCATTGATTTCGATTCAAGTATAGATACCATTATTGTTATTTTAGAGCAATCAGGAATTATTTATGACCCGCAGAACGCAATAAGGAGTTATTTATAGGTATCCCGCCAAACAATATAGTCCCCCAACTGCTTCTTGAGAACGGCTGTTGCCAGGCTCGGTTATCTTTAAAGATAGAGAGCTGCGGTTTTCGCAATACTGCTTTTCGTGAAACGTATTATGCTATAAGCCGAATTTTTATAGCCCGCTTCGTTTCTGAGATACAGGGCGATTTTGAAAATGTGTCATTTTCAAGCACCCCTCGTATTTTAGTTGCCTTTTAACTTATCGGTAAGATAAAAACTGATAACTATATAGTTTTTTGCTTAAAATCGAGTTGCGTAGCCAATTTTTTTCTAAAGGGGACAAATTTGAAGATAAAAAACAAAGATGCACTTGTTAACTGGGACACCCTGTATATTTTGTTTTCATTCGATTGCTTTTCTCACAAGCTTGTAAAAAATATAAATTTTTGGTATATGCATTTTGGAATAACTTCCGAATTTTACAATTAAAAACAGGTGTAATGTACCTTAACGATAAACCGCCCTGTATAATATATTTTAGGAAAATATACATAATTGTTATTTAGTTAAGTAATCCATTTGTTGTCGTTGTTTATAATTATAATGCGAAGAAGACGTTTTCTTAATAAACATACTTAACTTCCTTTTATCGTACTTAATGTTCAATTAACTATTTAATAATGATATTTACTGTTTACTCGTCTTAAACATGACCAAAATGTCTTCTTTGTACTTTTCTAATTACCCTAAGATAAGTTCTTGCATAAATACCCTTAGCTCTGTAAAGTATAGGATTATTATTATTGTTATTATTCAATTATCCAGTATACAATTATTGTCAAATATCACTACTGTTCAACTTTTATACTTTGTTTTTGGTACTTAATAGAAGTCATTTTAAAATCTACGAGTGTTCTTCATTACTTATCAGAAGCCCATTACAAAAATTGGTGTCAGAAGTAAAGGGATTTTCGGAAAATACTCACCCAAGTGCAGCCCGACGAAGAAACTTACAGTTTTCGGGAACCACCACTGGAAAAATCCGAAGTCACCCACAAAAGCTATCCTGGGACCTGATAAGATGACCTTTGGAACATTCATCGTTTTGATGTAAGTGACATGTCCTTAGCGGATAGTACTGAACAAAGTGTAAATTCAAATTTAACTTCAAATTCAACTTCAAATTCAACTTCAAATTCAACCTCAAATTCAAGATCAAACTGAAGTTCAAGCTCAAATTCAAATTCAAACGAAAGTTCTACTACAAATTCAAATTCTAGCTCTAACTCTAATTCTATATTCAATTCTGCAAATATGTCATACATATCTTTAGAAATCGCAGACAAAATGTTAACCAGATTTGATGGTAATAAATCTAAACTGTATGAGTTTATAGATAACTGTGATACCGCTTTTGCTCATATTAATCAAAACCAAAAAACAATTTTATTTGCAATAGTTCAAACAAAATTAACAGAAAATGCTCGTGCTATTTCAAGAAACCGCCAATTTAGTGAATGGTCAGAATTAAAAACATTTTTGCTAGACGCTTATTCAGAAAAAAGAACCATAAGTCAGTGCCAATTAGAATTAAACTCCTGCAAACAAAATATTGGTGAAAATGTCATTAGTTTTGCAAATAAAATTGAAACTTGCTATGTAAGGTTAATTAATAGTTTAGACAGTGGTCTTTCTAGAGATGCACGGGAAGCATGTGCCAATTTATTAAAAAATGAAGCTCGTGATGTTTTTATAAGTGGATTAAATAAAGAACTCGAAATATTAGTTAAATCACAAAAACCCGACTCTTTAGAAAAAGCCATTGCTCTAGCCCTAAATGAAGAACAAGAATTAAAAGCTAAGAAAGAAATTTATAAATATCAAAATCTTAATAATTCATCAGTTCGCTTTTGTCAAAATTGTAATAAACCTGGTCATTCAACATATAATTGCAGATATAATTCTAATAATAATTATCATAAAAAAGCTCCCAATCAAAATAATATAAGACATATTGCAAAAAATAACCCAACCAACCAAAATTATAACTTTCAAAATAATCCTTCAAATTCTAAATTCTGTTGATATTGCAAGAAGAATGGTCACCTTATTGAAGAGTGTCGGAAAAGAGAATTTAATAATCGAAATCGAAATAATTTTAATAAGATAAGCAATCCTAGTAGCAATCAACCTAACTCAACATCTCAAAATCAACATTTAAACTCGAACAACCCTCGACCAACTTCGGCTCAATCGAGGGGCGTACACGTACTAGAGGCCGAATTACAACAATTAACCTTTCAAACACCACATACGTCTTGTTAGAAATAAACGAATCAAAAATTAATCCGTGCAAATTTCTTATCGACACTGGCGCAGACATTTCTTTAATAAAAGTTTCCAAATTAAATAAAAACTGTCAAAAGAATGCCGATCATATAGTTACCCTAAAAGGCATAGATTCTAACATAATAGAGCCAAATAAAACATTATTTTATACTAAAATAAATTTTTGCACAGGAAATAATACCTTTCAATATATTTTTCATGCAGTTGACGATAATTTTCCAATTAACTTTGATGGTATTATAGGTAATGACCTTTTATTACATTTTAATTCATTATTAGACTTCAATCGAAACACATTAACACTCGACAATGACTTAATTCCTATTTTCTATAATAAATCAAACTCAGATTTTAACAGCGACTTAAAATCAAAAGAAATCTTAAATCAAAATCATATTTCATTAGAGAAATCAAAAAACCAAAATTTCGAAGAGAATTACTATTTCTTAGAACCTCGATGCGAAAGTATAGTTAAAATTCAAATTTTAAACCCGGAAATATCAGAAGGAATTTGTCCAGATCTTACTATTTTAGACGGTGTTTACATATGTCCTAGTATAGTTAAAGTAGTAGAGGAAAAATATGCTCTTACTTCTATATTAAATACCACAGAATCGAAAGTAAAAATAAAAAAAATTCAAATTTATTTAGATGACGATGCTCAAATTATGCAAATATCTCACCCTTCCACTAATTCAAACTTAAATCGATTTGAAAAAATAAAAAATCTTTTAAGAACTTCTCACATGAATAAAGAGGAAAAAGAAAGCTTAAATAAAATTTGCAAAGATTTTAATCATATTTTTTATCTAGAAGGAGATCAACTTACACATACTGACGCAATTACTCACGAAATTCCAACTACATCTCAAACTCCCATCAATACAAAATCTTACCGTTATCCTCAAATTTATAAGGAAGAAGTCGACCGACAAATAGATAAAATGTTAAAAGATAACATAATCGAACCTTCTACGTCACCCTGGAACTCACCGGTCTGGGTAGTACCTAAAAAACTAGACGCCTCCGGAAAAAAGAAATGGCGGATTGTTATTGATTACCGAAAATTAAATGACGTCACAATTGGTGATTCATTCCCTCTCCCAAACATAAATGACATTCTAGATCAATTAGGTCACTCAAAATATTTTTCTACAATCGACTTAACGTCCGGATTTCACCAAATAGAAATGTCATGCGAAGATGCACCTAAAACAGCTTTTTCAACACCCTCTGGTCACTATCAATTTGGGTGTTCCTAAACTCCGCCGGACTAATTGACCAGCCATATTTACTATACATAAACTCCGCCGGCAGCTTCAAGAATCTCATACATAAACTCCGCCGCATCATAATTATGCATAATATTGTAAATAAAACCATAAAACTTCATTTCAACTTTTTTATTAAACCCTGTCTAAAACTATACACTTGATATTAATATTAAACTATCTTAATAACATAAAGCTTATAATTTAAACATTATTTCTTTAAATAATAGGAAACTAATTTTACAAACTCAAATTTCGTTATCGTTTTGGAATTGTACAAGGTTATTTTGTCTTTAAAAAATAATTTCTTCCTTAAATATAATTTATTTTTTACTTCGTGGGGTGTTTTAACACTATTCATTTTTACGTATGTATCTATCTGAATATTTTTTAAAACATCAATAAAAAGAAAAATGTTTGGATGGGCATTATAAAAATATGAGTTGAATTTACTATGAAAGGACTCACAAGCATTTGTAGTGCGTTCAGTGTCTGTAGCGCTTGCTCAGATAGATGGAGGAAATAAACTATACTCATCAATATAATTGTCCGTCAAATAGTCAGCAAACTTAATTAGTTTTTGGTTAGTAGGAATCACAGACATAAGACTAAACACAAAACAGTCACTAACATCACTTGGTTCGAGCATTGCTAAACCGGGTGTTCCTAAACTACCTACAGCAACGAACCTGATCGATTTGTACAATTATCTGCAACAACCCCTAATTACCACTACGGCGGAGTTTATGGGTACTCCATACAGGCCAATTTTCGAAATATACCTGTGACTATCTTAATCCGGCGGAGTTCGTGAGCAGCCATCAATTTAATCGTATGCCATTCGGTCTTAAGAATGCCCCAGCAACTTTCCAAAGATTAATGAATAATATCTTATCGGGTATTCAAAATTATAGGTGTTTTGTCTATTTAGATGACATTGTTATTCACGCAGATACTCTTCAAAATCATAATAAAAGATTAATCGAAGTATTCGAACGACTATCAAAATTCAATCTTAAAATTCAACCAGATAAATGCGAATTCCTAAGAAGAGAAGTTATGTATCTCGGACACATAATCACAGAAAATGGTGTAAAACCTGACCCTAATAAAATAAATGCTGTTTCCGAATTTCCAAATCCACAATCTCCTAAAGATATAAAGTCATTCCTAGGATTAGCAGGATATTATCGTAGATTCATACCAAATTTTAGCAAAATAACTCAACCCCTTACTAAACTTTTAAGAAAAGACATTAATTTTTATTGGAATGATCAACAACAAGAAGCTTTTAATACATTAAAACAATTACTTTGCTCTGAACCTCTTCTTCAATATCCTAATTTTTCTGAACGTTTTTATCTTACCACGGATGCTAGTAATTTCGCAATTGGTGCTGTCCTATTTCAAGGGCAACCGCCGAATGATCTTCCAGTAGCTTACGCAAGTCGAACTCTTAATAGAGCCGAGTCAAACTACAGCACAACCGAAAGAGAGCTACTCGCTATAATTTGGAGTATAAAACATTTTAGGCCATATATATACGGTCACGAATTTACAATTTTTACTGATCATAAACCCCTAATTTGGTTAAAAAATATTCAAGATCCAAATTCGCGATTATTTAGGTGGAAATTAGCACTCTCGGAATACATTTTACAATTGAATATAAACCGGGAAAAACAAATCAAAATGCCGATTGCCTTAGCAGATCTCCCCTTGTTAACCCTTTTTATTGTGATAATGAACTTTCAGACTTACCTAGCACTTCAATTTGTCACATTACTCACAAAAATAATTCATATCAAGAATTTAAAAATAAAGCCCAATCTACTCTCATTTTAAATAATAACATTGAAGAAAAAGGTGAAAAAATATCAAACGCATCCGACAATATTTGCATAATTGTCTCATGTGACTTAGTATTTCACGAGCCTTATCAAACCGAAATTTGTAATAAATACAATCACAGCAGTCATTTAAAAAGATTAAATCCTAAGCCAAATGAAATCTTATTTTTAAAAGAAAACGAAATATTTATTTTCTATTGTTTTATATCTCAACACTATTGGCAAAATATTACTCATGAAGATATCTTTAACCTGTTATCAAAATTAAAAGTAAAACTTGAAGACAAAAAAATCAAAAATATTTCAATACCGCGAATAACCTTCTCCTTTAATAAACTTAGTTGGAATAAAATTCGAATGATGTTTAGATATATTTTTAAAGAATCAAATATAAAAATTAATATATATCACGACATTCTAAAAACACCCGATAGAGATGAAATTCCTACTATCTTAGAAGAATATCATTCTAGCCCTATATCAGGACATCCAGGTTTCAACAGAACCTATAACAAAATAAAACAAACTTATCGTTGGCCAAACATGAAAATAGATATAAAAAATTTTATAAAAACTTGCGAATCTTGTCAAAAAAATAAATTAGTTCGACACAAAACTATAAAACCTATGGAAATAACTTCCACCAGTTCAAATCCATTTGAAAAAATTTTCCTCGATATTGTAGGCCCTTTACCTTTAACAGAAAATGGAAACAAATTTATTTTAACCCTACAAGATGATCTAACAAAATTTTCTCAAAATTCCAAATCATGAAGCTGTCACTATAGCTCAAAAATTTGTACATGAATTCATTTGTAGATTTGGCATACCCCAATCTATAGTCACTGATCAAGGTCGCGACTTTACGTCAAAATTATTAAATCAAATGGCTGAACTTTTTAAAATAAAACACATTAATTGCACAGCTTATCACCCCCAAAGCAATGGCGCTCTTGAGCGTAGCCATGCTACTCTTGCAGATTACCTAAAACATTACATAAACAAAGAACAAACCGACTGGGATACTTGGTTAGATTGTGCAATGTTTTCATATAATACAACGCCACACACAACAACAAAATTCACTCCTTTCGAACTAGTTTTCGGTATTAAGCCAAACTTACCCAGTGCTATTATAAAACCTCCTGAGTTTAAATATACTTATGACAGTTACCTAGACGAATTAAAACTAAAATTACAAACCACTCACGAGATCGCAAAATCAAATGCGTTACAAACGAAAGAAATTAATAAAAAATATTATGATAAAAAGGTAAATGATCAAAATTTTAATATAGGAGACCTAGTCTATTTATTAAATGAAAAGTTATCTTCCGGGAAATCTAAAAAGTTATCTCAAAATTATACTGGTCCTTATAAAATTATTGATATAAACTCACCCGTAAATTACACTATTCTTAATAAAAATAAAAAAATTAAAGTCCATGCAAACAGACTGAAACGAGCTTTTGTTTCAGGTACATAATTTTTTGGTTTCTACATCACGCTACAACCTCAGCTCAGTACACTGATACTCCTATCACCATATCAACAGGAATTTATTATGAACAAATAAAAAACGTCAAGTTGTTTGAAAACCATTGGAAGTTAGTCAGTTATATTTCTCTTATTCCCATTAATCAAGAGTTATCTTTAATAGAAAGTGTATATGATAAAACCTTATTATTTTGCCATAATGAAGAATCTTTTAAAACCTTGTTTGTTTGTGATACACCTTTAAAAATTTTACAACAAAGCATTCCGCAATTATTCGATAAAGAAAATATTCTCCAAAACCTCGCAGGTAGATCACGACCTAAAAGAGCATGGTTTAATTTAATAGGTTCAGCCTTCAAAACTGTTTTCGGTACCCTGGATCAAAATGATGGTAATTATTATAATAACATAATTAATAATTTGGATCATAAAGAAAATCAAATGACTGAGATTCTAAAACAACAGATTCAAGTAGTTCAAAGCACAATAAAAAATTTTAATAACATTATAGCTAATCTTGACAAAAATCGCGAAGTATTCAATGATAATTTCGGAAAATTAAATAAATTTTCTAAAAATATAACTAAGAAAACATTCTTCCTAGAAGCAAAGCAAAATATTGAAGAACATTTTTCTCTTTTGACGTTACTAGTTGACGAATTGGAAAATGATATTTCAACTGTCATTAACACAATTTTGTTTGCTATATCTAATCTCATTCACCCTCGCATAATTACACCAGGACAATTATTCATCGAAGAATTATCTAAAACTGTTTCACGCCTACCTAGTTCTTGTAATTACCCACTATCCTTAGATATTAAAAATGGTCATTTATTGTTAGAATTATCTCAGATTCAATACTATTTTACTGATGATAAAATAATATTTAATATAAAAATACCTTTGGTTAGCCAAACCAGGTATTTTCTCTTTAATTTAGTACCTCTACCCGTATTTAGTAAAAACTTAAATGGGTTAATTTTTGTTTTACCTTCTACGAAATTTCTTATTTTATCCGAAATAAAAAATACTTATACGACCTTAGAAAATTTAATAGCTTGCAAAGATTTAGATAATTTAAACTTAATTTGCGAAAATAACGAACCTGTTTATTTTATAAATTCTCGTCCAATTTGCGAAACATATCAACGGTTACCGACATACCAAAGTCATGTGACTCTCGTATTCTATCTCATCATAATGAAATTTGGCACAAACTCATGTCTCCCAATTCTTGGATCTATATTTTACCTAAATCTACTGATGTCACATTAAGTTGTCAATCAGAAGAACCAAAGAACTTTTTATTAAAAAATACAGGAATATTAAAAATAACTAGTAATTGTAAAGCATACACTAGCTCTGCAATGTTATTAGCAGAATCCGTTATATCAGAAACAACTTTTAAACCCATTATTCCTATTATTTACTTTAATTTTGAGGACTGTTATAATAAAAATAAAATAAAAAACAAGACTCTGGAAAACTTAAATTTACGTCCCATTGTCAAAAATTTAGATATGGATTCATTAAACCTTGCAAGTGAAAAATTAGAAAGACTCGAACAAAATACTGATGAATTATCAAGAGAAAGTATTTTTAGTAAGATAAAAAACAATCCATATTTTGCATATTTCTTTATGACAATAACTAAAGTAATATTATTATATATAGCATATAAGTTATTTTTAAGGTTTAAAAATATATTGTTTAGAAATTGTTGTAATAATAAAACTATAGAACATAACCACCCAAGTAGATGCCAACAAATCACAAATTGTCTAACTTTAAATATTTGTAAGAAAAAGCCAAAAAATCTGAATTTAGATATAGAAATAGAACCTTCTACTTCTAAAGAATCTATAGAGAACAAACCAGAAAATGATAAAGCTGAGACTACACCTTTACGGCGTAGTAGTAGAATTGCTAGAATGAAAGATTTTTAAGCATTAAACAAATTATTTTATTGTTTTAAACTCTTTACTCTAAATTAAAAGTTAAAATTCCATTTTTGTAGTTCATTTCAACTTTTAATTAATCTAAGGGGGAAGGTGTAATGTACCTTAACGATAAACCGCCCTGTATAATATATTTTAGGAAAATATACATAATTGTTATTTAGTTAAGTAATCCATTTGTTGTCGTTGTTTATAATTATAATGCGAAGAAGACGTTTTCTTAATAAACACACTTAACTTCCTTTTATCGTACTTAATGTTCAATTAACTATTTAATAATGATATTTACTGTTTACTCGTCTTAAACATGACCAAAATGTCTTCTTTGTACTTTTCTAATTACCCTAAGATAAGTTCTTGCATAAATACCCTTAGCTCTGTAAAGTATAGGATTATTATTATTGTTATTATTCAATTATCCAGTATACAATTATTGTCAAATATCACTACTGTTCAACTTTTATACTTTGTTTTTGGTACTTAATAGAAGTCATTTTAAAATCTACGAGTGTTCTTCATTACTTATCAGAAGCCCATTACACAGGTATAATATTTCACAGTAGGCCGTTATATAATGATTTCAAACAAATAATGACTATAATAGTATTGCTTCATGGCTGCTAGTCAGACCGCTTGTCAAAATTTGTAGGAGATCATTTAAAAAAAAATCGGTCAAGTGTAAGCTATACTTGCACAATTAGTGTTCCGTGCCATTAGCCCCCCACTTAACCGGAACAAACCTCGGCCGCCCGATCTCCGCCCATCTGCCGCGCTACCCGCCGCCGACGCGACGGCACCAACGCCATATCACATTGCGTATGCGCGGAACAATGAAAAACGTGTAAGGACAAAAGTTGTTCCTTACATCGTACGAAATGTTTTTTGTTAAAAAGCGTTTTCTCTAAAAGCAATGGTTCAGCAGTTGTAAGGAAATAACATTAAATTGTTTATAACAATTGATCGAGCTAGAATTTTTCAATCCTGATAATTTTGGTTCAGTCTACACCTAATCGTTCAGCATTTACATCCTGGGGATGCTGAACCGTCGTCCTGTTCTTTGCAGTTGGTTTTTGCAGCAAACTCAAGCCAATGTGAATTTTGGAAGATTTGTAATATGGTCCGATGAAGCGTATTTCACAAGTTCTGGTATTTTAAATAGACACAATTCCAGACATTGGTATCGAGAAAACCATCATCCTTACTTTGGGCGGGAGCAGCATGGAAGATTCGGCTTCAGCGTTGCTTATTTTATTTTGGGAAGGCAACTAACTTATAAAATTTATGAGGGAAGCCTTCCAGCAAATCGTTACCTGGGCATATTGCAAGATGTTGGTCCTGAATTGCTAGATGGTGTTTGATATTCCTTGTTGTTTGTTCTTGTTTGTTCCCTTGGCTTACTTGAACAATATACATATATTTCCACCAGGACGGGGTGCCTGCCAAATAATGCCGGAATAATACGCCATTTTTAGAAAATCATTTTCCTGAAAAATTAACAGGAACCAACGGACCTGTAAGATGGATACCACGACACCCGGTCTTTCCACCCTTGACTTTCTTTGTGAGGTTACTTATAAAATAAAGTTTACAAGTCTCGATATCACACTATAGAAGAACTGCGTAAAGCCACCACACCCGAATTTCAAAATTTGCAGGGACGATCGATCATACTTTTAAATGCCATACGACGAATAAGTAAAATGTGCGAGTTTTGTGTTAGAGAAAACGTTAACAATTTTGACCAACTTTTGTAATTTATAAAAAACTAGCTGGTACCCGCGGGCTTCGCCAGCGTGTTTTATCCATGAAATATATTTTTAGAAAATATACATACATATTTGGAAATTACTTCTTTAGCATTTCCTTGTAAACGACATTGGTTGTTTTTCGTAGAGGCTGCAAAGTAGCCAAGCTGTTGGATAGTTACATTTATACACTATGCAGAATTTTTTTAAAGCTTCTGTGTATGTGTATAACAATAAGGAATACGGAAAATAAAAAAGGATGGCTAGATCACGCTAGATCATGCCGCCCGAACATCTAAAAGCACGGTTGCAAGATTTATTTAAGTATAAAACTAAAAATGTGTGCACATGGCGTTACCCCCTAGGGATTAAATTACACCAAAGAATTAGTTCTTATCTAAAAAAAAAATATTGACATGGTTCGGCGTTTGTCAATACAATCCCTTGTATTTTAATTTTTTGGGAATGACTTTACTCCCTTAGCAAGAGACTTTCATACTGAGACGGCAAAGCAAACATGCATGCCAAAGTTCAAAATTTCACGACGCGACGTAGGGTTTAATAGATCTGGTGAGGGGTCTTTTTACCCCTTATGGGTATTCCAACACAAAAATTAAATAAAACCGACGTGTTTCGGCCATTTTTAAAAAACCAAAAAAATCATTAAATTTGTACGGGTTCATTTTCCCCTTAGAGGGTGAGTTTTGCAATATCCTTTCTTAGTGGACGTCTGGGGCCTAAACTAAAGCTGTATGCAAAATTTCAGCTTTCTATCTCTGGTAGTTAGGGCTGGGCCTTGATAAATCAGTGGTAGAAGTGTGTTTTACCCCCTCGGGGTAAAATTAGGACACGAAAAAAAGGAGTCTTATGTAAAAAAATAAAATAAAATTGACGTGTTTTGGCGTTTTCCTTAGAACTTAGTAATTTTTAAGATAAAACAATTTAATTTTCAGGGGTTGATTTTACCACTTTAGAGGGTGAGTTCTGCAATAACCTTTCTTAGTGGACGTCTGAGGCCTAAACTAAAGTTGTATGCGAAATTTCAGCATTCTATCGTTGGTAGTTATGGCTGGGCCTTGATAAGTCTGTGTTAGAAGTGTGTTTTTACCCCTAGGGGGAAAATTCCAACACGAAAAAAAGTAGCCTTATGTAAAAAATAAAATAAAATTGACATGTTTTGGCGTTTTCCTTTAAAACTTAGTAGTGTTTAAAATAAAAAAATTATTTAATTTTTAAGGGTGGCTTTTACCCCCTTAGAGGGCGAGTTTTACAAAATCCTTTCTTAGCAGACGTCTACGGCGTAAAATAAAGACGTGTGTGTAATTTCAAGCTTTTAGCATAAGTAGTTTTGGCTGGGCGTTGATGAATGAGTAAGTCAGTCAATTTACAATTTTATATATTAGCATAGATAAATAAAGATTTTTTACATTTACAATTTAAATTTACTAAAAAAAACACCTGTTTCCTGTTTTATCTAAATTTGTTGGGAACAGTAATTTTTTTTATTCAAAGCTTGATTTAGTTATGTTATCGAGATTTAAAATTTAAAAAATTAACCTCAATGTTAGCTAAATGTCTATATTTATTATTTGTTTCAAATCATTATATCACGGCCTACTATGAAATGTTACCCTTTTTTTTAATTGTAAAATTTGGAAGTTATTCCAAAAGATATAGTATACCAACAATTATATATTTTTGAAAAGCTTATGAAAAAGCAATCGAATGAAAACAAAATATACAGGGTGTCATATTTAAGAAAATGCAACTTTGGTTTTTATCTTCAAATTTGCTTCTTCTAGAAAAAATTCACTGCGCCACTGGATTCTACGCAAAACGCTATTTAATAATCAGTTTTACCTTACCGATAAGTTAAAAGGGAACTGAGATACGAGGGGTGCTTCAAAATGGCACATTTTAACAATCGTCCTGTATCTCAGAAACGAAGGGGACTATAAAAATTCTGTTTGTAGCATCATACGTTTCACGGAAAGTAGCACAATACTGCAAAATCCGCAGCTCTCTATCTGTAAAGATAATCGAGATACCCCGCAAGTGTCGAAATTTGGACAATCATAAATACCACAAATCATATCACTAAGAATTATTAAGGTATACCAATATAACATTCTTTTTTGTGATAATAAATTTCTAGCTATTTATTGCCATTGCATGGTGACGGAATTTAGAGTGAGGGTGGCAACGTCGCGTCGGTTCACGGGGTGTCGTCTGGTTTATTGAGAAATCAAGGCTTGATTTTATGTCTGTACATTTCAGGCAGGTCAGAATATACGTGTGTAGTGATATTTTACGTGTTCTTTTCTCAAATCTTTATCCATAAACTTTGCGAAATGATGCGTCAGTAACAACTGTGGGAAAAATTTATTCTTTTCATCTAGAACTGTCTTTTCAGAGGTTTGCCCGATGGAATATAGAATAGAGGACACCCATCACGGTGGCATGCCGAGACAGAATTATAGCGGTTGGTCGTTGTCCTACGCACGCTCAATGTATGAAGCAAACAAAAGGCTAGTTCGGCTGCGCCTCCTCCTGCTTAAGGTCACTGGTTTTATCCTATTCTAGTGGTCATTGGTGTCTTGTCTCTTAGCAAAATCGCCCTGATACACCCGTGGAGTAAGGTGTGTGTTCCCGTCTGTGTCTTCCTCCATTTAAAAATTATATTTAGTAAATTGTGTTATTACATAACAATTGTGGCTATATGAGGAACGCTCAAGGTCAAAAAATTTAATAATAGCGACATATTACTGTGGCGTACCACTTGCTCAGTTCACGATCCCACAAATTGTTATATGTATCAGTTAATGTTTGGTAGAAATACCTTTTGGTAATATAAAAACGAAGTAGTTTTAGAAAAACAAAAGATAAGGATAAATAATTTAGAATAAAAGAGATGACAAAATTGTGAGCAGCTCTGTTAAAGATATGTTACAAAAGTTAAAAATAAAACAACATTTAATCAAAAAGTAGTAATATTTCATCAGCGTAGAACTCCCATATCTAGAGGTAACAAATAATCCAATCCAAATTCTTCTTCCACATTACTCAGATAATATATATATATCCTCCGCATTAATTCGCCCTCAACATAATTGGTGACCCCTCGACGTGAGTGTTTTCTTCACGTTTATTGGCGAACACGGATTCCAATGGATCGGGATTCAATCTATTGGGAGTAGATTCCGAGGTGATGGTAATTCTTTGATCTCTGTCTTGGAGCCGTAGAAGATCTACAAAGAAAAAAAAGACGATTAGAAAAATGTATTGACTTTGTTTGAGAAAGCAGCCCAGAAAAATCCTTCTAGAAACCAGTCGTGGAAGAAGTAAAAAGAACAAAGAACATTAGAAAAGACTTAAATTTATTATAGGTAATTATTGATATTACTGGAAACAGCGAATTTTTTCATGAAATTTTGCACATACCCTAATTTTGGGTCGTAGAACACGAATCCGAAGTCAGCTTTTGGCGGTCTCGTATGGTTTTTCCAAAAAAAAATTGTTTTTGGAAAACTTTTAGGTTAACTTTTAGGTTACCTTTTTGTTATAGATTCCTTTAAGTTTCGACACTTTCACTTCAACATATCTGTAAACTTATAATTTTTATTAGTTTTCGTCACACAAAACACCACATTTAGGCAAAAATAGCTAAGAAAATTGCTGTTTTCTATAGAAAATTCCATTTTATCGCTCTAGACGTCATTATTTTGCCAGCTGTCAATTTTCCGGCGTTGCCACGTTTACAAAGCATTTTTCTCGCAAATTTTAACAATTTCCGGCCATAAATAAATCCAAAAAAAGAGATGGCAATATGAGAGTAAAATAAGACAGATAGCATTTTATTTTCCCTAAAAGGGCAAAAAGATGACCCCAACCAACACCCTGGGGCACCGATCCCTCTTCGCCTGCGAGGAAAGAGACTGGTCAGGGCCCCTAACCAGGTGCTAACCCTGCTCCGACCTTAGGGTGCCCTCCGATCCACCGTTATACCACCGTTATATCGAAAATATTAGATCTGTCACCTAATTCACCGACTTAGAAAAGTTTTTGATACGAACGGTGGATCGGAGGGCACCCTAAGGTCGGAACAGGGTTAGCACCTGGTTAGGGGCCCTGACCAGTCTCCTTCCTCGCAGGCGAAGAGGGATCGGTGCCCCAGGGTGTTGGTTGGGGTCATCTTTTTGCCCTTTTAGGGAAAATAAAATGCTATCTGTCTTATTTTACTCTCATATTGCCATCTCTTTTTTTGGATTTATTTATGGCCGGAAATTGTTAAAATTTGCGAGAAAAATGCTTTGTAAACGTGGCAACGCCGGAAAATTGACAGCTGGCAAAATAATGACGTCTAGAGCGATAAAATGGAATTTTCTATAGAAAACAGCAATTTTCTTAGCTATTTTTGCCTAAATGTGGTGTTTTGTGTGACGAAAACTAATAAAAATTATAAGTTTACAGATATGTTGAAGTGAAAGTGTCGAAACTTAAAGGAATCTATAACAAAAAGGTAACCTAAAAGTTAACCTAAAAGTTTTCCAAAAACAATTTTTTTTTGGAAAAACCATACGAGACCGCCAAAAGCTGACTTCGGATTCGTGTTCTACGACCCAAAATTAGGGTATGTGCAAAATTTCATGAAAAAATTCGCTGTTTCCAGTAATATCAATAATTACCTTATTATAGAAATCAGAGTCGGCTGCTGGGTAAGTGGTTTGCGCCCCTTTTACTTACCTCTCTGAATAATTCACTTTGATAATAATAATATTATTTTTGCTTCTTTCTTTTATATTTCATCGAAATGACAGAAGAAAACATTGGTGACAACCCTCTCATTGACAAACATGTCAGTACTAATCAAAGTAACGGTTCTGTCAATGCTAACAATGAAAACATTTCATCAATTAAATTACCTCCTTTCTGGATCACAAAACCAGAAATTTGGTTTAGTCAAATTGAGGCACAATTTGCAGTTTCTCGTATCACTGCAGACAAAACGAAATATTTCCTGGTTATAGCTAACTTACCTTTAGAGATAGTGTCAAATATTTATGACATTATTTCAAACCCTCCACAATCTGATATGTACAATAAACTAAAAGAAATTCTAATCAACAGGTTAACTTCAAGTGAAGAAAAAAGACTTGATGACCTTCTTTCTGGCTCCGAAATGGGTGACCGCAAGCCTTCAGATTTTTATAGAGAAATGCTTAATACAGCTGGTGGTTCACAGATGGTTAGCCAGGAATTGCTGCTTAAATTGTGGAAAAGACGCTTACCAAAAACAATTTTGGTAGCATTGACTGCATCTGGTAGGAAAGTTGTCAATGAACTTTTAGAAATAGCCGACAATATATGGGAAACTTATCGACCAACTTCTATTTTTAAAAAAGTTTCTGAAGTTGAAACACAGCACCTTGTCGATCGATCAGTTCCCTATATAGGTAATTCATCTACCGTTCCAAACGAATTAATGAAAACTTTTTCTGATTTTTCAATTAATTGTCAAAATCTTCTTCATTCCATGTCTCAAAAACAACAATCTATGGAACAACAAATTAATTCACTTCAAAATCAATTGTCACACTTTCAAAATTTTTCTAACACACCTAACAGAAATCAAAATAATCAATGTGTTTCCTGTAGAAGTCGCTCTAACAGTCGTTCTCGGTCATCCTCAAAAAATCGCGTATGTTTTTATCATAACAAGTTCGGAAAAAGAGCATTAAAATGTCAAGGACCTTGGTGTATGCTATACGAAACTTTTCAGTCTAAAGAAAATTCAAAAAACATGTAAAAGTTTCGACAGCAGACAGTGGGATAGTAAAATATAAAAATCGCCGCCTCTTCGTGTTTGACGATTCTAACAAACTACAGTTTTTGATAGATACCGGTGCAGATGTATCTGTTATTCCTCGGGATGTATTTTCAGATCTAAAAAAAGATAAAGATTTTTTTTTAACTGCCGCTAATGGTACTCCCATTACAACTTATGGCAAAAAGTTTATAAAAGTAAATCTTAAGCTCAGACGAAACTTCCCATTTATTTTTACTGTAGCTGATATTAATCGTCCCATCATTGGCGCAGATTTTCTGGCCCATTTTGGTTTGCTAGTAGATGTTAAAAACAAATGTCTCATTGACTCTGAAACTACTTTGATTTCAAAAGCTTCTTTAGTTAATTCAGATGTTCCAACTCCCAAACTATTTGCTGTCGAAACAAAATATACCCAACTTCTTAGAAAATACCCTAAACTTATTTCTTCACCAGATTTTGTGCTACCTGCCAAACATTCAATTAAACATCATATTGTCACTAATGGACATTTACCTTTTTGTCGTCCACGTCGTCTCGACTCCATTAAATTTAAAATTGCCAAAGCTGAGTTTGAACAGATGGTTGCACAAGGCATTTGCCGACCATCCTCTTCTTCAGTAGCTTCCCCTTTACATATGGTGCCTAAAAAAGATTCTTCTGATTGGCGACCATGCGGGGATTATCGTTTTTTAAATGGAGTCACGACACCAGACAGGTATCCATTACCACATATTCAAGATTTTAACTTGCATGTCCATGGCAGTACCATTTTCTCAAAAATTGACTTAGTGAGAGCTTATCATCAAATACCGGTAGCGGAGGAAGATATTTTCAAAACAGCTATCACTACACCTTTTGGTCTTTTCGAGTTTCAACGAATGCCTTTTGGTTTACGAAACGCTGCCCAGACTTTCCAAAGATTTATTAATGAGGTAACTCAAGGACTCGATTTTATTTTTGTTTACATTGACGATATTTTAGTAGCAAGTAAAAATGAGGACGAACATTTTCAACATTTAAATATTTTATTTGAGCGACTCGATCAATTTGGAATAAGTCTCAAACCTTCAAAGTGTGAATTTGGAGTAGCAAATTTAAATTTTTTGGGACATTCCATCTCTGAAAAAGGTATTTCACCTTCAGAAGAACGCATAAATGTAATTAAAAATTTTCCGACACCAAAGACACTGAAACAATTGCAACGATTCATAGGAATGATCAATTTCTACCATCGCTTTGTACCGAAAATGTCAGAAATATTAATTCCTTTGCATAAACTCTCAGTTGACTTGCAAAATAATAAAAATAAAAATATAAGCGATTGGCCAGAGGAGTGTGAGAATAGTTTTAACAAAGCGAAAACTCTACTTGCTGAAGCAACAATTCTAGCACATCCTAGGCCTAGCGCCAAACTTTCGTTGACAACAGACGCTTCTAGTACGGGCATCGCTGCTGTACTAGAACAAACTTATGATAATTTTTCGCAACCTATTGCGTATTTTTCAAAAAAACTTAGCCCTTCTCAGCAAAAATACTCTACTTTTGATCGCGAATTGTTAGCCATTTATGCAGCAATCAGACATTTTCAACATTTTTTAGAAGGTAATGAATTCTTGACTTTTTGTGACCATAAACCTTTAACTACAATTTTTCAGTCCAAAGCAGACAGAAGTCCACGTCAATTTCGTTATTTAGAATACATTGCTCAGTTTACAACTGATATTCGATATATCAAAGGAAAATCAAACGTCATTGCTGATACTCTCTCACGCATACATGACAACATGGGATCTTTAGATATATTTGACATAGATATCTGTTCTTTAAAACAAGCACAAGATGCGGACAAAGAACTTAAAACATTAATTCAAAGTCAAAATTTAAACAAAAACTGCAAATTTATATTAAAAGAGGAAGAAGTTTCTTTCACCAAAATTAAAGTTTGGTGCGAAGTTTCTTCGACGAATAAAAGAATTTATATACCAAAAGAACTTAGATTTACGATTTTTCAAAACTTGCATGGCATATCTCATCCTGGCATTCGCGCTTCAGAAACATTAGTAGGTTCACGATATTTTTGGCCTAAGATGAATTCAGATATTCATCAGTGGGTTAAATGTTGTCTAGGTTGTCAGACTTCTAAAATCAATAAACATACAAAATCTCCTATAGGTAAATTTGACATTCCGAAAGGTCGTTTTGAACATATTCACATCGATTTAGTCGGTCCTCTAGTTCCTTCAGGAGGATGCACGTATATTCTTACAGTTATTGAAAGAGTCACTAGGTGGACAGAAGCCTATCCTCTATCTAACATATCAGCACAAACTGTGGCAAAAACTCTCTATACACACTATTTTTCACGTTTTGGCGTAGCACATACAGTAACTCATGACCAGGGAACTCAATTCGAGTCAGCATTGTTCTCAGAGTTTAGTAAACTTCTTGGTATTCATAGAATACACACAACAACATATGGAATGATTGAAAGATTTCACAGAACTTTAAAAGCGGCTCTAACAGCTAGAGGAAATAGAAATAGGTGGAAAGATGAACTACCATTAATTCTCTTAGGTCTAAGATCGGCAATAAAGGAAGACCTTCAATGTTCACCTGCAGAACTAATGTATGGTCAACCTTTACGATTGCCCGGAGAATTTTTTACAACTTCTCACGAAATCATTGACACTTTTCCTATCTTGATCAGTTTACGCGAATGTTTTGCTAATTTAAAGCCAGAAGCAATTAATAGGCATAACCTGGAGAAACCGTTTGTGTGTCACGATTTAAAAAAATCAAATTACGTGTTCATTAAAGTAGAAGTCAAAAAGTCATCTCTTTCGCCGTCATACGAGGGTCCTTTTAAAGTAATCAAAAAATATCCAAAATCATTTGTTATTTTTAAAGATAATAAAGATGTAGTTGTTAGTATAGACAGAATTAAACCTGCTTTCCTGTTGGCGGAGCATGATGAATCTGTTATTCCAAATAAAAACGTAAAAAAAGTTTCTTTCGCATTGAATTCTGTTAACGTTTAAAAATTTGATGAAATTCTTTTTATTATTTATTTTTTTTTAGAGAGGGGAGTATTTGTGGCGTACCACTTGCTCAGTACACGATCCCACAAATTGTTATATGTACCAGTTAATGTTTGGTAGAAATACCTTTTGGTAATATAAAAACGAAGTAGTTTTAGAAAAACAAAAGATAAGGATAAATAATTTAGAATAAAAGAGATGACAAAATTGTGAGCAGCTCTGTTAAAGATATGTTACAAAAGTTAAAAATAAAACAACATTTAATCAAAAAGTAGTAATATTTCATCAGCGTAGAACTCCCATATCTAGAGGTAACAAATAATCCAATCCAAATTCTTCTTCCACATTACTCAGATAATATATATATATATATATATATATATATATATATATATATATATATATATATATATATATATATATATATCCTCCGCATTAATTCGCCCTCAACAATTACATAATTGTTACTTTATGTAAATAATTTTATGTAATTAGCTGAACATTGACATAACCTCCTGTATCTAAAATTGTTGTTTCATTAGACGTTAAAGTATCTTGTATATATAGCATTAAGTGAAATTCATGTCAATATTTTATGTAAATTTGAATTCAGAAGGTCATTTGGTCAATGACTCACCTAAAATTTTCAATGATCTTCCTAATAATCTATTTTTTAATTTTTTAAAACAAAAGAGAATCTTTTCTTTCAAAAAAGTGCAGGATCCATGCGAGAACTCCCCAAGAAAGAATCAAGCCAAGCCATCGTCCAAATACACCTTGCTTGCTCCAGGCTGGGTCGTATTTTAAATTGACCTAATAGGTTTAAATGGATGTGTAACGTGCGTTACCGCGAAATCGCTCGGATTCGCGAGACTATGTACTCAATTGAATGATTCCTAGTTTAATCTGCTGTAATGATATTTTCGAGTGGCCCGGTTCGGTTACATGGGTTTGCGAGAGCATGAACTCCGGGTAGAGGTGTCAAGCGCACTTTCTTAACTGCTCATTGGTGTCTTTTGACTTGTCATTTGTCCACCGTCGTTTACAGATGGCATTTTAACTTTGACAAGGCTGGACGACAAATGTCCCTTGTAGAGAAATTTAAATCCACTTTCATCCCTATTAATTTCATAGAAATTCTTTTGTCGGGAACTCGGAAGGGTAAGTTGTAATGATTTTTCTAATTACTTTTAGGTATTTTGAATGGAAGTGAATTCCAACCTTTAAAATTCATGTCTGAATTCGACCTTATGGTTCTTTTAGGAATACCCAGCTGATTACTGAAGTCCATATGATTATGGATTTCTGATTATTGATGATTTCAGCTAATGGTTTAGTCACCTAATTATAAAGCCCAATTTGACAGATCAAATTGATGTTTTGCATTCCTTCGCTGAAGTCATCGTGTTGGGAGATTTGACTCCTTTTTGAGGGTGATGACAAGTTTTTCTTCGGTTTATGAAATAAAGAAAGGACTCCTGAAGTTCCAGGTTCGGAATTTTGAACAGCAAGCTAAGTACATAGTTTTTTAAGTGCGACGAAAAGCCAAGTGTTAACGAGTAGTATTTTTTATATTTAAAACTAATTTAACGATAAGTTTTAGCGTGTGAAGGAGTTGCAACTACCTAGGGCTAGTTAAAAGATCATTTCCCTTTTCGTATAATCAACTGATATTTTTGCAATGCCTTTTTATCTCTTTCCTTTTCTAAATTAAACGTTATCTTAAATTTCCACAATATTTAACATAAATTCTTCCGATTAAACATGCAATTTATTTATTAACCATCGTTTCATTTTGTACACCTTTTAAGTTTACTTGCAGGATCTTTAATTATTGGTAGTGTGTTGTTTGACACATTTATATTACTGCAAGTGGCGCCAAATTAGATCTGTTTGTTAGCACACACTGATAATGTTAAGGGGTGTACATTTGCTTTAGGTAAGTACATTGATTTTGATCATTAGCAGATGGCGGTAATGAGATTTAATTATTAAAACCCCCCCTTAAATAAATTGCCACGCAATATTGAGCTAGTAGATGGCTTGTTGTCATATACTCTAGCCCTGAATATAATAACAATTCAAAATGACAACGAATTAAGGTTACAGACGATATAAATTCATTAAAACTAAGGGAGAACCAGACATACGCGCTTTAGGAAGTTAAAAAAAGGGACACAATTTGTCGATGGCCCACCAATAATATTTGGCCACTCCCACTATGGAAATTCACTAAAACCGCTCCGTAAAATATACTCTTTCGAAATATTTGGTTTGGAAAAAGAGAAACTAATTAGGTAGCTAATATGCGCGTTGTATTTGCATTGTATTAATGTATTATTAATTAGCGGTTAAACATAAAAATTTATAAATGCGATCTCACCCACGCCAGCGCTAGTCATCAAATATAATGGCGTCTGACCGGTTTTTCTTACATTACCAGCGTAGTCCAGAGGTAGAATCTCAGCGAGTTGACCAAGAGGTCGTGGGTTCGAGGCTGTATTAGGGTAGACTTTTTTTCAAATTTTTGTTATTTAAAAAATTAGATCAGCTCTAAAAGGTGTATTGGCAACAAGTTAGCACTTGTTCCTCGATAAAATATTTTTAAAATTATTGGCAATCTCATATCTACTACAGCTGGCAGCCTGCGCGTGCGGAGACAAAGATCGTATTACTATGTCTATTCGCCAGTATTGTATTTATTAAAGAAAACGGAGTTTCGACAGCGTTCCTAATTTTATTTTACAAATAATCATACTTTTAGCTCAGAATAAACAGTCACCATCCATTTATTCTGGGCTTTTAGTACAATGCGCGACCTCTATTGAGGAGACGTTAAATTTATCAAAACGGGAAGCCGCTAACAATGTAGAGTACTAAAACACACAGAAAAAAGTTATAAATATCTAGAGTTGCAATGTTCAATTGTTCAATATACCTACAACAGTACCTATTTTATGGTTTTTGCGGTGTTTATTTGTAGGTAAATAATTTCTTGGCAAAACTAGGCATATTATTAAAAAACCTTCCTTAATTAAAAAAGTGTATTTTGCTTGTTGCGTTGATATCACTAATTGCCCACAAAATTTTGACCCACCTGTAAAAAAACTCACGGGCCGCGCCTCAAATTTCATGTAATCGTTGTTACGCTAATACAACGTAAAATATATGTAAATATTTTAAGTATATTTTACGTAATTAGTAAATATAACCTTTATGTAAATTGTAGGTGATCAACGTAACGTTAACATAGCCTGTAATTTAGGGTTACCAACCGTCTTCTATTCCAGAGGACAGTCCTCTATTTTGTCCTACTTTCCTCTTTTCCCTGTCGCATAGAAAACGTCCTCCTTTTATAGATACTAAACTAAAACCAAAGCAAATACTGCAAATGTTTATTTTAAATCTTAAGAACATAAAAAATAAGAAAAAATCCTTGCTACCAATTGATCGCCAACGCTTAATAAAATTGTGTGTCACATCGAAGAAAAAAATATTTTGTAATTTGCGAAAAAAGTTGAATTTTTTCGTAACCCCCCTGGAAAAAAATTAACACGCTTAGATATTTATTCAATATTTTTTCTAAACAAATTTTACATAATTTTGTCGAAAATTCTGAAATTTGAAGAGAAAAAAATTTGTTGGTAGAAAGTTATAGTCATCTGATTTTTTATTAAATTATATTTTAGGTTTAGAAAACTTCAAATAACTATAATTTTCTACCAACACATTTGTTTCTCGTCAAATTTCAAAATTTTCGACAAAATGATGTAAAATTTGTTTACAAAAAATAATAAATAAATACCTAATCGTGTTCATTTTTTTCAGGGGGTGGGGGGGTCCGCCCTTGAACTTCTTTTGATTTTTCTTCCAAATGCGCCAGAAAGGCATTTTCACTAATTTTTCTTTTCTTATCATAACATTGTTTAACCTTCCTTTAACGCCTTTGACTCGGCCAACTTCGACTGATAGTTACCAAAAGTATCGCCTTAAGAGCTTGTCCTGCTCAATTGGCGACTCCAATTAAGGAAACCCAGCGTTGCCCCCGCTGCAATCAGCTGATACAATGGGGAACAATGGCCCACTGGATGCAAAATTACAGAAACCTATGCGATAATTTGGGTTCATGTCTTCTCTGAAAATTTCATGACATTTGTCAAACTAACGTCAACCTTACTTTTTGGTTAATGACAACAAACTCTGCAGTTTACTCGTAGTTCGTGATAATTAGTTAAAATCGTATTGTTTTTTAAACTTTTTGTGGGTTACGACATTGTAGCTCTCATGTTTTAAACCCTTTTGACTCTTTAAATTTCTTGAGAAACCCCTGCCTCTAGAAATGTGATTTAAGGGGGAGAACTTTTAAACGCCAACCCAAGTTTACAGAATATAATATTCTGTAAACTTCGGCCAAACACAGTTACGTGTGGAATTTTAGAAAAAACCGGTAAGTAATTTTATATAAAGTATAAAGTAGTGTTAATAGTAGCCATAACGCAAAGTGCAATTTAAGATAAGTTTTGGTAGCTGTCAATACACCGATTCCCACATTGTGCGAGTTAATTTTTGGGTAGTTTACCTTTGGAATTTTTAATTAACAAAATACGATTATGCGATATTATTAATACCAAAGGGATGAATATTGTGGTTATGATGAAAAAAGTTTGTTTGCAGGTTATTACTTAAAAAACATATGGTCTTGCAGGGCAAACATATTTTGGTGTGAATGCCACCTTTTTTATGTTGTTCAAATAACTATACATATTACGTAACTTATTTTGGAATTATTGTTTTAGATTTGTTCATTAAAATGTTGTCTCTATGTCTCCAAACTTCTCTAAACTCTGCACCTCATGAAGTTACTGGAACTTTTAAAATAATTCACAATCAGCTAGAAGTTAGGAATATGAGGTGTTCCTGTAAGGGAAAAAGTGTAAGCATATAGGTACCAGCAGTTATGTTACATTGCACCAGGTTGTATAACTCATAATTAAATTGGGCATAACATTGAGGTTTTCCAGTGATTAAAAGATGGTAACAGTGGCGTACCTAGCATTTTGGGGCGGGGTGAATTGGTATTATTTTACAAATAAGAATACTTTTTATTAGATGCACAATTTTAGTAGCTAGGGGCGCCATGAACTAGGGGCGGAGGGGGGCTGACTGCCCCCTAGCCCCCAAGGTATGTCACTGAATTTCAATCATTATTAATTATCTTAGTTTTTGTTTCTGTGTTAGCTCTAATTTAACTGAACTGGAAGAGCTATCTTCCACTGACATTCAGTGTATATAGAACAAGAAAAAGGGAGCTTCAATTTCCATTTATATACCCCAGTCTATATTGAGTTTGGATGTATAAGGTAAATTATAAAAAATGACAAACTACTTAAATTTAAGTTATATTTTTTTTGTTAATATATACATAGGTTTTGCTCAATGGGTTAAATTTTTATTTTTCTTTTTATTTAAAAACAAGTTACTGTTTATGGATCGTCATCAAGAAAGTATTAATATTCCATACAGATTGTTAAAAAAATTGATTTTGTTTAATATAGATACGTAAAATACCTACTTACTTACATGTACTTAACCCCAAGCTAAAAAGCACCGCAAATTCACTTCAGATTTGTGCAGTATCTTTTAAACTAAATTCTCTACAGCATTGTTTTTTAAACTTTTTAGAGTCGCGACCCCCGAAAAAGCCAAAAAATAAAGTAAAAAACCTTACGACCCCCTCACTGTATATTTTAATGTTTATCACAGTTTTACATTACTAATGTGTAAAATTCATTATTTAATAAAAGGATTTTTGGTATACGTGTCTTAGTTTCTTGACAGATTGCGACCCCCCCCCCTATAAGATCGCGACCCTTCTGAGGCTCGCTGCTGTCAGTTTAAGAAACGATGCTCCACAGAAATACACGTGTTTTTAAATTTACTGAAAATTTATCTAGTAAAAAAATTTTCATGGAAATTTTTTACTGAAAATATTTTTTCCTAATCATTTGCGTCTTGTAAAAACTAATATTTTAAAAAATTGGATTTCTTTTTCTCTAGTTATTATGCAGATTGTGAAAAAAACCCTTGTTGATCTCGAGTCAAAATTTGCAGCACTTATGCGTTAGTGAATTTATTTTAAAACTCCAAGTTGTTAAACCTGAAAACAATTAGCCAGAGCAATAGTTTTAAAATTACCTAGAAATCTTTGACATTCATAATTATATCAAAACATCATTAAAAAGAGATCAGAAACATTTTTAGGTAATTGATTTGAAAAAATATTTTAGGTAAAAGCCTTTGAAGCCGCCAAGTGAAGAAAAACAAAAATAATTTAGTTTATTAGAATAGCAAATAAAACGCATATTAAACAAATATACATTTGTAGTCTTCAGTGTCATATTACACTATACACCCTCATGTCTCACTTAAAACGCGATGTTCCTTTTGCGAATGGAGGTGAAAAGTACAGATTTTTAGCGGTACTTAGGTTTCATATCATTGGCGTGATGTTTTACAATGCTTGTAATGGCCTTGAATTTGAGAATAATCAATTAGGACTTTAACAGCATAATAGTTGTATTTGGCACCCATACAACCATCTTCTGAAGTGTTATCATTCAGAATTAATAACAATTTATTGGAAAGAAAAAAAGGAGCTTTGTTTTCAAAGTATCAAGATACCATTTTTTTATATTGAATTAAATGACAAAATTAATTACTTTCATATAGTATGTCCTTGACAGTCCATGCTAAACAGGATTTTTTATTCAAAGAAGTTACTTGCTGTTTATAAGGAATCCTGCTGGTTTCGAAAACTATGGTCAAACAATCTGTTACATGATCTACTCTCTACAGGATGAAAAATTTAAAATATAAAAATGTGTACCTACCTCTACCAAAATTTGATCTTTCACTATACTGTAGATAGCAAACCCAAGCAAATTAAATGTTACTCTGAACAAAGAAAAACTAAAAATAAATATTAAAAAAATATACCTTCAGTGATAGAAAGTTCAACTATTTTTTTACTTCCCTTACCAGCGGAAGTATTTCATTTTTGATTTTTATTTCCTTTACAACAGAGTAACT
Organism: Philopedon plagiatum; assembly: GCA_963971165.1. Lineage (NCBI taxonomy): Eukaryota > Metazoa > Arthropoda > Insecta > Coleoptera > Curculionidae > Philopedon > Philopedon plagiatum. The sequence continues at coordinate 78,017,098 of OZ020193.1, forward strand.
TTTTGTCATATTTTAACATGTGATAAATGAACATTAAAAAACTAAGAGAAGATTTTAAATATTTTTTAAATGTTTATTTTGCATATATGTACAGTATCCACAGATGGGGTTCACAAGAGGGCCAGATTTTTAATGATAAGACTAAATGTCATTATTAATAAAAGTTTTTACTTGCCGAACAAATAAGATTGATTCCTTCATAAAGTGAGAAAATTGCTCGTTCAATTGGAACCATATTCTATTCATGACTTTTTAGATAATAGGCTTTAAACATGTGAAGTGTGTAATCAGATATTGTAAGTATATGTATATTTTTCCTTTGATGCGTTGTCTATCATGTATTGTAGCACAATTTTGAATAGACGATTTTATTATTATTATTATTATAACATTTTGCGTTAAAACTCTAAATAACGCATGTTTATTCTTGACACAATTCCTTGCTTTTTGCATTTTTGGAGCACCCTATACAAGAAATTAAAATTTTCTTATGGTGAATCTAATTTCTTTGGTGAGCAGAAACTTTCATTAATTGATATTGTATATAAAGGGTGTCTGGAAACGAATGCGACATATTTTAATAGTAGCTTCCTGGAGTCAAAATACACCGATTTAGACAAACTTATCTTAGTACAATTGTGCTCTGGTTTGTTAGGTGGGTAGGGTGTTGTCAATGCAGTGTAAAGTAAAACACAAAGTTCTAAGGCCTAAAACTGTTTAAGGAAGTAAAATTATATGAAGATTAGTAGATCTAAATTGGTCTATTTTTACTCCAGCAACCTATACTTTATCTCATAACTCATAATATAAACCTATTTTATGGCATTCCTAATTTTGAGCCAAGTAAGACTAAGTAAACTGTAGTTTTTTAACTATTTGACAAACATTTTAGGACTGGATACATACAGGATCAGTAGGCTTACTATATGAGCCGAATTTTTTTTTGGACAGATCAGAAAATATCTTAACACTTTCTTGATCATAAAATTCACCTAGAGACCACCAGACAAAAGAAATGATAAGATAAGGTTGGCAGTTAATGGCAAACAGAGATTAAATTTAGAGTATAAAGAAATGAAGTCGTTCATTTTACTGGGAAGTTCCTTGTATCTTAAAATTCAACGCTAGAATAAACATTTTTTTTTTAGAATAAGTGCTGTATTTCAACAGATAATATGTCAACAGTTGTAAGCATAATGAATTACTCCTTGACTCGAGAATAACTATGTATGATGTGATTGTTACCTTTTACAATACAAATTAAATAAAATAAGATACAAACTCCAGAACTACAACTGGTAATTCTTTTATTTCTTTTAAATTTTAAACAGTCTTTTATACATTTAGTACTAGTAGTAACATTCTTATTGAACAGTTGATAAACAATCTTTTATTATTAAATATTTGTATTTAGTTAAACAATTATATAATCCATTCAGAAAAATAAATGATTTGTGAAGTGATTTGATTTTTTATAATAATAGTATAACTCTAAAAAGAGAAAATGCGAGAACATACATATATTGAACTATAGAACTGCACAATATGAGTAAATGTAAAAACAAAGTCTAAAAGAAAAAAGCAATGTATAACTTATCAAGGTAAGCAAATCTTTTTAAAACAAGAAAAGGGGTTTAGGGGGCTTCAACAAATGTAGGGCAGTTTCCTTTGATGCTTCTGTTCATTTGTCAGTCTTAACTCTAGGAACCTGAGTCTGTGTTAACTATGGTCCTAGAGATTTTTCAAATAATCTACAAATAAAAACAAGAATCTGTTAATTTAATTAAATTTTTAAATTCATTTAATGGTTACTGGTCATACAGCAGGTTGCACAAAACTTTTAATCAAGTAGTAAATTTAATTGACGTTTAAAGTCATCTTTGGCAATGATGTTAAAATAAGTGCTCTCACATTACAAGTGTCTAATTAGTTTAATTCGTGATTAAATTGTTTATGCAACCAGACGATAGTGGTGCATTTTTTGAAAAAACTTGTATTTGCCCTTTTTGTTTATCTAGAGTGAGGTTAATTTGAGGTATTACAGTACTACTTCTTTTACTACTAGTAAGTAGTACTAGCTTTTGAATATATAATACAGGGTGTTACAAAAAGATGTTAAGAAATTTTAAGGGCAGTTTCTACATCTAAAAATAAGAAAATAAGTTTATATAAACATGGATCCTTAAAACGCTTCTTTTTCGAGATACAGGGTGTTTAATATTGTCACACCTCAAGTATTCCGAAGAGTTAGGAGAAATATGCGAAGACGATTTAGAGCATGTATTGAAGCACGGAGCCATTTCCAGCATCTACTATAGGCTTAAATCAAAAAGCACAGTTTCCTGAACAAAAGATATTAAAAAACTCATTTTTATTATGTTTTTAAGACTTACTAGCACCCACGCCACTGATGCAAGTACTTTAGAAAATCAGATTTTGCACGTAAAGGTACCCTTTGATTACATACTGGCGTGTACCAAAGTGCATGTCAATATCTTAACGCATTTTCGAGAAATTAAAAACAAACTTTTAAAAAGAAAATATTAAACACCCTGTATCTCGAAAAAGAAGCGTCTAGGGATCCATGTTTATATAACAGGGTTCCCACTTTTCTGGAAAGTCTGAGAAGTCGGGTAATGTCAGGGGATTCAAAAGTGGTCAGGGAATGTCAGGGAAAACTAGTTGAAAACCTGGCAAGTTTGCCTTTTCCAGTTATAGATAAAAATAATTTCATTTCCCAAAAAAATTAAAAATAATTTCATTTCATATCAAAATTGAAAATAAAGCAATAAAAGTAGGTAATAAACTATCTATTAACTATAAAAAATTATTTTCTTGCTCGGTTAGCTTCTTTTTATTCTCGGAAATTGTGTTCAAGGAGACCTGGAAAGTCGGGAAATGTCAGGGAATTCGATTTAAAAATTTTGGTGGGAAGCCTGTAAAATTTTTGGATATCTTGTCAATTTGACCCCGTCAACTTACTTTTAAATTTCCGCCAAACCAATGATCACACGACGTGTGTTAAAATAGATTTTTTGGTTGTCGGACATGCAGAAACGAAACCCCAGTACAGCTTGTTTTTTAAATATCAATAATAAGAATTTTCCAATATGTAGCCAACTTTATGGCGGACACTGTATATATATATATATATATATATATATATATATATATATATATATATATATATATATATATATATATATATAGTTACAGTATATAACTATGGGAATACCCCAGTGGTTAAAGGAGGAAGCAATAAAAGATATTGGGTGCTTCTAAAGCATTGCTATTTATTCCACGTTCAAGCTTTCGTCTATGATTATAGACTTCATCAGGACTACAAAACAAGAGAAAATTCTGTTACAAGTCTTTCTAATGGCTACAGTCGGTAACACCTACCAGAATACAGCATTAAAGCTCCTTCAGTTGGTCATTGCAACAGGTATGTGGAAACATAACCTCATATTTGTACAATTTAAAAGTGTAAAACACAACATTTAAAATAACTAAAAGTTACAAAATAAGGTCACTGACTTGTTAACAATGTCAGACAGTATAAAAAAGTAACACAACAACTAGAAATACTTCTTTTCAAATACAAGATGATTATCGATTTTTAACAATTTATTCAAAATCAATAACGTTACTAACAGTGCTGTCAAATTACCGGAAATAACATGGCTGACAACTGACAACAGTGACAAACGACAGGAGTGAGAGTTAGCCAACCAAAAATATGCAGAATAGATGTAGTTATTCAAAGGAGAACGTTCACAAGTTAATGTGTTCTCGTTTTTTGTTATTTTAAGTACATCTTGGTTGTGCTTACCTATCCGTCGCCGTAACACACTAAAATTATGAACCAGGCAAGGAGTAGATACCCTTTCAGTCACAGTAAATTCAAAAATCACCACCTCCACTATATGAACATTAATTAAACAAAAAGAAAAACAAAAAACACACCAAAACAAAGTCAAAAGAAGGAGAAATGGAAATTAGCACTGTCAACATTATTATTAATTTATTAATAAAAGGGGGGGGGGGATTTCAGATGGTTCCGCTTATTTTTCTACATAACATTCTGGATATTTTTTATGCTTTGTAGACTTTTGATTAATTAGAAAAGTGTAAATTGAGCTTAAGCTGTCTACATCTTTTTTGTAGTTAAGAGAGTTACTACAGTTGCTTATGTAACACATTTCAAGTATTTTTCTCTTTTGGGTACTCTTTTCTGAGTCAAGGATTATGGCATTATTATATTGGACTCTATGATCCATTTGTTTAACATGCAAACTAAGGCTAGTAGCCTGTGGTTTATTTTTGCAGTCACTTTTATGGAGAGCTAGTCTTTTTGAGAGTTTTTGACTAGTATGTCCAATGTACAACTTGCCACACTCACAAGGTACCCCATAGATCACACCTGATTTTTGGTTATTTGCAGTTTTATCTTTTAAGTTAGAGTAGAACAGATTAAGCTTTTTTAAATTATAGTTGGCAATAACTATATTAAATTTATTGAATATTTTCACCAATGAGGGAGTCAAATTGTGTATATACTGCAATTTAGCATATTTTTTCAAAGTGATATTATCGTTTAAATTGTCCACATTATTGTGATTAGATGTATTATGATTAGAAAATAGCAATTTGTTAATTAATTTTTGTGGGTAAGAATTAGTTAATAGTAAATTTTTTAAAATTAGTAAGTTTTTTTGTATGAAAGCATTGTGAGAAATTTTTGTAATTCTGTTTTTTAGAGCCAGTACTGCATTCAATTTCTGTTTCTGTGGGTGGTATGAAGTGAAAGGTATGTATCTACCTGAGCTGGTACTCTTTCTATACCACTCTAACATGACTACATTATCAACACTCCTAACTGCTAAAGTATCTAAGAAAGGGACAGATGAGTCTGTCTCACCCTCAAATGTGAACGTTAGATTCTGGTTAAATGAGTTAAATATGTCTAGAGTGTATTGTACTCTATCAGCAGGGACTGCCGTGAGCAAATCATCCACATATTGACACAAGAAAGGGAATTCAAAATCTACTGTATCTGTCACAAAATACAGCAGTTTATTCATATCAATTTCAGCTATTGAGGGGGAGGCAGCGCCACCCATCGGTAAACCTTTGATTTGTTGATAAAATTTACCATTAAAAGAGAAAAATGTATTATTATAAACGTAAATGATTATATCAATGAACTCTTGTTTTGGTATTGCACATTGTTCTTTAATGAGATTGAAATGCTCTTGAAAAATACTAATTATTAATGGTAATAGTATGTTAGTAAAGAGTGAGACAACATCAAAGGACACCAAAACAAAGCCTTCAGGTAATTGGAAATTATTAGTTTTTTCTGAAAATTCAAAAGTATCTTTGATTCTAAATTTATTAAAATTAGTGAAAGCTCTGTCAAGGATTCCCGAGATGAACTTAGCCAGCGGTTGTGTAGAAGCACCCACACATGATACGATTGGTCTTAGAGGTATGTCTTCCTTATGTACTTTAGGTAGTCCATAATATTTAGGGCAGACGCCATTATAAGTCAAAAGTGCTTTTGCCATTGCTTCAGGGAGACACCCCCTATCTTTTAATTTCTTAATCAATGCATTACAGCTGAGTTCAAGAGAGTTGGTTGGATCTTTATTAATTAATTTATACGTTTCATTATCATTTAACAATTCTAAGGATTTATTGATATACGTATCTTTGTTCATAGCCACTGTAACATTGCCTTTGTCGGAACGAGTAATGATTAAATTAGGATTGTTCTTTAAGAACTTTCTTGTTTCTGATTCTATAATATAAGAAGGTGATTGAGCATTCTTATTAAATTGTACAAATATGAGGTTATGTTTCCGCATACCTGTTGCAATGACCAACTGAAGGAGCTTTAATGCTGTATTCTGGTAGGTGTTACCGACTGTAGCCATTAGAAAGACTTGTAACAGAATTTTCTCTTGTTTTGTAGTCCTGATGAAGTCTATAATCATAGACGAAAGCTTGAACGTGGAATAAATAGCAATGCTTTAGAAGCACCCAATATCTTTTATTGCTTCCTCCTTTAACCACTGGGGTATTCCCATAGTTATATACTGTAACTTTGTTACCAGTACCCCGTTACTGTCCTTCCTCTATATATATATATATATATATATATATATATATATATATATATATATATATATATATATATATATATATATATATATATATATATATATAGGTATATATAAAGTTTTAAACAAATGGAAAACTTTTTTATTACTCCCTGAAAATGTAATTCTCAGTAAAATTTAGTGAATCTACAACCTCCAATAAATACATTACGAGTCATGAGTTATCCCTATTAGAGCGGGAAATTAAAAGAACTGACAATAACTAGAGTAAATTACCTCTGTTTTAAAAATATTCAAAGGTGTTATTAAGAGTAGTTTCTAAGAATTAAAAATTTAACTCAAATTTCTAATTTGATGGCAAAATGTTAAGAAAGTCGTTTTTGTATTATTTTTCTAATTTTTTACTCTGCAGCAGTATGCCACTGGCTATCTTTTATTTTTACGCATTAGGACTATCACCCTACAACAATCTGCGAATTAGAACTCTGTAGATGATATTTATGTAATTATATACATTAGCGTTTTTATTTTTTAGCCAAATATGACACCGCTTGTCTCGATAAGCTTTTACAAAAAAAAAATGTAAATTGTAACTAAATAAATAGGCAGGTACCTACTGCTTTTAAAGTTTATAGCTTATCGACAGGACATAAAAATATGTTTATGAAAAGTCTATTTTAATGTTTAATTTAAATTAACACAATTTTCTTCACAAAAGCTCATCATTGAAACAAGCGATGTCATAACTCTCCTAAAAAAATAAAAACACTGACGTAAAGTAATATACCTACCGGAGGTTTCTAATTTCTTCACAAATAGTTGTAGAGTAACTAGTTCTAATGCGTGAAAATAAAAGATAGTCAGTGGCGTACTGAGTATAAAAATTAAGATTTTTTTTTAAAACATCTAAGAATTTGTCCTCAAATTATAAATGTAAGATAATTAATTAATGCTAAAGAACTTAATAAAATTTTATAATACTTTGAATAACAGGGGTAGTTTGGCTCATAGTTTAGCCTCGAGTCATTAACTTCTTATAATAAGTACATATGTTACGGGTAGAACCCTAAGTGCGGCTACACCTAGGTGTAGCCATTAGCAGTTGGCTATTCCTAGGTGTAACCTATTACAAACCTCAGATACACCTAGGTCTGGCCAGTCACAGCCAGCTAGAACTGGGTGTGTCAGCTAAGTGTCGGCTAATATTGAATGCGCGCGCTAGATGTAACCTATTACTGGCTATACCTAGGTATCACCAGTCGCAGTCGGCTAGAACTAGGTCTAATATCCTTATTCTAATCGGGTACACCTAGGTGTAGCCAGTCACGGTTAGTGAGAACCATAAGACATTACATATGTCTATGATTGGTCACAACTAGGTGTATATACACTTGGTGTCCGCTAATGTTTAGGACAAAAACTCCCGTAACACTTATTTTTCTCGTAATTGTCTTTGGGTTGTCTAGAAAAATTGGACCGTTGAATTGAACAATATATGAGGTAAGAACCAGAAACTAATGTACAGTTGACATAATATTGATATTGATATAAAAATTTTAAAAAGGTGGTGTACTCCTTTATCAAATCAACAGACTTACAAATATGTTTCTAAGTTGTTGTTTAACTATGGTTAAACATCCCACCTTGACTTGTGTAAACACCATTGTGAGTTATAACATAACATGAATTATTTTATTATTATTATTATAACATACATTTGTAAAGGGAGGTACCAACTAGTATCTTGAATATAACTGAAATTAGGCTTCAGGTTGCCACACAGATGCACTAAAAGCAGGTCTTCCCAAAAACTAATTTTTTTTTGCAATTTTCTCACCTGTACCTACATAAGGGAACCTTCCGCACACAGGTAAAAAAAAATGAGGAAAAATACAATCAGGTCTTTTCTAAAAACAGACGTTTTTTTCTAGTTTCTTCCACATGCACATGGAAGCAGGGAACCTTTCGCCAAGACTAACGTTTTTTAAATTAAGTATGTAAAGCATTTTTTTTTCAATGTTCTCACCTATTTACCAATTAGAAAAGGGAACTTGTGTGTACTGTGAATGAATTTTTGGCTTTGGAAATGAATTAATTAGGTATACTAAATGTATTTTTTTCCTCTTCCTCTTTAAAAATATGCTTTTAATAATAAACAAATACCTATATCAAGTGCTGTAAAAAATTTCCTTCTTTCCTATGCATGTAACAAACCTGCACTTTTGAAAAAGACCTGCTTTTAATGCACTTGGTGGCTGCCTCAAGGCGTACTTCACCTACAATAACTCTAGTACATCTTAGTGTTCAAGCAGCTTTGTTCGAGTAGCCTGAGGCTAAACTTTGCTATGGTCTTATTGGTGTGTACATATATGCAGTATTTCATAAATAAAGAAAATTTATTATTACTTTTTGTAAATATCTACTTTGTAAAACTAAGTAAAAATACTCGATTCATAAAATTATATAGATACTAGTTTGTTTTCCCCGCTCATCTTTTCATAACCAAATTTCATACTTACCTACTGATGCTTCAGTTCTTGTATTTCTTAGCTTCACAAAAATTGTACTAAACAGAGATTATACTGGTAATTTCTGGGAGCAACCCTTTTTAATTTTGCATGCCTAGCATAATTACCTAAAATGAACAAAATTTATAAATATCGCAAAACTATTTTCAAAGACATGTAAAGTAAGGAGACTTGAAAATCCAAAATACCCACTAGTAAAGTAGTTCAATGTTAATTAGGTTTATAAACATAATTGTATTTAATTTATTATTTAATAATAAATCACAAGTGGGTACTTAAATTTTAGAATATTTATCAGCTACTGTTCCTTCATATTTACTATAACTCTTTGTATACCTAACTCCAGTATCAATCCCCATATAGGGACATTTTTACATTATTAAAGCAGTTTAAAATAGAATCAACTATAGGTTAATTACCTATCTAATATAATAGTAAGACTTTTATGGTCATCAAAACATTCAAAAATGAACACTGACAATATTACATTGTCTATCTATAATATTAACCAAGTTATTATCTATATCTGCCAGTCATTAGGTTTGTTAAGGAGTACAAAAACCAGGGCCGGATTGGCAGATTTTTTTTTACCGAGCTGAGTCCAGACCGGCCCCCAGCCGGCGCGGCCTCCTATACAAAACAGAAACCCCAAAAATAAAAGAATACTTTGTTAGCCTTAAACAGTAAAAATAAAATGTGATTGTGAAAAAAATCATAGTTAATAACTTTCTCATTGTCACTTTTTTCGACTATAAAATCTATTACATCTTGCGCTTGACTTTATTTAAAAAACACGGTTTTGACGCACAACGAATTGTCAAATGTGGAACAATGTTCTACATTCTACCTAGAGTTTCGACTTGTAAATTTATATCCTAATACCCGAACATTAAATATAATTTTTTTCAAAAATCCTTTTAACAAATGTTTATGTTTTTCAGTGTCGCGGGTAATTTAAGGCCAGTGCTGGTATATTGGACACTCGAAGTGGGGAAAGTTGGATGATTGCATGGGCAGCACTGAACGCGATTGCGTCGCACAGTGTAACGGATTTGATATTTCGTGCACATAGGGCAAAACAGCGACTATCGAATTTTAATTTGTTTTGCCCCGAGATTATTCGAAAAATATCTGGAGTTTAGTCGTTTACTAGTTTTTTTTCAAATATATCATCGTAAAGTACTTCCTTATTAAATGAAAACTTGACTTGTCTGAGAGCTATAAAAAAGATGCGAAAATAACTTTAAAAAATTTATATCTATGTGTTCTATAAAAAATTCCTCTAAAATTACAAATTTTAGAGGAAATACTTGTGAAGTTTACTTACATAATTCCATATCATGGAATTTTAAAGAACCGTGGTCCCAGTCGAAGACAAAACAAAGTTTGGTGTGGTTTTTAAAAAATGCCTAAATATGCGGTCGTTGTTACATACATAAGATTACACAACTATTATATATTAGGAATATCCAAACATCCCATCCAACTTTGTCCGATTATTGAAAAAAAGAATATTTTTATAGTAATGTCGCACATGCAGGAGTCCAAAGTTGCTTTTAAATGCTGCTTTGAAGATTTTCCAGGTATGTTATTAATCATATTAAATTTTCTAAGAAGTTACAAGTCAATTTTAACTAATTTAACTTTATCTAAGAAAAGTGGCTAGAATAATATTAAATAAAATATTCATGAATCTAAGTACCTAAAGTCTATTTATTTCGACGATAGACCGAATATAAACAGATGCACGCTGCCTACAAGTGATCGGTTCAAACGGTGAAATTGAACAGGGCCGCATTGATAATGAGAAGGAAACCTTTAAACTGCAAAACTGTTTACAATTAAATAAAAACTAAAATAATTGCCAGCCTTGACAACCGAACAAACAAAACAGCGATTAAAAATCAACGCAAAAAATTAAAACTACAAAACAAGTCAAAACTCGAAAGAAAGTCGACTAGCCTTTTTCACTAGACAGCCTAATTACAATCCTGCGAAATACCGCCGATAGCTGTCTGCCACGCCTCTTTCAATTTAATGCCCGGGCGGCCAATACGAATAGGAAGCTGGTGGAGGCTCGACGAGATCGTCTGACTATGACGTGTAGGGTTAATATTTACATCGGTCTATCTTCGAGATGTCTATACTTTACCTACATAGTTTTAAAAATACCTTATTATACCCAATTCGAAAATCTTATTTTATTAAATATTATTTTATTCTAAATTATAAGAAGTAGGTAATAAGTTAACTCATTAAGTACGCTTTGTAATTTAGTTACAGATGCCACTACGGGTGAAACGAGAGTAATAAAAGAGCAAAGAAAAAAGAAAATACAAAATGAACTTGCGATACTAATTAAAATGGACGTTGTAAACAGAGTGAGGGCACTACAAACGACGGCAATACTGCTAGAACTTTTTTTAGACATTACGAAAAATCAGCAGCAATCACTGGATTGAACAAAAATTTAATTTAAAAAATTTGCTGTAATTTTTTAAGCCCTTTCTTCGGGTCGAAACTTAAATGTTGATACTTTCCGAGAATATTTGAGCGATACTGTAAAGCCAGAGGCGTACCGCTGAGGGGTGGGATGGGGTTAACCCCCCCCCCCCCCCCCTTGATCTCTTATAGTAGTAATTATAAACATTATACAGCACGGTAGTATATACATATTTATATAAAAACAAGGGTTTTGTCTACCAAACCCCCCCCCCAACCAAAAGTGACCTACAAACCCCCCCCCCCCCCCAAACCAAAAGTCACGGTCCGCCTCTGTGTAAAGCTGTACGTGTCATTATATAGTTGGTACTATATGCCATCAAGTGTTCACATGTTATTAAAACATTTCCTATATTCCAATTGGACATTTATCTGAAGAGGCACCAGAAGTTGGAAATAAAGAGTTTCGTAAATTCCGAGAACATTACGCGTGAAAGCGAGGACGGACCGAGAATATTCAGGACATACTGCACAACTTGTTAATTTCTTTGAATCTCCTTATTTCCTTTATTAGACCGAAATAAACTGCGAAAAAAATTATGTGTTCTCAGAAACTGAAACACTTTGTAAAGTAACTAACGTTGAGGAAGACAATTCTGATAGATTAGTCTCCAGCTCAGATGGTGAAAATTAGGTTAATTAAAGAATGTTTTTCATAATTAATATTTAAGTCTATTTAACTTAGTTAGGTACTTTAAACCGAAAACAGTGTTTTTTTATTTATGTTGTCGAAAAATAATTATATTTTTTGAGCGACCGATACCTAGTAAGTTACTGCACGTAGGTCTAAATTTAGTACAGTAATAACAAACTCCAATGTTTTTATGTTTTTATACGCCACAATTTTTGCAAAACAGCGAAGTAAAGTGCCAAAGTCCACGAATTTTCGATTTCGTTACACTGTGCGTCGGTTTAGTAATTCCTCGCTGACGAGGAATCACTAATCGAGGATTTAGTTGTGTACGGCCCAGTGTTGCCAACTCGTGGGGAATTTCTCGTTTTCTGGGATATCTTTAACGAAACTGGGAAAATTTCCTGTTTTTGTTTTTAACAAAAATGGGAAATTTTCTATTAACAATTATTGTAACAATTTATGAGTTTTGGTTTGTAATTTACAAATTCTAAATCAAACAATTTTGATACGTTTGAACGTTTGCTTTGCACATTCCTACTGAATAATATCCAAATATAAATTTGATACATACCCACATAGCGGAAAGCCCCAAAAAAGTTTTTATTTTAATTTTATTTCACACGTGAGGTAAATGATATTGAAAAATATAATATTTAATATAAAAAACAAATAAGTAAAAATTAATATACAAATAATAATAGGGAATATGCATATAATCCAAATAAATCTGAAATCTTTTTTTTATATTTGCTACATAAATTAAATGTTTATGGCGGTTGATGTTATCCATTTATTTTGGTTTTTATTAAGAAAAAAAAAAGGATGTTATATTGCAAATTGTCGCGCGAATTTCGAAACTTGTAAAACGTGATCCCATTGGCTGTCATCAAAAGTGAACTTATGACTCATCGTGAGTACATGGCCAATACCAGTGTTGTAGAGTCATCGAAAACTCACTAAAAATGGAATTTAATGCGTAACTCATCCAATGAAATATCCCTGCATTTAAAGTAGAAGGTTCCTAAAATCTTATTCATGTATACTTCAAGCCGAAATCGGTCCAGGAACCTTTCAATTTTGTTAGGCTTAGTTTTATTTTTTGCGAATAATCTCAGAACATATTTTTTGGCTTTTACGCAAAAATTACTAAATATGTAACAATTTTGCAACAAAAATTGACATTTCTGCGAAATTTTGACATATCATCTTAATAATTTCGAGGAAATAAACTGCAATTCTTTGTTTTCATGGCAATCTTCGAAAATTCAAAAATTTTCAAATTTTAGATGTCCCCGATGCAAATAAACCTATTTATTTATAACTTTAACGAGAAAATGAGCGATTTGAATTAGTGGGAGGTATTCTTAGATAATTAACGGATAAAATAAACCCAAAAAAATATCACTAAATAAGGTAAAGAGTGTGGAGTACTGTCGGTTAAAAATAGGATTTGTCGGAAAAAATCAAGAAAATTCGATTTCTACCCCTTAAATACGCTCCTGGATGACCCGTTGAGTATTCATTTTAAAGTGTGATTATCCCTTTATAAGATAGTGTTGAAAAATTGGGAAAAAATTAAATAGGAAAAATACAGAGTGATTCAAATGTACCGATGTCGAGGGCAAAAAAATAAAAAAAATCGGAATTTAATCGGCGATTGCTCCCTTCTTATAGAGAATGAAGAAACTAAAAAGTAATGGATATTATATACTTCGACGAGGTCTTTCCGATGACGTATATGGGATTTTAAGTTGAACCATTTTGACCCCACAAAAAATTAAAAACCGTGAAAAATTTGGGTCAAAAATCTAAATTTCCAGTTTTTTCCAAATATTTCCATTTTCCAGTGATTCTTATAGGTAAATGTATTGCAAAAAAAAAGTATTTGAGATTTTAAAGTTTCACTTATGAATCCGTTTTTCGATCTGACGTTTTGTTTTCGAGTTATTAGGTACCAAAGATGGTATTTTTCGAGCTAAAAAAATTCAAAACTTGCCATTTTCTGATCCTCACAAGTTTCAGTGGAGTTCTGAAGCTCCGAGTCCCATACAACCTCCGAAAATTTACATCGATTTAATTCACTTTTGCGACCTGTACCCGATTTCAACGGAAATCATGGAAATTTCGACTTTGACGTTTAATAACTGCAAAACGAAACATCCTGTATAACTGAATTTTTTACCGAAGGTAGTTGAACTATTCCTCTATCAACCCAAAAAAATCGATTTCTCTCCCTCTGACTGTTTCCGAGAAAAACAAACCTGTTCGACTTTAGGTAAGCTTTACGTTAACATGTAGATTGACACTTATTTTTGCTGATCTGACGTCATTTTTAATTAAGGACAGATGACTGCTTTTTAAATTGTTATAAATTATACCGAAAACTAAACCTTTTTTTGAAGCTAAATTATCCTAGTAATTTTCTTCAAAATATTTTTTTTGGGATTGTAATGACTTCCTTAAACGATTAATGCAATACAAAAATATGTAAATATTCCTTATTTACATGGTTTTCAAGGTTTTTCCTCTTTATGTTTGGGGTTGGGAAATCTTATGATTCGAAGTGGGATAGAGTCTAAGTGGCTAGGCCTTCGGCCTTACCGGCCCCTTTGGGCCGGCGGCCCACATAGATTTTCTCGCTCGCTCGCCTGTTCCAATCCGGGCCTGCGCACATTGCGGATGACCCCAAAAAAGTTTTAATTTTAATTCTATTTCACACGTGAGGTAAATGATATTGAAAAATATAATATAAAAAATAAATAAGTATACATTAAATGCAAATAATAAATAATAATTTACATAGTTTTCAAGGTTTTTCCTTTGTATGTTTGGGGTTGGGAAATATTATGTTTCGAAGTGGGATAGAGGCTAAGTGCCCAGACCTTCGACCTCACCGGCCCCTTTGGGCCGGCGGCCCACCGAGATTTTCTCGGTCGCTCGCCTGTCCCAATCCGGGCCTGCCCTCAACATTGCCTTTTAAAATGGTAAATGTTACGTTTATTAACAAACACATTTTCACAATTCTTAACTAGTTAAAAATGATGAATTTACCTACCTCCATCAAAAGCAATGAATTAATCTCGTAGTGTAAAATGTAAGAAGTACACTGTCAGGCTACTTTCACACGGACGGTTTTCTGCCGTGGTCGTGTACGGCAACGGTATCGTATATAGTGGTTATGCATTGTTTTAAATGGAAGCATACATTTTTCCACGACACGATCGTTCCATGCAGCGATCGTGTCGTGGAAAAATGTATGCTTCCATTTAAAACAATGCGTAACCACTATATACGATATCGTTGCCGTACACGACCACGACAGAAAACCGTCCGTGTGAAAGTAGAAAACCGTCCGTGTGAAAGTAGCGTAACTCATTTGTAGGAAAACCTTATGATTATTATATATTCCTCATATTTAGGTTTGTCTCCAGTATTGTCCCTAGGTATTTTCTTCCATCATTAAGAATATGGTCACTCCATTTTTAGGGCTTTTTTTGATAAAAAGGGATGTGAGCTTACACTTACTCAAATTTCATTTAAATTACACACCTTTGCACACTTTTGATCTGGTCGGTGGTTTGGTCTTTTGAGGTTAAAAATCTTGCATTTTAAAAATGTAATAAGCGAAACTTATACCGAACTATTACACAGAAATATTAAGAGAACTGAGGAAATAGTCAATGCACAGTCTTTTACACGAGTAAAACGAATATTTATGCACAGGCATTGAAAAATACTAACCAGTTCGTCGAATGGCGGGGCCACTAATCGACTTTCCTACTCGAGTTATACAAAAATGATTTTTGGGTTTGCTTGCTGTTTTTGTTACATTTCTTCTTTATTTATCAATATACTTTAGATTTTGTAACAAAAATTACAAAATAGGACTAATTCTGAGGTTTTAAAAATGGTATAAATAAACACAAAGAGGTAAACAATCCCCCCGTTATGCTAGTTACAAAAGTGGCCCCGAGATGCGCGGCGACTTATCCGAACCGACAAATCCCAGACATACGTTCTTAACATATCCTATATAGATGACAAAGTGAGAAGTAATATACAATGTCTAAATTGTGTGCTCGGACCGTTCCACGCGTCATCTCGAATTCCTCCGCCATCAGCTGATTGAACGGGGAAGCAGGGCTTACCTTGACGATAAAATTGACAAAGATGCCGAACAATATTATTCTAAAGACAAAGACGAAACAAAAACATTCCCCGTTATAGTAGTTTAGCAAATCGGCTGATGAGGTCGCCACGTTCTTAATTTGAGTCGCCGCGCATTTCATTGGAAAAAATGAGAAAAAACGTTATAATATCCAAGAATTACAATGGATTGTTACACAAAAATAATAATATAACCTAGAATACTGTTATGGTACACTATTTCGTAACCTTGGGCGGATATTATGTCTCATCATCAACGAAACACTGAGCATAATTTACCGAACGACGGGGGCAAAAAACTGCTGTGTACACAAGGTATTTCAAAATGATTTTTGAGTTTTACTATTGTTTCTGTTGTACTTCGTAGTCATACTTATACATACTTAAGCACCCCAAAAAAAACTTTTTAAATAATACTAAATTCGACGTTTCAAAAATGCTACAAAAGTTATATAAAACGTAAACATTCCCCGTTATACTAGTACCAAAACGGCCGCTAGTTGGCCAGAACGGTGTTGCCGTCTCCCTAATTGGAGTCGCCAATAGCTTCATTTTTTCGGCCCACGAATTCAGTATGTGAAAATCAGTGACGGCACATCATTTTTTTAATATTAAGGATTTCGGTCTCAGAGACCGGTGTTCTACTTTGTGTAAGTTTTCTGTTTTGGAGTCTGCGATTTCCACATTTTCACCGGTAAGTTTATTGCTCAAAATATGAATTTTTGCTTTGTAACATCAGTATTTTGTCATAAAAAATAGGTTATTATTTTTTTTTTTGAAACGAGGGTTACGAAAAAGAACAAGAAAGCATCTTCATGAAGACAAGCTATCTGACGGCAATGCGGATAAGGCAGTGGTAGGCGATGATGATGATGATGTTGATCAAAGCTTGGAAGAAGATATGGTTGAAGTACAGGACATTAACACAGATAGCAGGATATTGATGAAAATGATGTTCCAAAAATTGACATGGATACAGAAAACATGCTCAAAATGAAGGCAATGTTTGATATTAAAGTTTCACTCCCTGTTATATATTTTTTTAGAATAGATGTTTTTAAGGTTTTGTTGTTTGTACTGAAACAATTATTTTATGTTTTAAGATTTGTGACAATCCTTTTTTATAAAATACAAATTCGTTTTCTTGTTGTTTCCATAATAAAATAGAGGCTTTTACAGCGAAAATTGTATGAGCTCTTAGTCCTACATTCAGGAAAACAGCTTTAATACTTAAAAAAATAGATATTATAGCAGTGACTTGCATCTGGTAATTTAATTTTTAACGTTAAATTTGTTTCGACAGATTTCGGCCTCTCTGACCGATGTTAACCTTCTTGTTACAACGTACCATGTTAACAATGAAAGGTTAAACTGCCAGATGCTGTTTCATACTGTCACTGGCTACATTAACGCTTTTAAAATTTCTTATTGGGCAGTGCGATAATCTCAGCTTTGCTATTCATAGTTTGCCTGGTTTTATCCGCTCCGCCAGGTAATGTTGCTAGTGAGCAACTATTTAGTGGAGCAGCTTAGTAGATAAAGAAACCCGGTCGTGAGTCACCGCATGCGCAGTAGGGTCCTTGATATTCGCAGATGTTATTCCAAGGTTATGACCAAGAACTTGGCCTTGAACGTGAATAGCTCTTTCTTTGTTTGGTGATGACGGCATTAAGCTGCGAGAGAAGTGTGGCTGTATTTGCAAAATAGAACGCGTTTAAAAATTTAATTAGTTTTGTTTAAACGGTCGATAGTGCCGTAACACACGCGGCTAAGATCGATCCAAAAAATCGACAATCATTAATTAAGAAAAAAGTATGGTTACGTACGAATCAGAGACTGATATTTCTTACTTTATTCCTGATTTTTTTTTCTGGAAAACTAAGTGTTAGCAAAGTCGTCCTATTTTTCCTGCAGCCTTTACTCAACGCTCTATCAGTGTAAATAACTTCATATGTTTTGTCTACGGAGTTCGAACAGTTCGGTTTAAGGGGGCAGGCATAGTTTCGCTAATAGGTCAAAAAGTTGTCGGCCTACGATAGACAGAAATATCATTATGGAATCTGTAAAGAGTACTCGTTCATACGATACTTCACGTAACAGACTGAAAAAATATTTTTTGTCCATTAATCTTTGGCCTTCCAAAAATAGCCAAAGATTATTTCTGTGATTTTGATGCTTGGACTCGGTGCGGACAAACAAGCTTTAGAACTGAGGCAAATTTAAAGCCGATAGCATATGTGGTTACTAAAAAAATTGGCTATAACATACAGGCACATAGACAGCGATGCCTCGCTATAAGAGTTCGTTTTCTACCTTTTCTGGTGCGGAAGCTCAAAAATCAATCTCCTAAGAAATCGATCTAAACCGAACATTTTTATTATTGCTTCTATAACACCTGCCGAATAATTCTGATACATGGACTTAAAAAAATTAAGGGTGGGGGCGAGAGGGAGTAAAATTGATTGACTAGGGATTTTTTTTTCAAATTAATATATTGACAAATACGCCATTTGCGGGGTTGTTAAGGTCAGAGGATCTTATTTTGTCCAATGTTAAAGACGTTAAAGGGGTGGGGGTAATAAGTATACGTGTATGTGTGTTCCCAAACCTGACTTTTGGATACAGCTGTTATTAAAATAAACAAAAATGTTTTTAAAAATTAAAAGGATCAAACCAACCTGAGCAAATCATTTTTTGCTCTATAATGTTGTGTAGACTATCATTTTTGGGATAATTGGGTCAAAGAATCTAATTTTGCAAAGGGAATGTTAAAAAATAAAGACGCGCATCTAAAAGGGGATAAGTGCGACACGGTTATCTTTATATATAAAAGAAGAAACTGACTGTGACCGCGTCGGCACGGACATAAAGTTTCCGACGATCCTATCTTTGGTTTTATTCCAGATGAAAGATGATTTTTTGTTTTATTTTGCTTGAAATTAATTCAGATGTCTGAAAATGATGAACAGTTTTAACCATATAACTTATAATTATTAAGATATATCATAACATTCTGACACCATCATTTTTTTGTTCGAATTTTTCAACATTCTTATTAGGTACCTATATCTTTTGAACGGATGTATATAGAGAGGCAATTATTTTTTGATTTGTATATAATTGCATTATCTTTAAAATGAAATCATAAACCATCGTATTTTAAAGTACCATTTAAGGATAAGTACCAAAAGTGAGGAAAAACTCATTTTTTCATCTTTTTCCAGTTATCAACGCCATTTAAAAAAATATTAAATATTTTCACTAAGAAGATAATGTTTCCAGGACTTAAAAGATTATGCGCCTTAAAAAATTTTGATACTACCCTTTTTCATAAAATAAAGCCGCTTAACCTAAAAACAATTTGTAAAATCAAGTTTTCTTTTCAAACTATTGATCTAGAATTTTCATTTTGGGCTTGAATTACTTAGGCCACACCACTTTAACACAGTCTGAAAAAAATGGAAGTGGGAAGGCCTTTGGGTTAAACTTAGTCGAGACATACAGTGTTAGACTGTATTCAATGCTTTTAAAATAGACAGAGCTTCTGCAGTAAATATCGATGAATGACTATCGCATTTAAATTTTTTAATGATATTCAGTTCTGGAATAGAATAGTTACAACCTACACCTTCTATACTTTAAAACCATCTGTATAAATTTTGTAAGAATGATGGTATTTTTGAAAATCACTGTTTAGTTTACATCAATCTAGTGAGATAAACTGAATAGAAGGAGGAACATAACATTAATGTTCATAAAATTAATGTCATAAGTAAGC
The DNA here is from genome assembly GCA_963971165.1 of Philopedon plagiatum. NCBI lineage: Eukaryota > Metazoa > Arthropoda > Insecta > Coleoptera > Curculionidae > Philopedon > Philopedon plagiatum. The sequence continues at coordinate 78,036,832 of OZ020193.1, forward strand.
TTGCCGAAAAGGAATACTCTTAGCAGGCGGAGCAAGGGGAGCAATTATATATATACATATATATATATATATATATATATATATATATATATATATATATATATATATATATATATATATATATATATATATATATAAACTCCCCTGCAAAAAAAACCGCCACCCTGAAATTTGGGCAAAGTTTGATGCTTCATAATTTTTTTATTTCTTATCCGATTTTTATGATTTTTTTGCAGATTTGTAGAATATTTTCTTGAGATTATACTGTACTGCTCTAAAAATAAGTTTCTTTTACGGAAAACATATTATACAGGGATGAAAAGATTTGTGTTTTTCTATACTAAGTTTAAAACACCCTGTAGATGATCCAAGCCATTTTTTTTTCATCCAATTTTTTTGTACGAAAGTCTCATGAATTCCTAACCATCGGGGTTTTGAATGATCTCGATATCTAAATTTTTAAAAGAGATATTCAAGTTTTTAATAAAACTCCCAAGTTTGTATATTTTTTTATTTAGTCGTCAACAAAAAAAAATACATAAAAGTATACAAAATGGTGGACATCTGTTCTGTCAATAGCGTGTATGTCCCCCTCTAGCTACAACGAGAGCGCGTATTCTTCGAGGCATCGAATGAATAAGATGGGTTATTCGCTCTTGGGGAATATTCAGGTACTCCTCAGTAAGAGCTACCCTCAGCTCTTGAAGAGTACTTGGTTGTAAGGGACGACGGCGAACAGCTCTTTTTAATTCATCCCACAGATGCTCGATGGGATTCATATCGGGAGGCTACAAGCAGGCCAATCCAATGTCCTAACACCAACTTCCTCCAAGTACTGTGTCACCACATGTGCTACATGAGGCCTTGCATTATCCTGCATTAGAATAAAATGTTCTCCGATTAAAGGTGCGAATGGAATAACATGTTCTTCTCTTGAAGAACAATATATATATTGAAGACGTTCTTACGTCTTCAATATATCTGCGTGCATTCATAGCCCCATTCTCCACAAATACCAGATCAGTCCGCGCTGCGGTAGAAATTCCTGCCCACACCATAACAGAGCCACCTTGATAAGATATGCGTTCTGTTATAGTACATTCAGCAAATCTCTCATTTGGTCTTCTGTACACTCGCTCACGACCATCTGGTGACCAAGGACATACCCTCGATTCGTCTGTGAACAAAACATTGCTCCACTGTTCCACAGTCCAATTTACATGTAACCTTGCAAATCTTAATCGGTCTCGTCGATGTCTTCGAAGAAGTCGTTGTTTTTTTGCTGGCCTAAGCGAACGAAGCCCAGCTTCATTCAACCCTCTTCGAACCGTATCCTCACTTATTCTAACTCTTCTTACCATCTGTAGGTCATTTTTCAATGAAACGGAGGTTGTTCGCCGATCTCTTAAAGATCTAATCAGAAGAAAACGGTTGTCAGCCACTGTTGTTATTCTTGGTCTTCCAGACCCTCGCCGTCTGTTAAAATTGCCTCTCTCTATATACCTATCCCAGGTGTCTCGGACCGTAGACCGGGGAAATCCCAATGTTCGGGACACATAACTTTTATTGTGCCCATCCTCTAATAAGGCAACAATTCTTGCTTTATCTGTAATACTTAGCACCATGGTGAAAACAAGAAATTATTTTATTACTGTCAGATATGCTGTCAGAACATTACTAACAATCACCTAAGCCTACTTGCTTTCAAAATTACTGCATTAAATCATAGCTGCAAACTTGGGAGTTTTATTAAAAACTTGAATATCTCTTTTAAAAATTTAGATATCGAGATCATTCAAAACCCCGATGGTTAGGAATTCATGAGACTTTCGTACAAAAAAATTGGATGAAAAAAAAATGGCTTGGATCATCTACAGGGTGTTTTAAACTTAGTATAGAAAAACACAAATCTTTTCATCCCTGTATAATATGTTTTCCGTAAAAGAAACTTATTTTTAGAGCAGTACAGTATAATCTCAAGAAAATATTCTACAAATCTGCAAAAAAATCATAAAAATCGGATAAGAAATAAAAAAATTATGAAGCATCAAACTTTGCCCAAATTTCAGGGTGGCGGTTTTTTTTGCAGGGGAGTTTATATATATATATATATATATATATATATATATATATATATATATATATATATATATATATATATATATATATATATATATATATATATACAGGGTGTTATGAAATTCACTACATATATTTGAATGAGTGACTCCTGGGGTAGTCTACAGACATACCTAATAGTTTTTTTTCTTAAATCGAACATCTTAAAAATTTTCAAAAATACCCTAAAACCCGACCATTCGACGCACCTGGCTGAGCGAACACATGGCCCGACATAGCGCTTGACAGAAAAATGCGCGCGAAAAATTTAAAACAATTTAATTTGTTGTAACGTTGCCAGACATATAAATCTTTAAGGAGGATTTATTTTCCGTTTTTAAGCGTTATTTAAGACAAAGAAAAAAACCTTTTCCTCAGAAAAAAAACAATTAAAAATAGTAAAAAGGCACTGCGAAATCAATCCATTTTGTAGTAGCCTCAGTTTTAATTAATATTTATAACACCTTATATTAGGTTATAAATAAGATAAGCGTTATTCCTAGTAGCTTAAACTTTCTGCTAAGAAAAAGTTAAAAATCCAATCGAACAATACTAATTGAGCACAACTACATATTATTTTAAAAGTATAACCAAAATTCTTTCATTACAGCATTTGTAAAAAAAACACATTATTCTGTTTCACGCAGCACGTTCAGAAAGTTGTTATTCGTCCTTCTGTTAAGAAGAAATTATCTTAAACTTACCGATTTTTTTGAAAAGATCCCCATAAATGAGTTTTGCACCCGCAAATGTTACCATAATACGTAAATATTATTAGAATTTTAAATTTGATTTAGTTTTCAGCAGTATTAGGATTAGGCTAATTTAAGAAACGCTATAGCACAAACTAGATAAAACTGATCAAAATATTAGTTAACAACGGATCGACGAAGACCATTTTCTAGGTAGTGAAAAGAAATTACATTATTATTTAAAACTTCTAAAGAAAAAATATTGATAACATTCCTTGTATGGTTTTTATGCTGTTGTTAAAGGTTAAATGGACTGTCTTGAAGACATTTAGAATGCTTTCTTTTCGATCTCTCTTTCTCATGATACATGTATCATGTCTCTTTGTCACTTCCTGTGTTAGTGTCTTGATGAAGTAGGTGGCGCTGATTTGGCGCGAAAATTTAAAATATGACGCGTGTTTGTATTGTTGCCCATGTAGCAGAGTACTTTGGAATAAGCCAAAACCAGACATTTTATAAACTGGCGAATGCGCCAGAAAACTACTAGTAATGTAACCATTACTATTTGTAGTATTTTTTTTTGGGTTGCCTGTCTTTTGTTAAGGGTCAATGACATACCTATAATGTCAATGGCGAGAAGAGCCGTGTTGTTTAATAAATAACTTTTTGGTTTTTCAGTGTTGATAATAAAATATACCTTTGGTTCTTTTAAGCATTATGTTTTAATTAGTTACATAGTGGAATGTTTTTTGCATTAATGGCTATTCTTACTTACTGTTTTAGGGTTTGTTTCACTTTTACTCCAAGTAACAGAACAACCAGAGCCGCGTTATGTATGCATTCCTTTACTGTCCAGCTACAAAAGCCTATATATATATATATATATATATATATATATATATATATATATATATATATATATATATATATATATATATATATATATATATATAAAACAGACCACTTCACTCGCTCATTCATACCTAGGGTCTCCAAATTATGGAACAAATTGCCTGCAGATGTTTTCCCTTCCCGTCCTAACCTCCAATCCTTCAAATCCCGTGTCAATAGACTACATTTCCCTTCTCTTCAGACACCCACGGTACGCTAGTACTTAGGCTTGAAGTCTACGTGGGATGTCTTAGATAAAAGTAACAAAAACATTAGTCTTCGTTTTTAATATGGCGGATAGTGATAAAAAAGCCTGGAGTATTTGTGTTTAACTTTCGTTAATTTTAATTATTAGTTGAGTGCTCTTTTTATTATTATTGACTGAACTGTGTTGTTACTGCTAAATATGACTTTCAATACTGGAAGAGTTTATGAAAGTAAAGTTTATTATTAAGTTGTGAAGAATTTCTCTTAAAAATTAAGGACAATATAAATAAACCTGTTAATAAAAGCCAAATCTTTTGTTAAATGTGATTACAAATAGGCAAATAAAAAATACATGCTTAAGTATTAGCATTTTTTTGTTTAAAGCTAATTTTGAACTAAAATTTTTGTATAGGTACTCTTTTTCCTCCAAAAATTTCTTGTCTTCCTACTTGAATAAAATTTTACTTTTGAACAGCTGATCTCTTTATTTTTTGTGTTGTAGTATTTTAACTTTTTGAAATTTATTTTTTTGAAATAGTTAGTTGGATTTCTCACTTTAAAGATAACAAAAATATTATTTTTTAAAACATTTTACGTAGGAATGTTATAGAGACTTGGCAATGTCACAGCGACTGACTGACTTGACTGACGTCAAAACAAAAGTTTTTTTTTTCTGTAACTGACATTGCTCGTCGTTTTTATATGGCCATGTGTTTATTACCAGTGGTGCGCAATTACTTCAAAATTTTTTTTTGACGGACGATATCTTCTTTTTTTTATCATGAAGCGCCATTTATGAATATTTTTCTTTAATCTAAATTCATACCAGGATTTACCAGTTTCAATATATGCAGTGAATTTCATAACACCCTGTATATATATATATATATATATATATATATATATATACACATATATATATTATATATATATATATATATATATATATATATATATATATATATATATATATAATATATATATATATATATATATATATATATATATATAATATATATATGTGTATATATATATATATATATATATATATATATATATATATATATATATATATATATATATATATATATATATATATATATATATATATATATATATATATATATATATATATATATATATACCGGGTGCCCACGAGTTTACTGGCCAGCTCGTTATTTTGTTAAGAAACAATATTTCGATTTGAAATTTTGGGAACTCGTATGGTTGCTTTAGATGCAGATTTTGAGTGCTCGAACATCTGACTTTCGTTTCCGGTTCGACCGGAAATACAGTCAACTTCATTATTTTAAACGAAACACCCTGTATATTTTTTAAAATTTGGATTCTACGTAAAATTCTAATTATAAATCATGCATCACACCCTATACCTATCTTTAACAGTTTTCAAGAAAATTGCGTTTGAAAATGTCGAAAGAGCCGCAAACTATACTGTTTTAACATAAAACAAATGAATATGCGAAAAGTTTAATATATTATTTTTACTTCTTTTTAGAGGCCTTGTATGTTTGTGTCATGACAATCTCACTTCCGGTTCAACCGGAAGTGCTACAAAATATGACATTCAGGCACCAATTACTTCAATAATTTCAATTGAACGACCTACTTTAAACTCTAAATTCTAATTTATCTGACTTTTCTGTATAAATTTTGTATACACTATCCCAGGTCTAAAGTTGATAGTTCTTGAGATATGGACAGCTAAAAATTTAGATGCATTCCAAATTTTAATCTTTCTAATTTTATCTAGGCGGCTGTGGAGATCATTTGCATTAAGAAAATGTAGAAAGGATACACATAATTAATAATATCAAATGTCAGAGTAATTCTTGAAGTAATAATTTTATCAGGCTTTCATTTTAAAAAATAAGAAATTAGCCATAAATTAAGTGTTCGAATTGTTGACCGTTTTCTGTCAGACGAACTCTTTGAAATTCCCTGAGCACGTTGTTCCTTTGTTTTGGGGGTGATATTAGCTTTGTTCGCGGAGACGATCCGTGACCAGTCCGTAACCTGTACAAGTTAAATAATCCCGAACATTTATGCGCATGTGCGATTCGAAACCGATCAGGAATTGACAAATCTCCGCGAACGTATTTGGCGAACGTGCTTGTCCGGAACAGCTGCGAATCGTATTTGACAGTTCACGTAAACTTAACCTCAACAGATTTTATTATTTGGAAGTAGATTGTTAGACTGAACAACCTAATTTTTTGTAAGAAAATGTTGGAGGAAGGTAAGTAGAAATATATTATGCTACTTTCTATTCGTTTGTAAAAATTGTGCACTTTTAGAGCTGGTTCAATATGTGATACTTCCCGGTCCCGTTGGTGGCAGTAATGAAGTTAGTAACGACGCGTACAGGTGGACTCATGGGGACACTTTAGTTTTTCTCGATCTCTATGATGAATACAGAACACAAGTAGGTACTCTACGTGTAAAGAGTCTCAAAAGGATGTTCGAAGAAATTTCAAAATAAAAACTGGAAAAAACATAAGCCCGTGTAATTGTGAAAATCGATGGAGAGTATTGGAGAGGGCATATAAAAAATATATTCTCAATATGAATAAAACGGGGAGCGCAAGAAAGGATTTCGAATATTCTGAGGTTATGCACAAAATTTTAGGGAAAAAGAAAAACATCCATCCGGAACTTGTGCTATCAAGTGAGAATGTTGATGTTCTAGTTGAAACTGGTTCAACTTCCAATGAAACTGAAGCAGTTTTGTCAAATGACGTTGAAATTACACCAAAGCGACATGCATCTAAAATCACTCCTACACCAAAGAAAGAATATAGGAGTAAAATCTGAAAATGCCAGATCCTGAGGGAGATTCGGTTGGATAGGCAAAGGTATTATGCACAGAGACTAGCACAAGAAGACAAAAAGATTGAACAAAAAATCAAGAAAAATAAGCTTTTGGAAGAAAGGAATGACATTTTACGAAACCAGTAAAGTGGAGTATATTATTAAAAAAAGTTGCGTCAAAAGTGTCGCTCCATATAGTTTCCCTAGTTTACTGTTGTTGTCTTGTTAGTTTAAAATAATATGCCCTCAAAATTTACTTGCAGTTCGGTTTTGTTTATTGTTGTAATGTATAATGGTCAGACATACAGACTGAATAAGTTTGGCAGGTATCTTTTCCACGGTAAACTAAGAAACCTTGTAATTGTAATTGATAAGTAATGAAATATATCTGCAAAATTTTAAGACTTTAAGTACACAGCCAATAAAATGGTTGGTGTATCAAATTACATATATTTAACTGAAAATGGAGGGTTTGTAATGAGCATTGTAGTGTGTGTGAAAGATAGTTGCCCAACTTAGGCCATGCCCCACTGCAGTGTCAATTCATTGAAAATGTCGTGAATTAGGAGTTTTGAATAACTTGAAAGCCTTGTAAACGCTCTTGTTAGGTAGAATCTGCGTTATAGACTATTGGTAGTTAGTATTAGAAGTTGGAGAAGTTTATTTTTGTTGTAAAAAAAAGATGTGTTGTATTTTATTAAAAAGAAAACTAATTACATACATGTTTTCTTCAATTATTAGACATATTATTAGTGGTAATTACCTTTGCCATTACTACAAAAACATAAACAATAATTTACTGAACAAAACAAATCAGTGTTCATAGCATTATGAAAGGTAACGTATTCATTACATTGTTTCTTTGCTGTAAACCATTTACATCATCGTGATTTTCATCGTCCACCACATCCCTTCTTGCATTAGGTTCTTCCCCAGGTTCTTCATCTCTGTCAGGTTCTGCCTGAAGTTCAAACTCATCATCAAGAGTAATGTTATGAAGTACAGCACACGCTCGAATAAAATGAACCATATCTCTAACAGAACGCAATTTCAAGTGGTACAGCTGTCGAAATTTTTGCTTTAATATCCCAAAGCAGTGCTCTATACGATATATATTTTGTGATAACAGGTAATTATAATTTCTTTGCCTTCTGGTCAGATGGCCAAGGTCACGAAATGGTGTTAACAAGTGTGGCAAGCAGGGGTATCCACTGTCACCAAGAATAAAATAATCCTGGCATCGTTGAGGCAAAGTATTGTACAATGGAGAATTTCTGAACACTTTGCTATCATGCACAGACCCGGGATACCTGACAAAGATATCACGTATCATTCTTCTATGATCACACACCATCTGGGCCTGTAACAATAAATACATAACTTTTGTAGGTCTATCTATGTCAGTCGGAGAGGTCGTGATAAAAAAATTCACGAGTTTTATAAAATCTAATATTTTATAACCTTGTATAAGTGTACCACATTTTCACTTTTTTACCACGACCTCTCAGACTATGTGTACTACATTAATATTGAAATTAACATGAAAAGTACCTTACCTGAATAGAGTAAAAATGCTTTCGGTTCAAATAGGAATCTGCATCTTCTGCCGGTTTATCAATTCGGATATGTGTACCATCAATCGCTCCGACGGAACCTGGAAAATTATTTGCGCGAAAATGTCTCTCGATTACCACTTTCTCGTTTGCTGTTGGCCATACAATTACTTCTCGAGATAAATTGCTTAAAAAGTACGTTACTCGTCTAATAACTTTGTGTAAGGAACTTTTCGTTATGTTAAATCTATCGGCTACATCTCGAAACCCACCAGCTTCATGTCCAGCAAACCAAAGAAATATAGTTATACATTTTAATGCTGATATTTTCGGTGCGCCTCCTTCTTGATAATTAAAGTATTCAGAATTTTGGAACCGTTCGGCTAAAGCTGCCGTATCTTCTCTACTTATACGGAAGTGTTCCAAGTACTGAGCGTTATCATACTGAGGAACAGTTTCCTCAAAATAGCTGCTGTTTTTAGGCGCCTCTATCAAGTCTACAATTTCTTCAAGATCTTCGTCACTTGAACTGAAATGATCACTCATCTAAAAAAAAACATTATATAATGATTAAAATTTCCACAAAGACGTATTTGTTCTGTTATGAGTAATTTTAAATACAAAAATACTTGAATATACTACAGCATATTATATACAAATTTATATCTACCTTGATACAACTAACAGCATATGACATTTGCCGCCCAAAATTAAACGACACTTTTCAAACCAATTTCACACTGCACTTGCGCGGACAAATAATTCATGCCGTAATCCTCGGATCGTTTTGACTGGTTACGGATGTGTCCTGAACTTGTTCTCGCATCACCGCGAACGCCAAATTTATTGTCAAAATCAGTGATTTGCTGCACCGCGAACGCAAATAATCGCAAAGCGCACGCGCACTTGTCACGGACTAGTTCCGGATCGTCTCCGCGAACAAAGCTATTATTAACAGAAAATATGACAAGTGTCTTGTATTCATAGCCATCTTGATTAAATAATTGGAAATTGACATGGTTATGATCATGAAGCAGTTGAAGCGACAAATGATCTCCATAGCCGCCTAGATAAAATTAGAAAGATTGAAATTTGGAATGCATCTAAATGTTTAGCTGTCCATATCTCAAGAACTATCACCTTTAGACCTGGGATGGTGTATACAAAAATTATAGAGAAAAGTTAGATAAATTAGAATTTAGAGTTTAAAGTAGGTCCTTCAATTGAAATTATTGAAGTAATTTGTGCCTGAATGTTATATTTTGTAGCACTTCCGGTTGCGCCGGAAGTGAGATTATCATGACACAAGCATACAAGGCCCCTAAAAAGACGTAGGAATAATATATTAAACTTTTCGCATATTCATTTGTTTTATGTTAAAACAGTACCTATAGTTTGCGGCTCTTTCGACATTTTCAAACGCCAATTTCTTGCAAACTGTTAAAGATAGGTATGGGGTATGATGCATGTTTTATAATTAGAATTTTACGTAGAATCCAAATTTTAAAAAATATACACAGGGTTTCGCTTAAAATAACAAAGTTGACTGTATTTCCGGTTGAACCGGAAACGAAAGTCAGATGTTCGAACGCTCAAAATCTGCACCTAAAGCAACCATACGAGTTCCCAAAATTTCAAATCGAAATATTATTTCTTAACAAAATAACGAGCTGGCCAGTAAACTCGTGGGCACCCGGTATATATATATATATATATATATATATATATATATATATATATATATATATATATATATATATATATATACATATATATACACATATATATAAAGTATAAAAAGGTGTCAACGTCCGTCGTAGTAATAAACTAAAACGAAAAATAATGGCTATACGGACTGAAATACAGTAAGTTATGTTTTTGCATCAAAGTACGGGGAGTCCAAGATCTAATGGACAACCCCGGGCTGGCATAGACAGTAAGCTTTCACCCTTGTTGGGGATCATCAGACTGGCGTAGCCTTTAGGAAGCTTCCCCAATAGCCCCTCCGCCTATTCAAGTCTATCGTTTTGAACAACGACGGTACCGAACACACGAGAGCGCCATCTATAGGCAACCACTTGAATGCAAGAACAGATCTCACTCGAGTAAAGCTGCTACTGAAATATAGGTAGCTAGTAGAAAAAACACTACGGGAGCATGACACCCGGTATCGATTTTTGAGCATCACCCCAGGTCTCCACAGTTTTGTGGATTACACTAGGAATCGCACACACAATCCCACCGGGAAGCCGTGCAATCCCGCCTATAAAGCCAAGCATAATAGAAAATATAAAAAGGTTTCAACGTAATAAATTAAAACGAAAAATAATGACTATGCGGACTGAAAGACAGTAAGTTATGTTTTTGCATGAAAGTACGGGGAATCCAAGATCTAATGGACAACCCCGGGCTGGCAAACAGTAAGCTTTCACCATTGTTGGGGATCATCAGACTGACGTAGCCTTTAGGCAGCTTCCCCAATAGCCACTCCGCCTATTCAAGTCATGCTCCCGTAGTGTTTTTTCTATACTAGCTACCTATATTTCAGTAGCAGCTTTACTCAAGTGGGATCTGTTCTTGCATTGAAGTGGTTTCCTATAGATGGCGCTCACATGTGTTCGGTACCGTCGTTGTTCAAAACGGTAGACACCAAAAACCGCAAGGGCGAAAATTTTGTTCACTCACCACATCGAGTGCCGTATTGTTAAAAAGGTATTAAAAAATTCAACCAAAATTATTATGTAAGCATCTTGATTTGCACGTTTCATTGGCAAGATATTATGAGCTGCAAAGTCGTATTTAGTGAATTTCCCCTCTAATTTTTCAACCGATTTATAAAAAACTCATTAGCAAAACAGTGCTTTATAAGTAGATAATTTCAATCAAAATTATTACGATTAGCATATAGTAATGGGCTTCGGAAAAAATACCTTTAAAAAAGTAACAAACAAATGAAAAAAAACGCTTCTACATACTTTTACAAATTGTTATCAAGATTTAATATAGCCCGCGTGGTGTCATTGTATCGCATCCAACTTGCAACCGAGTGGTCGCGGATGTGATCCTCTCCTGGAAAAACTTTTGTTTTAATTCGATGTTTTTATATTTTTATTTTATTAGTGTAATGTACCAAACCTCGTAAAAAAGGATATTAATAAATTACTTGTTAAAAATATTTTAACCACGCCGTCTATGTGTCAAGCCCCCCAAATCATCAAATATACGTGTAACTATTAATATATAAATATAAAAATCTTAAAAATATATTACTGTTCACTGAATGACCCCCCCCCCCCCAAATAGTATCGTTCCCTAAATGACCCCCCCCCCCCAAACGAAGTTCTGGATCCGCGCCTGCTTGTGTTGGACTCCGCTTGAGGAAGTTTATTCATAAGGATAATGAAATATACAAAACCTATCCTTTTTGTCTGGTTTTTATGACCTGTTACCTCCGTAAAAGCTTCTGCAAGAGGTAGATTATTATAATGTGCCAAAACGAGGCTGTGGGATTACATACTGCCAATATGTGATTTTTTAAACTAGAGAGTTTTTATTATATTGCATATTTTTTATAATACATTGTGCTAGTAAGGTCTGAGTAGGAGTAGACTTAAATCCCGTACCAATATCAGAACTTTATAGATGTAAATTTTCTTAAGTTCAGCCTAAGAATCTGCTCCAGAAACAAACATCCAGCATTCATCACAGACCTGATAAATGATTTATAAAATAATACATACTCACGTGACGCGTGACGACTTAACGTTAAAAAGAAGAAAATTGAAATGCCCTTCACCCGAACGCGCTACAGGTATTAATACCTGTGTCCTCCTTCGACGGTGTGAGCGTCACTGAGCCATGGGTTTTTAACTTTTCTAAAGAATTTGACCTGGGAGACCCCTTTTAGGCAACTTTTACATTTTTCTACGTTTTTGGCTATTTTAAAACAGAGGTTTTATGCATGCAAACTTTACTGTAAATAATATTTAAGAACATTAATTTTTATTTAGAGACATTGCGAGAATTTCAACTGATACAAGGACCCGGTTACGGACCGTTTAAACAATGACGCAATTATTGTCGCAATATTATATCATTATATTTTATTCATATTTTTGTAGACCTATTAGCTTTGTCAGCTGCATTTTCAAAAACAGTTTTGTAATTTAAAGAATAATTTTATAATCTGTAATAAAAAACCAACTAAATTACATAACAAGTGTTAAGAATTAGATAATTCACATAATTAAATGAACCCCTCTTACTGAAAAAGGCATTTCCTGTCAAACAGCAGAAATAACTATTATAAATATTTTTATTGTAATCAAAAAGGATAATATCCTGTGTTATTTGGACAATCAACATATTATGTTGATTGTCCAAATTTAATTAAGAAAATATGTTAGGTATAAATACACGTTCACCCAAACTTACTTTCAAAAATATTTCAGAATTTTAGTCCAGTTGGCGACCCAAAGATGGAAGATTCTAAAATCATTTGGGTCATATTTTTGTAGTTATTAGGTTCACAACAGTAAGTTACAATATTTTACGCTTTATATCGTTGGCTTTATATACTCGTATATAAATAAATGTAAATATAATGTTTAGAACTAAAACGGAAATATGAATATTTCTGTTCAGAAAAAAAAAAGTGAATTCCTAATTCCTATGAGGCGAACTATAGCCCGTAAGTTGAAAAACTTGAGAGCATCCATTTCATATATGTGCGTATTGATGTTTACATATATGTTAAATGCTTAATGCAAGCAAAGCCTAAAGCAACAGTACATATAAAGATACTAAAACCTTTATGGAGGACTGCTTTACGATCTTGCGAAAACCTAATCCAAATATAGCCAGTGTTTCCTGAGAAAATCGTTACATACCCACCTACATACCAGTCAGACACAACTTGCGATTTTATCAAAAAACATCTCAGACAAAAAAATGCTTAGGAAAAAGCTTGCTTATGTATCGTTCAAAATTTAAAAGCACTAAAACTAGAAACGTAGAAATCCAAGTGAAAAGGTAAAAATTTTAAAAGGGAATGCATTGAATTATTCTTAAGTTACTCTCGGTAGCTTAAACCAACAGAACCATCTTAAACACAACGGAGAAAAAATATTCAAATCGGTACCATTCTGAAGTACTAACGCTGAAATTGTCGATCTTCTTGAATTTTTAACCGACTTCACGAGGATGTTATCAATTCGACCCGTATGTGTCACTTACTATTATTATTATTTTTTAATGTGTGTTCACGCATAATTCTTGAACGGATTTACCGATTTCGATAATTGGTTTTTGTTTTGTCGATAAGTTCTCCCGAATGGTCTCATTTTAAGGGTTTTTGCTAAAGTAAAAGGGAGACTGGGAAATTGTCCAAAAATGTTAACTAAAGTATCATTTTCTGAGTTATTGAGGTCAGAAAATTAATTTTAAATGTCAAGAAAATTAACGGGAGGGGGGGGGGGGGGGTGGTGTTGTGTGATAAAATGTGTGACTAGGAATTTCTTCAAAAATGTTAACTAACCCGAAAACCGAAAACGAAAAATGTTAAAAACCCCGAAAATAATAATTTTCGGGATTGGTGAGGTCAGAAAATCTAATTTTGTCTAACCGATGTTGGAAAAATTAACGGGGGAGGGTTAAAAAGAACGATTGACAATTTCTCCAAAAATGTTAAATCTAACATGTCATTTTCGGGGTTATTGAGGTCAATAAATTTAATTTTGTCTATCAGATGTCAAGAAAAGAGGGTGGTGTGGGGGAGGGGGTAAAGAGGAGGAACTGCCAATTTCTCCAAAATGTCAATTAATGGGTCATTTTCGAGGTTATTGAAGCCAGAGCAGCTAACTTCATGTAACGTATGTAAAAAGAATTACAGCCTTACAACGATGCCAACCGGGGGATCTTATCTACAAAATAAATAAAAAATTATCGAGATCGGTGAATCCATTCAAGAATCACGCGCGATATAAAGAAACAAATGTACATATTATGTGCATATGTACGGGTCGAATTGATAACCTCCTTTTGTGAAGTCGATTACAAAAGAGCAGAAAAGTGTAGCAGCAAAAGCTGAAATATTTCAAACGCAAAGTTTTAAAATCTTTGAAGTTTCAACCCCATCTAATCAGGTTAGTGTTAAATTTCTCATCTGTATTTTGCTTTAACGCGTATTCTCCTATCAGTACAGTATTATCTCCTTTTAAACTTTAGATATGCCTTTCACCTTGAAATTGAGATCATTAAAACGATGGCACTAAAAACCCCATAAACATAGTTACCAATTTATAAGTTTCCTGAGCTTAAAAAACTTGTTTTTTCTTTGTAATTTAAAACAGCAAATAAAGCGATTTGCAGTTTTCTACACTAATTGCCACTATCTGGAGAGCCGATAGGAATTAATGCAGTGCACCAATTAATCCTGAAAGTTTTTCAACTAACCAACGCCACATAAGAAAAAGTGTATTACGATGATAATGAATAACAAAGTTACCGTCTTAAAAACAAATCAGAATACACAAGAATCAAGCGGCATACGAATATGTTTAACCATGGTTTAATGACATGGTTAATTTGATAAAATAGCTACTTAATTTGATAAAATAGCTGACTGTAGTTAGCGGTAGTCGTGAGCAGAATCGTATTATTTTAGAAATTAGACTATTAAATAGTGGGCTTATCCGGATTTTTTATTTCATAATACAAAAGTACTCCATCTGAAAAACTTATCCCCAAAAAATCATAATTTTTTCTGACCTATTTCACCCTCAAAATAGCGATTAAGCATAGGTCATCTTAAAGAACGAAAAATCATACGAGCTCGTATGAGCGTCATGGGCGGCGTGAAAATATTTTTGTGTAATAAATGTAAAATGAAAACAAATCTAGACTATTAAAATTTATTGGCATTACATGGTATAATTAACATTTTTTCAAAGTTCGCTTCAGTAAAACGCGTTCGTTTATAATTAAGAATATCTCTAAGTCTAGAAAAGCTTCTTTTGACGTCACAACTTGTAACAGGAGCGAAACGGAAATGATTATACAAGTCAGAATTTTTGGTTTTCAATGTTTCAAAAATATTTGATATTTCTGAAAATCCGGTATTTCTTTCTAAGATTTTTGGTATATACACTTTTAATTTTTCACCAATTTCGGTAGGACATGCTTTGAGCCAGGCGCGGCCCGTGAAATTTCAAAGTTGCATATCTCTGTTGCTACTTATGGGACCCATACCAAATTCAGGTTTTTTAATAGTGAGACTATTAGGAATGTTTTGGTAAAGAAAAAAATATTTTGTAATTTGCGAAAAAAAGTTGATTTTTTGAATTGACCCACCAGGGTAAAAAATTAACACGCTTAGATATTTTATTTATTAATTTTTCTAAACAAATTTTACATCATTTTGTCGACAATTCTTAAATTTTAAGAGAAAAAAATGTGTTAGTAGAAAGTTATAGTCATTTGAATTTTTTCAACCGAAAAATAATTTAAATTTTCGGTTGCAAAAAATTCAAATGACTATAACTTTCTACTAACACATTTTTTTCTCTTAAAATTTAAGAATTGCCGACAAAATGATGTAAAATTTGTTTAGAAAAAATAATAAATAAAATATCTAAGCGTGTTAATTTTTTACCCTGGTGGGTCAATTCAAAAAATCAACTTTTTTTCGCAAATTGCAAAATATTTTTTTTCTTTACCAAAACATTCCTAGTAGGCTCACTATTAAAAAACCTGAATTTGGTATGGGTCCCATAAGTAGCAACAGAGATATGCAACTTTGAAATTTCACGGGCCGCGCCTGACATTGAGCTTGTCTATGGTTGTCTGAAATAAATTAAAAGAAGTCAAAAGGGGAAGGTTTTGTGTCTCCAGCTGTTCAATTACACCTGGAAGGTATCCAAAATTTTCAGAAATAAACTTTAAATCATTTTTAAGCGTCAGCGCACTTATAACTTTTTTACTTCTTGTTACACACAAACCATCATCCTTTTAGACTGTCAGTAACATTTTTAACTAAGTCGTAATTTGTATGGTAATATATAACGGCTGATAACCATGTTCCCCACCTTGTAATAACAGGTTGTGGGGGCAATGGGACATTAGGACACATTTCCTAAAATATGTTTATTCGCGCTGGTGATTTAAGAAAAACTCTTTTTACCTCACTAACCAAAGTATCAATAACTGGATAGAAGTCACATATCAGTTCACATATTCTATGCAAGGCATGAGCTAGACATATAGTGAATCAAATTTGGAAAATGTTCTTTTAACTATCTTCCTGCTTTTACCATATATGTCGCACTATCCGAAAGCAGCAAAACAACGTTTTCAGTAATATTCGTATCTGGAAAGAGGGACCTGATACTTTCTACTGCAACTTGAGTTATTGTCTCACTATTGGTTTTAGGCAGAAATTTACTGTTGACTACATATAAGCTTTCCGCTTCTATAGGATTTAAGGGCCCAACTATAATATTAGCAATGTATCGGCCCTTGATGTCGGTAGTTTCATCGATGCTAAACCACATCTTTTTTCCTTCAATATTGTGACGTATTTTGTCAATAGTTTTTGAGTATACCTTATCCACATAGCTTTTACGAAGAGTAGATTCGTCTGGTGTGGTGGCAATATTTTTGCAAAAATTCCTTCATAGATAGATTATTTATTTTATGAAGAGGAATGTCAGCTGCAACAAAGGCTTCACACAAATCTATGCAAAACTCTGCGTGTATTACAACAGGTTCTCTAGATGCGGATGGCCCCGGATGAGATTGCATCTTCTCTAAATGCTTTGGACCTTCGACATGTCGCTCGATGTGATTTCGTTGTGTACAAATAAATCCAGAGTTACACACTGTACACCAAACACCTTGTTCCCCTTCAAATAAGATAGTGGAATATGGAAGCAGCCACTCCAACTTAAGTTTTTTACTTGTACTCATTGCGGCTATTGTAAATGGTCACAGATAATATAAAACAAAATAATTTCAGCACACCACTAACTTGTTTACACTGAAACTGAACACAAAAATAAGTGATCTCTATTTGATATCCCAAAAACTAATTAAATTTACAAGCAATAAACTCTATTTCAGAGTAAGAAAGAATAATTGTATGGGAATGTCAATTAGGCATTTATTATTTATTGACCCTCATGCCAAAATTTGTAGGCAACCTTGTACCTGTCAAAACACACCTCTTTTTTCCTTAGCTATTGTATAGGATCAGCCTTTTGGGCCCATAAGTTGGTACTATTATAATTAAGAGATTACCAACAGGTATTGTTTAGACGACCTTAACATCACGTTTGAACAACCTTAGCTACAATTTAAATATACGCTAAAAACCAATGACAGCACAAGATAACCGAAGTAACATGGGTTCTCTCCATAGCAACGATGGATGTCAACATTGTCAACTAACAAAAAAGACACTTTAATTACTTTATATAGAGAAAATGTAATAAAAATAGTTAGTTGTTAAAGTTTTAATAAAAATCATACAAAACAAATCTTCAAAGTTTGTACTACGTATAGACCAGAACATATGGTCCTTCGAGCCGGATAACACAAGAAAAAGCCAATTAAAAAACGTCCATTTTGTCCAGTTTTCTACGAAGGCAATTTGAAAATTCCCGTAGAGGCGAAGCCGCGATAGTGGATCATACAAGTGGAAAGAGAAGCAACTGAAAATTGGAATCAAGGTCAGTGCGTTCCAATCACTTCCCTAAACCTTTGTTTCTTTCTAATTTTTTACCTAATTTAAACTTGCCTCGTATTGTGTTGTTTAAATAGGATTAATCTAAACTAAAACTAAAACATTTATTTTTATTTAAAAAATAAACCAAAACAATGCCTGATAATCAGGAAATTGCAAATCTAAATACTCTTAAAAATGAAAAAAATAATATTAAAGCTAGATTAACGCGCTTTAAAAAACTCATAGAGGGTAACTCAGATGGAAAGGATCTACAACTTAAAGATCTTGAATTGCGTATTAGAGCTATAAAGCCTTGCTTAGATACATTTTATGAGGTTCAAACTAATATTCAAAATCTTAGCACCGACATAACTGATGACGTGTTTGACATTGAAACTAAAGATTTCGAAGATACATATTTTAAATAAATTTCTAAGGCAAAAACTGCTCTGGAAGACAATGCTCCAACGTCCCCAGGTGGGGGGCAAAGTCACGGGTATGATTTTGATAATCGAACCGTGGCATCAAGCTCTAATAGAAGCCAAAATATACAATCTGGACCTAATGTGAAGCTTCCTCCCATACCTTTACCTAATTTTGATGGTGCCTATGACCAATGGATATTTTTTAAAGACACTTTTCATTCTCTTATACACGATAATGACTCATTACCTTCGGTTCGGTTATCTTTAAAAGGTGCTGCTGCTGACTTTGGAAAGCTCTGCTGCTAATTACTCTATAGCCTGGAATTTACTGGTTAAAAGATATGAAAACACACAAATTTTAATGAGAAATCATATTAAAGCACTTTTTGATCTCGATTATGTAAAAGTCGAGTGTCATACAAGTTTACGTAACCTCTTGGATGGCCTTAATCGTCATCTTAGGGCTCTGCACGTACTAAAACAACCAGTAGATTCCTGGGATGCACTTATTATACATATGATATCTTTAAAGTTAGATAATTCTACTCGGAGAGAGTGGGAAAATGAATATTCCAAGCATGATGCTGTTACGCTTGATATGTTTACAAACTTTTTACATGATAAATGTAGAGTGTTAGAAAGTTTGCAAATAAATAATAACCAGAAAGGTAATCGAAGGCATAGTTTATCGGTAACATGTGTACCTATTTGTTCTCTGTGTAGCAAGGATCACACTGTTTATAATTGTAAGACTTTTCTCAATTTCAATGTTAATAAAAGAATGCTGAACCTAAAAAACGAAAATGGTGCTTATCTTAAACTGTTTAAGAAATAGCCACCCTACTGAACAGTGCCGTTCTCAATTATAGGAGACTCTAGGGCTGTATTATTATTTTTATAATTATTTTTTTTTTTTAAGTATTTATGGCCGATTCAGAATTTAATTATAGAGAACTGCTTAATAAATTAACCAAATGATTAATAATTGTGTTAATTGTATTAAAAGAAAAATTAAGTACTCACAAATATATTACACCTTTTATTTTTAATCTTTTGATTCTATTAATATGGATCAGGCTGGGATTGTCCGTCGAGATGACTTACCTCAAATTAAGGAAAAAGTACCATGAGCAACCAGTTCACCCAGAATTTATTTTAAATAAAGTAAACTGATATAAAATTATCACCAGTATTTGAATTTCAACTAATCACACAAGTTACTGATAAATTCCACCTAGGACTTTTTGTGCCACACAGGCTAAGTGCCACACAGGCCAAACGCCACACAGGCTAAGTGCCACACAGGCCAAACGCCACACAGGCTAAGTGCCACACAGGCTATATAGTTCCACACAGGATTTATGGTAACATGGCGTGTACAAGAACTTCATTTGTATTTGACAAGGCAAACAATTATCACTAGTATTTAAATTTCAACTAATCACACATGTTACTAATAAATTCCACATAGGACTTTTTGTTCCACACAGGATTTGTAGTGCCACACAGGCTAATGCCACACAGGCTAGTGCCACACAGGCTAATGCCACACAGGCTAATGCCACACAGGCTATATAGTTCCACACAGGATTTATGGTAACATTGCGTGTACAAAAACTTCATTTCTATTTGACCAAGCAAACAAAAATATTATCAAAGTATAAATTTTCAATTTATGAGCGTGCCTGGTATCCATTATATAAAATAACAAAATATAAAATTGCAGTGATTACACCCAAATGATTAATTAACAAAATTATAAAATCAATCAATTAAATAGGTATTTTTTTTAATAATAAAAATGGGTAAACCAAGTTGCCCTGTGAGTACACTCACCAATAATTGAAATCTTCTTTTACACTAATGAAATAGCACATACCACAACACAAGGTAAAACTATTCTGAAAGCTAATTTGGTTAGCGTATATTTAAAATGATTTTGTTTATATTTTTCAATTCCCGGGCTGAATCATGAAATTTTATATCTCAACCAAAACATTCAGACTACGTGACAAACGTGAATTCGGCATTTCCTTTGCGAGTCTGCATGAAATACCAATCAATAATAAATAAACAAAACTGTTTCTTACATTCGGCCATCCTGCAGATATCTCGTCCCGAGATACTCCTACTGGTCTTGGTCTGCTTCATCATCATCGGGAGGAAATGGAACTTCATCGTCTCCACTTTCCTTGTCAGTATCATCAGAAACACCACCAGGTGTACGCCATGGACGCATTCGATCAACAGCAATAGTTTTCTCATAATTTGATGATCTTCGATTACGATGAGAACCTCTCATATCTCTAACAACATATCGATCATTAGGTAAAATTCTTTTAACAACCATGGGACCACTGTAAGGAGCAGCTAACTTTTGACTAGTGCCAGTTGATTGTGTTTGTTTCATGATAACCACTAGATCACCTTCTTTGTAATTTCGTGGTATCTTTCGCTTTTTATCAAAATAATACTTCTGTTTAAGTTGAGCAGATTTAATCTTTTCTGCAGCCTCCTGCCTTGTTTTAATAATGTCTTCTAGTAATAATGGAATTTCCTGAACTTCGTCTCTTAACAATGCATCGGTACTATTTCGTGGTGTAAAACCAAACATTAATTGGCTAGGTGTTTTACCAGTGGATTTATTTACTACATTATTATTTGCAAATTGTACTGAGCGTACTTGCTCATCCCAGAGTTCTTCTTCAAGAATAGAAGGTAACAACGCCCCAAGAATCGTACTGTTCAAACGTTCTACTTGACCATTTGCTCTAGGAGTAGCTACTGCATTTATTATATGTCGTATATTATTTTGTTTACAGAATAATTGAAATTTTTTTGATGTAAATGAACTTCCTTGATCCGATATAAGTATTTTGGGTACACCATATGTTGCAAATATGTCTTTGAAATAGTCAATTACATATTTAGTTTTGGTACTCTTAGCAGCTCTCAAAAATGCAAATTTAGTAAAAGCATCAATTCCAACAATAAGATACATATTATTTTTCTTTGATTTGGGAAACGGACCCAAATGATCTACATGAAATGTATTGAGCGGTTCTACACCTTTTGGTATTGGATGTAGAAACCCTTCTTTTCTTCCAGAATTTCTTTTGTTGTATAAGCAAGGAATACAACAGGAAATATATTGCTCTACATACTTCCGCATTCTAGGAAACCAATAACTTTCACACAGTCTATGAAGTGTTCGTTCTACTCCAAAATGACCAAAATCATCATGTGCTGCCTTTACAACATTTTGTCTCATTCCTCTAGGAACTAACCATAATATACCTCGTACTGTTATTCGGTATACTCGATCACTTCGTAAACAGTAGTTCTGATAAACATGTTTTTCGTATTCAGTTTTTGGTGGTTTAGAAAGAATTTGATGGATTTCTTTGATTTTTTCATCTGTCAGTTGCCCTGAAAGTACCCAGTCAGCTTCATCAATGCGAAGAATAACTTTATCTTCTTCATTTTCGATAGTCTTACAGGGATTACGACTTAACGCATCCACATGATTCATTCTATTTCCAGGTCGATATTGTACTTCGAAAGTAAATTCTTGTAGTGTCAGCCACCATCTCGCTATTCGTGGTATCATTTGTTTCTTTTTGCTTGCTGCCTTTAGGGAATTACAATCGGTTACAACAGTAAATGAAATTCCTAGCAAGTAAGTACGAAATTTTCGTAAAGTTTCGACAACAGCCAATGTCTCAAGTTCGTAAGAGTGATATTTTTGTTCGGTATCTGATGTTTGTCTGCTATAATAAGCAATGGGATGTAAACGATCATCTGTATGTCGCTGCATTAATATGCCAGCTAATCCTAATTGACTTGCATCTGTATGCACTTCAGTTGTAGAATCAGGATTAAATAAATTTAAAACAGGTCTGCTGATTAAAATATTTTGTAGTTTTTGAAAAGCAGCTTTTTCTTTTTCTCCCCAGCTCCAAGTGACATTTTTCTTAATTAAATTTGTTAGGGGTTTGGCAATCATAGCGTAATTTGGTACGAAGTGTCGAAAATAACCAGTTAGTCCAAGAAATTGTCTTATGTTATGTACTGATTTTGGACTTGGAAAATGCTCAACTGCCCTGATTTTATCATTTCCTGGTCTAACTTTGCCCTGTTCAATATCATAGCCAAGATAAGTGACAGATGTTCGCAGAAATGTACATTTCTTCAAATTTAGGGTCATTCCTTCTTGTCTAAAAATATCTAACGCCTTCTGTAAAACTTCTAAAGCGCCATCTACGGTTGAAGCATACAAAAGTACGTCATCTAAATACAGTGCTAAATTTCCACGAATTGGTTTAAGAAGTTTTGTCATTAATCGCTGAAATACTCGTGGAGCATTGGATAATCCAAAAGGAACTCTTTCATACTCATACTGACCTTCTGGTGTAACAAAAGATGTATAATGTTTTGAGTTTTCATCTAACGGTACCTGATGATAGCCTGACTTTAGATCTAAACTGATAAAATAATTCCCTGCCTGTAATTTGTCAATTTGATCGTCTATTCTGGGCAAAGGATGACTGTCCTTGACCGTTAGAGAATTAAGTTTTCTGTAATCTATGCATAGCCTTTGTTCGCCATTTTTCTTTTGTACGAGTAGAACTGGAGAAGAATATTCAGAATCAGATTCTCGTATAATATCGTTTGTTAGAAGCTCATCAACAATATCTTTTACTAAGTTCTGCTCTGTTCTAGACATACGATAAGGTCGATAAGAAAATGGTTTATCTTCAAGGAGTTTAATTTCCATCTTTGTTGATTTGGAGCATCCTAACTCGCTTAATGTTAACGCAAAACAATCTCGATAGTTATTCAATAGCGTAATTAAACTCTGCTTCTGTTTTTTGTCTATTGGTCCTATTGAGATATCCTTTAATGGTAGTAATTCTTGTACCACTTCTTCACGTACTGTTAGAACTTTTTCTGATGATTTTACTTCTTCTATACAGTGAATAGCTCTTGCATAAATCTGATTTTTCTTTAAAAATATTTCTTCGTTTGTTAAACCGATACAAGGTACAACTGAAAATTTACCCTTTTCAATAGTTATTACGGTGTGTGGAATGCAATATTCTCGACCTTCTTGTAACCGGATACTTGCCTCTATACAAATGTCACCTTCAAAATCATCGCTATACACTTGTATATGTCCCCAATGATTAGGCAATATGGTGGAATTTTCTGCAACTCGAAGTATTATTTTTGTATCGGTTTGTTCTGGTTCAATTGTATTTAATTCTGGATTTATTCGTTTGAAAAACTTTAATGTAACATCATCCTTAACCATAAATATATCGGGCAGTTCAGTAAAATTTCTTCCAAGCAATACTGGTACTTCCTGAACTGAATCGGGTACTACATGTGCAGTTATAAATGCTTCCACTTCATCTACTAAAATATTAAAGGATACAATTCCCAAAGTAGGAGCAGCTCCATTACCGTATCCTTGAATAAATGTTGTATTCGTTGAATCATATTGTAAATTTAATCGATAAATTTCTTGAAGTGTAATAGTACTGCAGGAACTACCTAAATCAATATATACCAAAGATGATATTCCATTAAGCTTAATATTTTTATAAAATTTTTGATTTGGTTTATCAGAAATTAGTCAAATAGTTGGCCTAAAATTCAATGATCTTTTCTTTATAAAACAGTCTTCTTCTAAATGACCGACACGGTTACAAAAGTTACAACGCTTTTCCCGGTTTTCATTTTCTGGTTTATTGATTGTACCTTTCTGGTTACATATATTAGCAGTATGTCCAGGTTTTCGACATTTGTAGCAGGTTATTAATCTGTCATTTTGCAAAAAGTTTTTCTTTTTGTCATAAGGACTAAACTTGTTTCTATTTGAAATTCTTGAAGTGTTGCCCATTTTTGATTGTCCTGACAAATTACTCAAAGAACTGAGATACGCATACAGTGATTCAGTAGTCTGATGATTTCCAGCGCTAGCACCTGTTTTTACTACAATATCATTAATGCCACCAATAATACAGGAGACAGCATCTGACCCGTAAATTCTACAATTATTAAGTAAAGCTACTTTTTCGTAGTAATATCTTGTATATGATTCAAAAAAAATTGGCCATAACAGCCGTTAAACGGTCGATCGAATCATCTGTTGTTCGAAATGAAGTTCGAGGCGAACTATGTTCGTCTACATCTATTTCTTGCACGGGACGTGCATGTTTTCGTGTTTTAGAACTCATGGCGGCTTTTTATTTCAGTTATTAGAAGACGCAACTAATAATAAACAGAAAAAATAATTCTAAATATTATTCTTACCAACCTGCCATCTCGACAAACGATAACATATTTCGTTATCCCTGATCCATATCAAATCAATACTCTAATCAACTAGTAATGGAGTAATCGACCAATCGAGTAATCTAACAATCGAGTAATCGAACAATCAAGTAATCGAACAATCGAGTAATCGAACAATCAAGTTATCGAGTAATCCCACTTCTGAAAAATTTATAGGAGACTCTAGGGCTGTATTATTATTTTTATAATTATTTTTTTTTTTTAAGTATTTATGGCCGATTCAGAATTTAATTATAGAGAACTGCTTAATAAATTAACCAAATGATTAATAATTGTGTTAATTGTATTAAAAGAAAAATTAAGTACTCACAAATATATTACACCTTTTATTTTTAATCTTTTGATTCTATTAATATGGATCAGGCTGGGATTGTCCGTCGAGATGACTTACCTGAAATTAAGGAAAAAGTACCATGAGCAACCAGTTCACCCAGAATTTATTTTAAATAAAGTAAACTGATATAAAATTATCACCAGTATTTGAATTTCAACTAATCACACAAGTTACTGATAAATTCCACCTAGGACTTTTTGTGCCACACAGGCTAAGTGCCACACAGGCCAAACGCCACACAGGCTAAGTGCCACACAGGCCAAACGCCACACAGGCTAAGTGCCACACAGGCTATATAGTTCCACACAGGATTTATGGTAACATGGCGTGTACAAGAACTTCATTTGTATTTGACAAGGCAAACAATTATCACTAGTATTTAAATTTCAACTAATCACACATGTTACTAATAAATTCCACATAGGACTTTTTGTTCCACACAGGATTTGTAGTGCCACACAGGCTAATGCCACACAGGCTAGTGCCACACAGGCTAATGCCACACAGGCTAATGCCACACAGGCTAATGCCACACAGGCTATATAGTTCCACACAGGATTTATGGTAACATTGCGTGTACAAAAACTTCATTTCTATTTGACCAAGCAAACAAAAATATTATCAAAGTATAAATTTTCAATTTATGAGCGTGCCTGGTATCCATTATATAAAATAACAAAATATAAAATTGCAGTGATTACACCCAAATGATTAATTAACAAAATTATAAAATCAATCAATTAAATAGGTATTTTTTTTAATAATAAAAATGGGTAAACCAAGTTGCCCTGTGAGTACACTCACCAATAATTGAAATCTTCTTTTACACTAATGAAATAGCACATACCACAACAAAAGGTAAAACTATTCTGAAAGCTAATTTGGTTAGCGTATATTTAAAATGATTTTGTTTATATTTTTCAATTCCCGGGCTGAATCATGAAATTTTATATCTCAACCAAAACATTCAGACTACGTGACAAGCGTGAATTCGGCATTTCCTTTGCGAGTCTGCATGAAATACCAATCAATAATAAATAAACAAAACTGTTTCTTACACAATCTTGCAGAAAGTGCTCAAAAAGGCATAATACTTTATTGCACACTAATTTTACACCTAATACTCAATCTGAGGCTAATAATAGTCAAAATCATCAAGCTCTCAATGGCAACTTGCAAAATCCTGAGCCTACTATGCCGCATGCAGGCCAGCATAAACAAAATACTTTAAATGCTCAGGATAATGTCAATACTTACCATTCTGTAAATAGTGTGCCAAAGGTATTATTATCAACCGCCATAGTCAATGTTCTTGATAAAACCGGTGAGAGTCATACGTGTCGAGTTATGTTAGACAGTGGCAGTGAATCTAGCTTTATCGCAGAACGAATGTGTGCCAAGCTGGGTTTAAATATTATTAACACTAATATTTCTGTGACAGGTATAGGGCAAACTAACTCCAAGGTCTTAAAGCAAACTGATATCACAATACAAGCACGTCAAAGCTCTTATGAAATGAACTTGAAATGTTTAATTTTACCAAAAATAACTAACAAAATACCATTTATGGTCATAGATATTTCTCATCTTAAAATTCCCACTCATATTATATTAGCTGATCCCAGTTTTAATGAACCTGGTCCTATCGACATTTTGATCGGTTGTGACAAATTTTGGAATTTTCTTAACACGGGTCAAATTAAACTAGGTCATAACTTACCAGTTATGCAAAAAACCCAACTAGGATGGATAATTTCTGGAAGCATAGCTTCTAGTCAGCCTAATTCTCAAATTACATGTAATTTAAGCATAACTCAAAATCTTGAAAACAGTTTGACTAAATTTTGGGAACTAGAGGAAAGAAATATTCAAAAATCTTTATCGATTGATGAGCAAGTGTGTGAAAACCTTTTTCAAACTACTACTAAACAAAATTTAGATGGTCACTTTGTGGTATCGCTACCTTTAAAACAACCTACTTCCGTGTTAGGCGAGTTTAGAGAAATAGCTAAAAAACGGTTCTTAAATCTAGAGAAAAAACTTCACAAAAATGAGCAGCTTAAAATTATGAGGACCTTGGGCATATGTCTCAAATTAATACAGATGTGCTAAAAAATATGGATTCTTTTTATCTTCCACATCATTGTGTGTTAAATAATTCCAGTACAACTACAAAATTACGCGTTGTATTTGACGGGTCAAGTAAATCTTTCAGTGGCTACTCATTAAATAACATTCTTGTGGTAGGGCCTACAGTACAAGAGGACCTATTGGCCATCATTTTGCGAGCAAGAAAATATAATATTCTTCTCACAGGCGACGTCGCTAAGATGTATCGGCAAGTTTATGTAGACAAAACTCAGCGCAACCTTCAGCTGATATTGTGGCGCTCTGATCCATCCTGTGAAATAAAAACTTATCAACTAAACACACTTACTGTTCCTGCAGCTTACTTGGCTACAAGGTGTCTAAAGGAACTTTCTGTGCAATGTAAGCAATCTAATCCCTTAATAAGTCAAATAATTGCTAAAGGTTTTTATGTTGATGATCTTTGTACTGGAGGCAATACTATCGATGAGGTTAAAAATATTAAAACTCAAATTACTCAAATTCTTTTGTCAGGAGGATTTGATCTTCGTAAATTTCATTCAAATGAGCCTGCAGTCTTGTCAACGGATCCAAAGTCAAAAAATACTTCCGTTCATTTTGGTGAGTCTGGTGAGAATAAAACTTTGGGTCTTTATTGGGACTCAAAGAATGATACTTTCAAATATTCAATTCGTCAAATGACCATGGAAGGGCCAGTCACTAAAAGAAATATTTTGTCATGCATAGCACAAATTTTTGATCCCTTAGGTCTTATTGCACCAGTGGTAATTACAGCAAAATTATTATTCAAAGGCTCTGGCAGCTTAAGTTGTCTTGGGACGAATCTATACCTTTGGATGTATTAACCAAATGGAGAACATTATACAACCAATTGGTTGACTTGAATGATTTAAAAGTTCCTAGGACTATTCTTATTAAAAATCCTATTTCTGTTGAGCTTCATGGTTTCTCGGATGCTAGTGAGGTAGCATACGGGGCTTGTATTTTTATTCGCTCGATTGACAGTGCAGGAGACTGTCATGTTAGTTTACTTTGTGCTAAAACAAGAGTAGCTCCACTAAAAGTGGTAACTATACCGCGGCTTGAACTGTGTGGGGCGCTCCTTCTTGTTGAGCTTCCTAATAAAGTAAAAAACTCTTTAAATATTCCATTTGAAAAAACATATTACTGGTGTGATTCTACAATTGCAGTAGCATGGATTAAATCCCATTCTCTAGATTTTAAAATATTTGTTGCAAACAGGATTGCACAAATACAATCTCTCACTAAACCTGATGAGTGGAATTATATAAAGACCAATGAAAATCCTGCTGATCACTTACCTCGAGGCCTCAGTCCAGGAAGTCTTATTTCTAATTATCTTTGGTGGCATGGCCCCCCTTGGCTTTCTATGTCTGATGAATTGTGGCCAGTAACCGCAGTCCATCTTGACAATACAGAATTGCCTGAAGTGCGCACAAAGTCAATTGCGCTGATATCTAACATAAATGAGTATGATATTTTTAATAGGTTTTATTCTCTGAGTAAATTGCAAAGGGTTCTGGCATATTGCCTTAGGATTATAAATAACTGTAAAGTGTCTAGAAGCATGAGACAGAGTGGTTTTCTCACTTGCAATGAATTAAGGAAAGGTTTATTGCAACTGATAAAAATAGCGCAATATCAGGAATTTAAAGGAGAAATACGCAGTTTGTCTAAAACCAATAAAGTTTCAAATAAAAGTTCATTAATAATGCTAAATCCATTTATGGATGGACAGGGAATTTTGAGAGTAGGAGGTAGGTTGAGACATTCTGAATTTGTAGAACATAGAAAACATCCTGCCATCTTGCCGGCAAAACATAGGTTAACATTGTTAATTGCGCAATATGAGCATATTAGGCTATTGCATGCTGGTTCTCAAAATCTTCTGGCCTCTATAAGGAATCATTATTGGCCTCTCGCTGGCAGAAACTTAGTAAAAAAGGTGGTTAGATCTTGCACAAAGTGCTTTCGTTTTGATACTTCTGGGATTCAACATATTATGGGTAACGTACCGAAACACCGCGTAACACCAAGCAGACCTTTTTTAGTTACTGGTATCGATTTTATGGGCCCGGTATTAATAAAGGATAGACTAGCAAGGAATTATAAAACAGTAAAGGCATGGGTCTGTCTGTTTGTATGCTTATCAACAAGAGCGATACATCTTGAGCTTGTTGGAGACTTGTCCACCAATGCATTTTTTGCTGCGTTAAGGCGATTTTTTTCTAGACGCGGAATAAGTTCTGACATATATTCCGATCACGGAACTAATCTAGTTGGGGCGAAAAATGCAATTGAAAGGCTTTTGCTGAAAAATAAAGATGAAATTCATTCGCGACTCAGTTGTGACGGTGTCAAGTGACACCTGATTCCACCTAGAGCTCCACACTTCGGGGGCCTCTGGGAAGCTGGAGTAAAATCCACAAAGTTTCACCTTAAAAGAGTAATAGGTACAAATTCACTTACCTTTGAAGAATATTATACAGTCCTCTCACAAATCGAAGCTATTTTAAATTCGAGACCTATATCTCCTCTTAGCCATGATCCTTCAGATCCTCAACCTTTAACCCCCGCACACTTCTTGATTGGGCAACGACTAACCACTATCCCGGACGAAGACTACGTTCACATTCCTGAGAATCGACTTTCAAGATCCAAAAGGCTGCAAAGGATGGTTCAGCATTTTTGGGCACGCTGGTCCAAGGAATACATTTCTGAATTGCAACAGCGAACTAAATGGAAACAAAGCTTTCCCAATCTGCTAAAACCGGGCTCTGTAGTACTGGTAAAAGAAGATGGCTACCACCACTTAAATGGCAATTGGGTGTTGTAAACGAAGTTCATCCTGGCTCTGATGGCGTGGTTAGGGCTGCTACCATTAAAACTGCAACCTCCATCTTTAAGCGACCTGTTGTAAAGCTGTGCATCTTACCTAATGATGAATCATAGAACATTGAAACCGTATGGATTTCAAGGCGGGCAGTATGTTTAGACGACCATAACATCACGTTTGAACAACCTTAGCTACAATTTAAATATACGCTAAAAACCAATGACAGCACAAGATAACCGAAGCAACATGGGTTCTCTCCATAGCAACGATGGATGTCAACAATGTCAACTAACAAAAAAGACACTTTAATTACTTTATCTACTCCTATTAAATTATATATTAATTATTCAACTACTTTTGAACAATTAATACTATCTATAAACAAACAGCGTGAGTTATAATAACTCACTGCTATAACTCACTATAATAAATCGGAAAAGCTTTACGAACCGAATATCAAGGTGGCTCTGTACAAGCCGATTGGCTGAAAGGAAACAGTCCATTATTGTTACTGAGGGAAGTAATGTCACTCGAATAATTTTGACGTTTTCAAATTAAGTTAATAAAGTTCATAAAGTTCTTTCTCTGTACTTGTATCTTAGTATTTATTGATATAGTCGTAGATAAAGTATAGTATTCAACTTGCGGTAATGGTCATAACTCACTTGATGAATTACATCACTCGCCTGCGGCTCGTGCTGCAAACTTCATCTGCGTGAGTTATGACCTACATTACCGCTCGTTAAATAATATACTATTATATAGACAAAATGTAATAAAAACAGTTAATTGTTAAAGTTTTAATAAAAATCATACAAGATCAGCGGTCGGCAACTGGCGGACCGCGGTCCGGATTCGGACCGCGGAAGGTAGAAAACTGGACCGCCAAAAAAACTTAAGTAATTTGTAAGAATAAATACTTCCATTTAATGTTTTTCTTTTTTTTTTCTTCGGACCTCGATACAATTTTTCAAGGTATCCGAACCCTACTAGAAATTAGTTAACATTGAAAACTAAAAATACTGACTTGTATAATCATTTCCGTTTCGCTCCTGTTACAAGTTGTGATGTCGAAAGAAGCTTTTCTAGACTTAGAGATATTCTTAATTATAAACGAACGCGTTTTACTGAAGCGAACTTTGAAAGAATGTTAATTATATCATGTAATGCCAATACATTTTAATAGTCTAGATTTGTTTTCATTTTACATTTATTACACAAAAATATTTTCACGCCGCCCTTGACGCTCATACGAGCTCGTATGATTTTTCCGTTCTTTAGTAATTATTCTTAATTACGGCAAATATGAACTCCAGTAACAGTACAATTACATAAATTAAATGTCTCTAAATATGTATATGTGAAGTTTAAGTCAATTTTTGGTTTACTAAACTAATGGAATAGGAATATAAAAAATAGTAGTTTACACTTTTATTGGTGCAACAAACGTGTATAGCTATCCTAGAATAAAAATACTAAAATTATAAGGCATTTATTACTGATTCTTGTTATTTTTATTGGTGGTATTTCACACGATTAAGTGAGTGGCAAAAACCAAATTCCTTACCCTACGAAAACGGGGAGATGGCCTCCTCTGATGACGTAGTCCCACGAAAGGCGACCAAAATTTAAGTAATAAATTAAGCGTTGACACAGCTGCAAAAATTTTCCGACGATTCCGTACACAGTGTATTGATTTAGAAGATTATATTATCAAAGTCAGTGATAAAAAATATTGTAATATTCGAAATTTATAGGTACTGCTATTACACAGAAGTATTAAAAGAACTGAGGAAATAGTAAACGCACAATATTGTATAACCCATTCCCAATCTGTGTTAAAAGCTCTGGGTAATGCTACAGAATGTAGACACCCATTTATAGCCAATATATTAAGCCATATACCCATGTATTACGACACAGCTTATCAATTTCTAGTAAATTAATAACCTGGCCCCGGATCACGCCACATAGAATTCTAAGGAGAGGATAGCCCGCCCAGAGACCTCCGATGTTGCCAAATTTATATTGATTTTAAATTTTGTAGGTTATGTTAGTTTTATTGGCAGATTGGCGGGAATTATTGTTTTTAACGATTGGTGAAATAATTGATTGAGTGATATTTTTATTTTTAATGTGGTTAATTATTGTAAATTTTCTGGTTGGCAATAAAACAGCTTGGCTTTCTGTAGGGTGGTGGATTTTTATTTTTATACATTTTTTGTTATAGGTGTGGTTTACTGTAAGTTTTTCATGTCGGATATGGCTGAATATTTTTTTAATTCTTAGGTTGAGGTGATGGGTGAAGGTGAACCTTATCAAGAGCATCTATTTTGCTCATGACATGTCTATCGAGCATGGCAATCAAAGCGACTTAAATAAAATTGCCGCCAAAGAAAAGCATACCTACTGAAAATTACAAGATTTTAAAAGCACTGTAACAGGAAACGTCTGATTCAAACTTTGTGTTAGCTTTAAGTAATGCTTTGGACTATATTATGTGGAATGATGAGAAAACGAAGCATTTTGAGGAATATTTCAGAAATACTTCCAGCTATAATTTTAGACTGTCAGTTTTTACTGTTTTAGAAATGAAGCTAGTAGGTATCAACACAAATATGCATTTGGAGTTAATGCATAAAGTGATAAAGTATTTATACTTGGAAAGAAAGACAGTAAAACACCTTGATAAATGTTTAAATGCAGTGTTGAAATACTTACGGGACAAAAGTATAGAGAGAATAATCAGGTTAAGTAAAGGTGAGCATACACGACAAACCGGAGATTTGTCTCAGAGTCACAAAGAAGTCCTTAAAAACAGTGGTACTTTATATACTTAATTGTTGACTATAATACAAACTGGGAAATTTCGAAAAATGAGCATACTTTGTATACCATTTACCAGTTATTATTAGACACAAAGTGCTGTGAACAAATATGAAATATGCTTGTTTTGTAAGGCATGTAGCATATGTTTTCATGTGAATGTAAGTTCTAAAAAGGAAGGAAACTTATATGTGCAAGCATATTCACATTATTTTAGCTAGGTTAAATATTAAAGGGAGGTCAAAAATACTGACTCCACAATCAAGGAAGTCCACATCTCCGAAGAATTATCAGCCCTTCCTAAAGAATCTCAACCCCAGAAAGGTCTTCTGTACCTCAAGTGTTAAATAAAAAAACTCTTAACATAAAAGCAATGACTGCAATATTTGGAAGTTTGGATTTTAAAGAATTTGATGATGAAACATAGTAAAATTCATTATCATTTAAAATTGCAACTAATTTGACTGATTTTCCAAGGATTTCCGGTGTACCTAAATAATGAATTTGAAATTAAAAATTAGTTTTCAAAAAGATTAATTGACCCCCAAACTAGATTTACTTGTACAAAAAAGAAACGTGTCGAAGGACAAGTCTTAAAAGAGCAGCACAAGAAGCTAAAAATATCCAAGAAAATTTAAGTCATACCCCCGAAAATTCATTTTTATAAATCAGTTTTACCATTAAATGATCATCAATATTGTTACCTAATGTTTTATTTTATTTATTTATTTGAACGGAAAATCCATTTCAACGGAAAATTCATTTTATTTGTAGTACGTGTATATTAATTTTACATTACTGCAATATTTGTTTTAATATCGTTATACATAATATGTTTATTTTCTTGCTAATAATTTTTTTGGATGATGTCGCTGGTTTTTAAAAAATGTGAATATATATATATATATATATATATATATATATATATATATATATATATATATATATATATATATATATATATATATATATATATATATATATGCGTACGATTTGGTACGATCTTAAAATGTTTTTTGACGTAAACTGTGTGAAATTTGAAATAAATAAGTTTTAACTTGTTTTGCTTCTTGTTAAATACTAGTCGGTATAGAGAATGATAATTAATTATTGAAGTACAGTTTGAATGTTAAAGATACATATAAAACTTGTTTTCTATGCGTTTATTTTATTTTACTCAACATAAGTTATATCTACTAAAACTATACACACGAAAAGTTCATCATTGTTCATCTCTAGAGAGGAAAAGATGATACATTTACATCAAAACTAACACTGATAAGTATCTTTTTGTGTCCATCCAATAATAGTTTCGATTGAAGAATAGATTAGTTTCCTGTGCACACCTAAAAAAGTTGCATTAAATGTACTCTGATTTTTACTGGAATCTTACATATTATATGTAAAATTATAATACAAAATGTGTAAAATCACATAAAACGTAAAATTCCAGTAAAAATCATGGCTTATTTTAGGCCAATTTTTGTAACAGTTTCCTTTTATAATGAATAATAATACACATGAACTGTTGACCACTATAAATCCTTTTAAAAAACAATAGTTCTAATAATTAGTTTTAACAAAAATAAGGGGATCACATTTTAATGATTTTTTTTTTAATTTGGTGAGAAAGAATTACCTCGCATGACGCTTGGTAACAAAAAAATTAAAGGTAAAGGTTCTTTTATGTATGACAGGAAAACAAGACTACGTACTTCAGTATTTTAAAATTTCGCGAAAACCTGATTGAATAAGTTTGGCAACATCGGAGGCCTCTGGGCGGGCTATCCTCTCGTAGAATTCTATTCTACGTGTCAAAGTCACATGACTACTCAAACAAAACAAACGATCCATCACATGGCCAGTGTCATTAGTGTCAAAATTGCATAGAATTCTATGCATCGTGATCCAACAGTTGGTCGCACGAGGGTGACTCAACATTGTTCAATGTCAGTCCAGCAAAACTGTGCATGAGGCGTGGAAATAGAATGGAGAATTTAGCAGGGTTTAATAAGGATTCTTAGACAAAAACACCTACAAATACAACAAGTACATTTAATATTACATATGTGAACTAAATTACTCAACGGTTCGAAGAATAATCTGGTAACATCATAAAACAAACACTAAAGTTCAAATGTCCACGTTAAATACCTAGTAACTCATTAATACTATTAATAGTAATTTTAAGTGACACATTTACTATCAGTGGCGCCTTTAAATCATTATTTAAGACACTAACCTTGACGTAATAAACTAATAATAATGTATGTAACTAGGTAAAAATGTTTTTTATATTTATCGGAGAAAAAACTCTTAATTTAAAGTAAAGAAAAAATGTCTCATGTTTGTTGTCAACCATCAATCAATCAATCAAAATACGCTTTATTGCTAAAAGAAATACATATCCTTGTTCACAAAGCCGTAATAGTAACAGTAGTAGTAAAAGTTCCTTGAATGTAAACGTTAAGAATGCATTTTACATAAAATAGATAAAATGAAATAGAATAATAATAAAAATAAAAAGACAGTAAATACAACAGAAAACAAACGACGAGATATAGTTTTTGTCAATAATTAAGATAAAAATTAAATCACACAATTATATAACATAATAGTAATTGAATTAAAAACTAAATATAAAAAGAGTATAAATAAAAATCTTATACTTAAGCAGAGCTAGTAAACGGTCTTAAAACAAGTAAACCCATTAACGACTTCTTAAAAGTCTTATTGCTAAAGATTTGACAAAACCTGAGTGGTATATTATTATAAATTTTGCTACTTTCAAATATCACAGAATGTAAGTATGCATAAAAACTCCAGGTACATAAGCAGAATAGCATTAAAAGAGACAAGCTCAACTAGGTGCACAACGATAGTTATATAAATAAGTTAAAATTCGGCAAATAATAAGAAGTGTAATTATTTTTTTATTTTTTTTTATTTAAAATGAGTCGTGATAAAACTCGGCCACAGAATAGTAGGCCCCGTCAGTCAGTAATTGTCTAACTTTTCGCTTGAATGCTTTTAGATTATTCAGGGACTTTACATCGTTTGGAAGGTGGTTGTATAATTTCAAGCCCTCGTATATGATTGAGTTCCTCACCAGACTGGAAGCGGGGATTGGCAGACGCAGATTTGCGTGCTGTCTGGTAACATATGCCGCGTCAACGGAAGTGAATCTATCGCGATTCAAGAACACGAGCGAGACAGTTTCCAGGATGTAAAGACATGCAACAGTGAGGAGATGCAGGTTAATAAAAAAGAGACGGCATGATTCCCGAGGTCTCGCTCTAGCGAGGTATCTCACAGCTCGCTTCTGAATTACAAAGAGCATTTGGATTAGGTAGCCACTCGCACTTCCCCAGAAGGCTATTCCATATCGAAGGTGGGACTCGATCAGTGCGTAGTAGACCGACCTTCCAATATCGCTTCCCAGTTCATCAACGGTGGTCCTCACCGCAAGGCATCCCTAGGACAATCTACTGCCAAGGGCAATAATGTGCTCGTCAAGCTTCAGCCTACTGTCAATAGTCAGTCCGAGAAACTTACCATGCTGTCGTCTGTCCAGCAAAATGTCACCAACCATCAAGCTGTCAAAATCACATCCAAAACAAATAAGGCTGGTTTTATCGATGTTAAGTGACAAGAGGTTTGCATCACACCACACTTTCACTTTACCCAGATCGGAGGACACAGTGTTACTTAGGGAAGCAGCATCAGAACAGTGCCATAAGATGGTGGTGTCATCGGCGAACATGGTAAATTTTCCATCAATATTTAGGTTAGCAAGGTCATTAATATATAGGAGAAAGAGTAGAGGTCCGAGAACTGAACCCTGAGGCACTCCCCAATTGATGGATTGATGCGCTGAGTAATCAGAGCCTACCACTACCCGCTGCCTCCGACCGCTCAGGTAGGATTCAAACCAAGACAGGGCAAGACCCCTAAAGCCACAGTGGTGGAGCTTCCGCAGCAGAATATCATGGTTAACACAGTCAAATGCTTTCGACAGGTCACAGAAGACCGCTGCCGACGCTCCCCCACCATTGATCCGAAAATACAATTCCTGCAATAAGTTAAACATTGCGTCATTGGTGCTGGTGTTTCGTTGAAAGCCAAACTGGCATGCGCTAAGAACACGGTGTGAATTCAGAAACGAGGTCATCCGCTGCTTAACCAACTTCTCTATAATTTTAGATAAAGTGGACAAGAGAGAAATTGGTCGGAAGTTAGAGGGATCATTCAGGTCTCCGCCCTTGTGTCGGGGGATCACCTTAGCAGTAGCCAGACACGGCGCGAAACGACCTGATTCCCAAGAGGCATTAATAGCCTGGGCGAGAATCTGTAATGGAAAATCAGGCACGTTTAAAAAAATCTTTGCAGATAAGCCATCGTCGCCCGAAGTATTCTTATTTCTGATAGATAATATCGCCTCTTTCAGGTCACACAGGTCAGTGGGCGCAAAATAGAAGGAACTTTGAATGGATATGCCTGATAGAAAACTTAATGGATCTACCAAGGGACTAAGGCCCGCGTAAGCTTCTCCGCCACGTTGCAGTAATAGTCATTAATCTCATCAGGTCGAAGATCTGAGTCGGCGGCTGACCGAGGATTATTACTTTGACGGATATCGTTAACAATTCTCCAACTTTCTTTTTGTTTGTTAGCGGACTGATCCAACCGATCCGAAAAATAAGTATGCTTAGCGATCTTAATCAGTTTACGGAATAGAGAGCGATAATCAGTGAAGAATTGGTGAAAGACAGGGCAATGAGTATATTTTCTAATGACATGCAGAGATCTAAGGTTTTTGGAAGATGTTTTTAGCCCCCCAGTAAACCACGGTTTTTTCGTATTACCCTTAATTTTTCTTACTGGGAATGCAATATTAAACAGTCGAAGCAGCATGACATGGAAGGCCCCAATCGGGTCATGAGCCTCCAGTACACCGTCCCAGCAGGCGGAAGAGCACATTTGGCGGAAGTTATTTTAGTTATATTTGCTAAAAATCCTGCCATATCGAGATACACGTTGAGTACACATGCTCATCTTAAAACTGCAAACAACCGCCTCATGGTCAGACAGGGCCGCGTTGACGACAGAGCAGTTCACAACATCATTATAGAAATTGGAACAAACATAGTCAATGGTTGAGGATGAAAACCGAGTAACACGTGTGGGTTTCTTGACATGCATTTTTAAATTATTAGATTTAAGTAGATCGATTAGACGTAGAGTGGGATTCGATTTCTTTTCATCAAAATTTATGTTCAAATCGCCGCACAATATTACCGACGCAGAGGTCGGGATCAGTGATAAGAGAGAGTCCAGCCCCGTAAAAAACTCTTCAGTGTCTGCCGAGGGAGATCGATAGATGCAAATTACATACAAGCACCGTTTTTTTTGAGAAAACAATGGTGAATTCAAACGCCATTTCTTTGACAAGTGAATCAAATTTATTTAAAGTGAGAAAAGAGTTCTCCCTCAGAAACAACTCGTTGGCCAAAATCATACAACCCCCATGGGCAGATTGGGATCTACAAAAGCTAGACAAGACCACATAACTCGAAACACAAACCAGCTCATGCCGCTTCAAGCAATGCTCCGTTATCAGAACCATATTTGGAGAATTATGCGCGGCTAAAAATAGGGAGAGTTCATTCGTTTTATTTCGTAATGACTGAATGTTTATGAGGAGCAGGGAGAATTGGTTATGCGCATACGGTGTTATGTGGGGTGCATTATTGTCTTTGTTGGGCGCAAAAAATGTGTTCCGTCCCCATTACCTGTACACAATGATATGGAAGAAACGTCTCGCAGGTCAGGCGTATTGAGTTGACATTGTATCCCCTCACTCTCACTCTCTGTAGTTATCATACCATGAGGAGTCCTTGAGGAGATCGGTGGTTTCGACGATATTGGACCGCTGAGGATTGTAGAGTACACCAGATATTCAGCAAGGCACTCCTTCTGCACATATGCTGTTAGGGGCACAAACAGAACGTTAGTCATTCTTCGCATGCATTCGTTGATAGATCTATTCTGGGACGATATCATTTTATTAAGAACTGGACGATTAGGGATCGGAGATGGGCCAATCAATACAACATACAACAATATCTTAACTGACCAAAGTAAATTAACGAATGCACTTTACAAATACAGTTAAATAATAAAATCCTTATTTATAAATTGCATTGGGCATCATGCGCAATGCGTGTAAATTAAAGTTCACTAAACCTCTGGGAATTCTTTAACGTAAAATTTACCGAAGTCACAACATGCCTGCTTACAGTTTCTATTTTTTTGTTTTTACTTTCACTAACAATCCATCAACTCACTTCACAGATTTGGAGCCGAACTTTCTTGGTCACCAAACTGTTGCTAACTTTTAACCAACTTTATCTCTTTCAATCTGCTTTGTGAAATTTACACTGGTTTCGGATTAACCAAAAACGATCAACAGTGAATGAAGTCTACTTGTCAGGGGTACATATAGATACGTAAAATTGAGAATAAGTTCTCTAAACCACCTGAAAATTCCTTATTCAATAAGGATTTGAACAAATCATGGTGAAACAGCTATTCTCCGTGCTATATGCCCCTCTTAACACTGTTAGAGACAACAAAATACTTGGTTTGACTGTAAGGAACTACCAGGAAGAAGGAAGATTTTCCTTTAGTTAGGATGTCGTTACCTGCATACCGGTTCCGAACTCTTTAGTTCTCGCCAGTACAGGATAAACGAACATACCTACCTTCCAAAACAGTGTTCCGAAAGAGTTCGAAACCGGTATGCAGGTAACGACATCCTAACTAAAGAGAAAGCTTCCTTC
Organism: Philopedon plagiatum; assembly: GCA_963971165.1. Lineage (NCBI taxonomy): Eukaryota > Metazoa > Arthropoda > Insecta > Coleoptera > Curculionidae > Philopedon > Philopedon plagiatum. Next base: position 78,076,596 of record OZ020193.1, read on the forward strand.
TTCCTGGTAGTTTCTTGCAGTCAAACCAAGTATTTTGTTGTCTCTAACAGTGGTAGTCAAAATACGGCAAGTTTTGGTATGTAGTCCAGCGCTCGGAGGGGCATATAGTACGGAGAATAGCTGTTTCACCATGATTTGTTCAAATGCTTATTGTATAAGGAATTTTCAGGTGGTTTAGAGAACTTATTCTCAAAAACGATCAATATAAGTGACACAACTAATCACTTTTTATAAGTATTAACTAGCGAAACCTTTTCGGAAAGTGCTACCATACATGCATTTAGCATTGCAATGGTATTGAGCGATGTTTTTCTTTTTGTTAGAGGGAGTGACACACCTATATTGTCGGGTACCTTGCTAACACACTGACTCGTGTGGGGGGTGAGGCAAACCCGATTTTTAGACGCGACGGGTCAGACGAAGAGAGGGTATACCTTGATCTCTCGAACTGATAAACCTGGACGTTTTAGGGCTGTTGAAGTTTTATTATTCTTTTAAAATTGTTTGCGTTTTCGCAACATACACCCCTGCATTGAAGTTTTCGACTTCAAGACGACAAAAAAGCCAGAGCTAAAGAAAAAGGTAAAATTGCTGCGGGATCGTCTATTCGTCGCCATGAGTCATGTCCGACTTTTAAGTGTCAGTTTTGGGTAGGGGGCATATTTTGGCAATGCTTCGAGTAAAAACGCCATCTCGGGTATTTACCTTGACCATTCTTATTCTATTACCGGCACCGGGGGTGACCTTCACTATTTTGGCTAAAGGCCATCTCAAGGGTGAGGTGTCTTCATCCTTTAGCACAACTAGGGTGTCTACTATTAGATTAGGGAAAGTACGAAACCACTTCGGACGATTCTGAAGCCTATTCAGGTAGCCTATCGACCAGCATTTTCAAAATAACTGTTGAATTTGTGATATTTTCTGCCATAACGATAGGCCGTTAATAGGGACATCAGTGAGGTTTTTTATCAAAGTATGAAGAGAGACTGGCGCCAATAAGAAAGTGGCCTGGAGTCAAGATCTGGAAGTTATTTGGGTCATTTGATAACCCAAGCACAAGGGCCTGGAATTTACAATGGTCTCTATCTGGGTCAATATTGTGAAAAATTCCTCAACCGTGAAGCGGGTTTTACCAATTAGACGGACAAGATGGTACTTGGCGCTTTTTAAAGCTGCTTCCCAGATACCACCCCTATGTGGGCTTCGAGGGGGAATGAACTTTAACTCGATTTCATTTTGGTATAGAAAGTCTTTGGTAGAATCGATGTAAGTCTTATTTTGGAAAAGCAAAAACCGTAATATGAAGTTCAAAAGTGTGTTTTGTGCACCTGCGTGACCTAAACGTTGTTGTTTGAGCAGGAGAGACACTATATAATTACTAGAAGGCAACAGAATAGGGTGCTTCTGGTCATAAGGGAGGTCGGCGTTTTCTAATCTACTACCTACCCTGAGAAGCTTATCCTGGTCAAAAAGAGGATCTAGTTTTGCCATGGATTTGTTATAATAGGATTCGATATCTGTATACTGTGAGCGTATCGAACGTGAAGCCTTATATTTTGTTGTTTGTTTTTGTTTTTGTTATTCTCTTGGGGGAACAGTTTACGAACTACGAACATAGACAAGACTACGAATTACTACGTAATTGAATCAAGAATGGTAGTAGAAAGAGATAAAATAGCATTGGAGTGTTGGAGCTCAGGTTGAAAAATCACACCGGTGCGGTGTGTCACCCGGCGATGATATCGAACGCAGCCCAGAAGTGTTGCTGTCTGGCTGGTTGTTTAGGAACACGGCTGACCTCGGTCTGAACACTCGGTTACACGTACGTCTTTGTCTAATGAACTAGAAAAGACGTATAGATTTATATAGATATAGACTCGGAGCGACTTTAAATAAACACCTTTAGAAATAACATATCCTATAAATAATAAAACCTTTTTAACTTAAATTTATTATTATTTAGCAGAAAAATAAAATATTTTAGGGCTTTTATTACTTTTAGTAAATCTTGTGATGCTTCTAACGTATTTTTTGTACAAAAATACAAGGTAAAATAAGATGTGGCCAATGTTTACAAATTGTGTTTACAGTGTCGTTTAGAATGGTTTGTTTTGGCTTCAAAGAATGTGAACTCATCCCGTATCCAGTCCTAATAAATCCATGAGTTTTGCTATATTTTTGTCACTTATGGGCTTGATGTGTGACAATTCGTGAATTTCTTTGGAAAAGTGTTGTGATTGTATACTTTTGACAATAAACTTTAAAGAGAAGTCTAATTCTTGTAATGTTAGAGAGCCGAAATATCTGTTCTCTTTAGTGTTAGTGTTGGAGATGGATATTAAAACATACGCTAGACTACGTTGTGATCTTGAGAAAGAAGAGAATTTTTCAAATACTTGTAGCCAAAAGTTGTTTTGGTCGGGTCTTTGCGCACTTATTAGAGAAACCTTCCTTTCTTCAGGCAGTTCTGAACCAGTGGGAATTTCTGAGCTTTTTTGTTTGGAAGTTGTAACTCTGGATCAGATAAGAAATTGGGGCCTTGCCACCATATCTGACATTGTTCAACGTCAGGTATTGGAATTCCTCTCGAAGGAAGGTCCGCAGCGTTTTGTGATGAGTTAATATGACGCCATGTATATAGGGAAGTCAGGTTTTGAATACTTACATGATACTCCGTTGGCAACAAACACGTTTCATCGACAGGCAGGTGAAGCGATCCAACATAGGGATATTTAGGAATCTGCCCAGAGATTAACTGTATCTGCGGTAAATCTGGTTTCATAAACTGAAATGAGTTTTGTGATTAATTGGGATAATAGCACCATAGCACACAATTCCAGACGAGGAAGGGTTATTGTTTTCAGAAAAGCTACTCGGGACTTAGAAGATATTAAAGATATTTAAGACACTATCCTTGACGTAATAAACCAAATAATGTATGTAACTTGGTAAAAATGTTTTTTATATTGATCCGAGAAAAGAGAAACAACTCTTAATTTAAAGTAAGGAAAAAATGTCTCATGTTTGTTGTCAACCCAACAATATCTTAACTGACCAAAGTAAATCAACGAAGGCACTTTACTATATTTTTTAGATCGTTAATGCTTTGTTTATTGTAACAATTAATATCACTTTGCTTCCGTACCTTCTGCGATTCTTATCTAGACGATGTCTTTTTGCTTAGTTTTTAGTCATGAAGTAAGTGCAGATGCCTGGGTAGATATTATAAGGGTTGAACAATAATTAAGAAAATCTTAGCAGAGATGAATACTAATTATAATATTATGTTTGTCCCAACTTGATTAGTGATCGATCACTAAATTGAAGGTTGTATTTTTTTCGTCACTAAAATTTTGCAGATGCTAATGAAGAAATCTACTGTTAAGGGGGTATTATATTATAGACAATAGATACGAAAGCCTCCCAAAATCGCTAGTTGCTGCAAGATTTTCCCGCTTATATTTTAAAAACTCTTTAAGGCATGGCCGCATGTGTAAGTAAAAGAAGTTCTATGTTATTTGATAATTTATTATAATTACAAGGAAACTACAAATACCCATCATTCCTTTTTCGGTATACATTTATATATTTGCTTCATATCTTCACATGTTGCAATTTTGTCAAGTTTTTCTAAACAGACTAAAAACTCATCTAGTTTAACATCTGGGAACTTTTCGGTAGCAAGTTCCTAAAAAGAGAAATATCATCACTTCGACCAGATGGCAACAAAGAAATGCGAAACTTTGAACCGCTTTCACTTAATTAATCTATGGTAAATATTTATTATATAAAGAATAAACATATCTGATACTTAAAAACAATAAATTGTATGTATAATAGGTGCAAGGATTTAAACCGAATATTGTTTCTTAAAATAAGTAGCCACACCTTCACATGAAGAATTTTTTTTTCAGAAAAGCGGTACCGCATTAAGGAGGTAACTTTAAACAACCCCCCTTCTTGATCCAAGCTGGTTTCGTTCAGAAAAGTCTTGTTTAGTAGGTATACTTGATAGATTGTGGCAGAAAACAAGAACACCCAGTAAAAATAATTCAAGTTTGTAAATTTTTTATGTACGTACATATATACTCGGGTACTTAAGGGCATTGGTTTTGCTAGTCATATTAATGCCTGTTCACCTGTTGTGATGTTAAAATGCAGTTTTTCTTAGAATGGGACTCAGGCAGTTATATCCTCAAAAGGCCTGGACTTGTAATTATCTAAATTTCAATATTTTTGTTAATTAATCAAGTTTGACTGCTTTGTTCTCGAGCCATTGCTAAATTTTGATTTAAAACTTGGGACCTGTTGTATTGTTTCTGCGATTTATTTGTTTTCCATATAATCTTATTTTGAAACGTATTGCTAGAATAAATTAAGTTGCTTGCTCTTAAAAAAATGAACAGCACATACCTAAGTTACTCCTTGCTTTACAAATTTGCAAGAAAGCTCAAAAATAAGTTCAAAATTTAGTTTTCCTGTTTTCACATTTGACTTAAAGATCATTGTGAAATTGGACCGGTCTTAACCAGAGTGAATTCGCCTGTAAGTTTTATGGAAATGCCATTTTTATATCTATAAGGATCTCAGTATTGCAGTAGACACGCAGACTACTTGTCTGCATATTATTTTTAAAATTGTCTTCGTTGTTTTAAACTGTTCGTCCAAGTGTTAGTGTCTATATGTCCATTTTAAATCTTAACTAGGAGGATGCATTCCCTAAAATATTTTCTCCACAGTTATGTTAATTTTATGTTCATATGACTAATATTACTACTTAGAGCGGTTTTTCAGCACTTTATTCTGAAGAAGGTCGCACGAATGAATATATATATATATATATATATATATATATATATATATATATATATATATATATATATATATATTTATATATATATATATATATATATATATATATATATATATATATATATATATATATATATATATTTATATATATATATATATATATATATATATATATATATATATATATATATATATATATATATATATATATATATTTATATGCATATTTACAGGGTGTTATGAAATTCACTTCATTCATTTCATATATTTGAATGGGTGACTCCTGGGGTAGTCTACAGACATACCCTATACTTTTTTCCCTAAAATTGCACACTTTTTTTATTTTCCCAAAATTCCCAAATACCTAAAGAACCTGACGTCATAGGCTCTAATATTATAAACTTAAATATTATCGTGACATCTCATTTTTTTAGTGAAAACCGAAAATAATCCAAAGTACTTTTAACTCCACAGACGCATTTTAATTTAATAGCAATTTCTTTACTTAATATGGCAGAATATGAACCACTCGTGAAATTAGGTTGACATTGTAAGTAGAATGAAACAGGCAATGTTATACGGTAAAACAAATAACAATTGTTATGACTTACCTATTACGTTAATAATGAGATGAGCATTATTTCTACTAGCTTAAACATTCTGCCTTTAAGAAATGGGTAAAAATGAAAACGCACACACTATCCCGCCGAGCTTCTCATAATTTACTAACACATTCAGACGGTAGTCGCAACTAGGGTTTCAGATAATTTACTATCACACTAATTAAGCACAATTACACAGTATTATAAAATTATAACCAAATTCTTCGATAACTAAAGGAAATTTGGTAAAAAAAAACATTATTATGTTTAAATAAATAATGGGTTTGCCAGGCCGAAGAGTTGTTGATCTTTTCATTCCGCTACCGTATCTCAGGCCTCTACCTGATTGGTCCGCCACCGTGCCTTGGACCTCCCTGATTGGTCCGCCGAACACGTGCGTCAGCTGAGAAGTGGTGTGACGCAAATATGGATGCATATTGACGCGTTTAATAATGCCGTGTACATTTTTGCTTTATATTTCTTAATTTGTGAAATAAAAAGTTTTCAGGCCTTTTAATATTAACAAAATATCGTACGCGCTTAGTGATGTGCGTTATAAATTAGTAAAACACTAAGTATTTGGTTGAAGTTAAGGTATTTATTTGTTGGTTTAAACAGCTGTTTTCTTTGTTTTTTGTGTTATACCTAGGTAGTATTTTAACTTTTTGAAATTGAGAATTTTGGACGAGTTAGTAGGATTTATTTCTTTAAAGGTAATGTAATAAAACTATTATTTCTTCAAACTTGTTACATAGAAATATTGTTAAGAGACCTGGCAACACAACAACCTAGCTCACTGTTCTGTTGTTCTTTATATGGCCACATGTTTTATTATCAGTGGTGTGCAGTGATTGAATTTTTTTTTTGAGGGGCGATACTTAGCTTATTATTGCGAAGCGCCATTTATGACTGTTTCTCCCTAATCTAAATTCAAATCAGGATTTACCGGTTTCAATATATGCAGTGAATTTCATAACAGCCTGTATATATATTAAGATTTTGTTATCTAGGGTTATCGACCTACACACCTGATGGTGTGGTCACCGTTCATATAAGAAAATACGGTGGTGTGGTCTATTATCCTTTCACCCTTGGACCTACAGTTTAACGCGGGCTCCGACCCACGGTCCTCGGTAACACGACAACCAGAGCATAAACTCCCAAGGGATATAAAACCTTGGTCACGCGCTATCCTATGCTGTTTTTTTGTTACCTACCGACTGGGGAGTGTGAAACGGCGCCTTCACCCTACGAGATATCTGATCTCATCTGGCCTTTAACCGGCGCGGCGCGGCGTGAATAGGACGGTTTTGACGTCGAATCGAATCATTTTATACTCTTTCCTACGCTTTTCCACCTACCGCACGTTAACGTGATACTTCGCGTAACGTAAAATGAGCCCAGAACTTTGTACAGTTCAGGCGGGATTTAAACCCACGAAAGTGATCGAAACACGGATTATAAGGCTGTTGCCTTAACCACAGTTTAAAAAACGGGCTTTTCAGCCCGAATCAGTTGGGTATCTTAGCAAGATCGTTGAGGCCAAGAATTTGGACCAATAGCAGCAGGCCTGCCGAGTTGACACTTGCACATTTTTCAATTTATTCCAGGCGGCAAACATTGTTGACACGACGAACGTTTAAGAAGTAGGTGTAGGAAAACATGTAAATGCTATATTGTTAAAACTAATTATGTAATTCTAATCAAAGAATTATAGTCAAATTTAATACAGAAGACATATCTGTTAACCCTGACTGAACCAACTGGTTCCGTTAATATATTGATGGGTTACGCTTCCGCTTAGTTAATTTAGGTTGTAAAAAGATAGTTTTATTGTAACAAGAATAGTAATACATTAGTTTATAGTCTAAAAACCCTAGAAATATAATTTTTACTCTGATTGTGTTATTTCTCCAATATTACTAACAAAATTCTTCGGGTTTAGGGTTATCGAGAATTGGCAGCGCTGCAAGAAATGCTTACGATACGAATACGACGTACGTGAAACATATTTCTTGCTCTAACTGTAGTAATCCGATTCTGCCTAATCGTAGCACATACGTCATAAATTGAACCATTTGCCGATATTTCGACTCTCACGTGGCTCTTACTGCGCACACTCGAGATAGGCAGACAGCTATAAAAAACAATTTTGTGCTTCACGTTTATGAATGAAATTCGCAGGAGTTGGCAAACTGATTCGCGTTTACGCGTTTTCTCAACTGTGCCTTAACCAACCGAGCCACCGCTGACCCTGGATCTTTTATATTTTAGAAATTAATTTCAAATGTGCTGTTCTTAGGAATTTCCTATATTTTTGTTGTAATAAAAGTAATCATCCTAATACTTTCTTCAAAGATGCACTATGCATATAAATATACATATATACAGTGAGCGGCAAATGTACCGCATAAATTCGATAACAAGTCAAGGAAAACTTTTTCGGAAAAAACTCGGACAAGTAAACTTTTATTTCGAATTTTTCGTTTTTTGATATTAAATTTATATATACAGGGTGGCTCATGTACGAAATATGACGTCATCGCGTTTTTTTAAATGAAATACTCCATTTTTTATGGCATCTTTAAATTCTACAGGAAATTCTAAGCATATTTCATGAATCATACCCCAGACCTAAACTGTTTTGTTTTCGAAATAAATTACGTATAAATTTTAAAATATCGAAATTTTGTTATCGGCTAAAATACCAAAAAATAAATATTGGTTGGCATGAAAACAACCTCTTCACTTGGTAGTTACTACAATTAATCGTGTAAGAAGCAATGACAAGCAAATGTCAATGTCGAAATTAGTTTTGTCAACAAGTTAATTTACGATCACTGGTAGTACCTTACATTAAGCTATTCACGATCAAAGCAGTGAAAAACTATCACGATGGCCCACTTAACAGAAACCCAAAGAATATAAACTCTAATTTTTATTGGTTGTGGTGACAAGACCAGGACTCAACAAGAGGTATGTGATTTGTTTGGCGCAAAGAATCCTGATCGTCCTACATACCAATCCCCTATAAGCAGAGGCATGTTAAAGATCTGCGAAAAACCGGTCGCCCTGAAATTGACGATGATACAAAAATAAATATTTTTGGGACGTTGAAGAAGTCCCACAATGTAATTCTAGATATATTGCCAAGCAAAATGACGTTGGTCAGCGGTCAACATTAGGTACGTTTATTAAAAAAAGAAAAATATTACCCGTACAAAAATAAACTGCTACCATATGCGAGTATCATAACCAATTTTCTTAACCCAATTCCGACCGAGTATGCTCGTTTTCTACCGTTTTCAGGGGCTTCTGAGCTGTTTTTGAAGACTAAATAAAACAGTGACCCTTTCCAGCGTTTCCAAGCCCGAATTCATATGCGGTGAGTCGAGATACATAAGCTTTATGGATTTTCGCATGTACTTTAATGTTTATCATACTTTAATAAGATATACATTATTCGTGTACCATATTTTCTGGTATATTAAGCGCCCCCTGGCGACCGCAGTTTTGATTTTCCAAAAGGCTCACATTGATTTTAAAAGTACTTGAATAGAGGCCGCCGGTGACTCGTCTGACGTGGATCATCCCACCTGTGATGTTTTTCGACATTTTTTCATTCTCATCAATAAGTATAGTAACCATGAATTTTAGGATATTTTAACTTAAAGTTAAACATTTTTACTTTTATTACCTTAATTTTGCTAATATTAATTTGTCCACTTGAATTTAAAACGTCCATATTTTCTGCTATACATTTAGTAAAACAATAAGCATCTTTGTTTTCTGGAGCGTCTGGTGAAGTACGCATTGCTTGTAAGGCATCTTTTATCTGATCTGCCTTAATTCCTGACTTTGTCAAGCATTTTTCATAAATTGCTTTATCTACTACATGAGATAATGACAAACGAGGTTTTCCATTATCTGCGAGTACCGTGATCTGAAACAAAAGGCAATAAAGGTGTAACGTCGGCTTACATGCTTGAAATTTTATTTTTAACAAAGTTTTTATTGTAAAAAAATAATAATTGGCTTTTACTGTTTTCTGACATTAGGAGCTTCTAAAATTTGAGTATTGAGGGGGGAGGGGGTGGCAAAGTGTGACCACTTAAAAATGCAACTCAAATGGATTATTTTTATAGCATCTGGTGGCGCCTGTAATTAAAACTAGTCTCGTGGACTAACCATTAATTTTGTTCTGATACTATATTAAACTAAACTAAGTACGGATTTACTAAAGTCAACCGATCGATGCCCTTTATTTATTTTTTATTTATTTAATTTAATACAAACTCAACAGGCTGCTACAAACAACCCTATTACAGAGTAGGATTGCTTAGGTTTAGTTTCGTTCTAATTACTATAAACACTTGCGCACTGTGATTTGCTTTCCCACGCAACGTCTGCAAGATCTGATAAATCTTTATCTTTATCAGATCTTACACCATCAAAAATGTGACCGTTTAAGCCGAATTTGAAATTTTTTTGTAAAATGATTGTTGATTTTAATTGTGATGTAAAAATATTTTAATATGTTCTAGTGTTGTTCGTTCAAATTTATTTCTGACTGGCATCCTGACAAGAAGCACTGATGATGACCTATAAAGTCGAAAGCGCTCTGCTAGTGAATTAAAAATTTTTGCACTTAATACAAAGCTTTGCTTCATTTATTAAGCTTAATCTTCCATTGTTAGGTCCAGTTAACGCTAGAATTGCTTGCTCTTTGGAGTTTTCTTATAGATCTTTCTTGATCCTGCTCAGTTGCAAGGAGAGCAGTATCGTCAGCAAATGTAGCTATAGTCGTATCTACCAGAGTTGGTAAGTCGCTGAAATAGAGAACGGGTTCAAGAACACTTACTTGAGGCACTCCAGCTCTTATTTCTTTTATGTTAGAATATTCGTCTTTCTGCTTGATTATAAAAAGCCTGTCTGAGATATAGGATGTTAAAATATCTACTTACTGCTTCGGAAGTATTTTGTTTAGTTTGGGAACTAAACCTTCATGCCACACCTTGTGAAAGGCTTGGGCAACATCCAAGAATACTTGTTTTCCTTCATGACATCTGCAATTCTATGTACCTGGTCAATAGTAGAATGCTTCTGTCTGAAACCAAATTGGAAATCTGGGACCAATCTGTTGGCTTCAATCAGAGGTTTTAATCTCTTAAGCACTAGCTTTTCGAATATTTTTGATACAATTGACAAGAGCGAAACAGGTCTGTAAGACTTGACATCATTTGGTGGTTTACCTGGTTTCGGTAACATAATTACCTCTGCGACTTTCCAGCATGCAGGAACATGTTTTAAACTGAAGGCTGCATTAAAAAGATAGGTTGGCATAACAATACCCCTTCTAGGCAACTGTTTCAAGATTACACCAGTTTTTAAGTCATAACCTGGCGCTTTCTTCTGATTAAGGTTAGTTTTAATCTCCTCAGCTACTTCTTTCGGTATGACGAGGGTTATATGTATTAATTTTTGGTTTTCTATGATATGCAAACTATTTTTCTCCTGCATCTGGTTAGCGGTTAGGTGTAAAGATATCTGATAAATGTCCAGCAAACAGGTCTGCTTTCTTTTTATTATCTCTAGCCCATGCTCCTTGGTCTTTGCTAATAGAAAGAATAGAGCTAGTGGGTATCTTTACCTTCCTTGTCTCTTTACAAAAAGAATAGTATGTTTCTTCATCTGCTGAGAGGTTCTGTAGGTGTGAATTTATTGACTATTCCTTGAGTTTCTGAATTTCTCTTCTCAGTTTTTGTGTTTTACTGTTCAAGATGGCCTTATAAGACGGATCTCTGGATTGTTGCCATCTTCCTCTTGCTCTCCTTTTTTCTTTGACAAGGTCTCTGATCTCAGCTGGGTAATTTACTCCTTTTGTCAAATGGGTAAATTCCTTCGTATTGTTGTAAGCAGAGGTTTGAACAACATTGATGAAGTTTTCGGCTTCCTCCTCCAGTTGCAGTTGTTGTCAAACTGATATCCGGGATAACATTTCTCTGAAGTTCTATTCTAAAACTTTCCCAGTCTGTTGTTTTGTTGACAAGAGTTGGTTTAGCTGCTCGTTTAATGACAGTTTCGCTCAAGGTCAAAATGACTGCCGAGTGATCAGAGTCCAGGTCAAAATTTTCTTCAATTTCGATGAAATTTGGAGACACTTTTCTTAATATAAAGAGATCCAGCAGATGGGGAATTTTATTGCGATCGATGGGCCAGTAAGAGGCTTACCCGTTGAATGATAATTGCAATTCTTTTCACGGATGGCCTTCCTCAACTCGCTATCTTTGGGCGTAATTAGTCTGGATCCCCAGTCAACGTGTTTGGAGATAAATTCTCCCTCGATGATAAACCTCTCTCCAGGATGTTGAAGAAGGGTTAAATAGTCTTCTTCCTTAAGGTTGTATCTGGATGAGCAGTAGACTTCACGTATTTTACAAGCTTTTATTTAACTTCACCTGTTAGTTTGCATGTATGTATGTATGTATGTATGTTTGTTAGTTAGTATGTTCAGGTCAAATATTTTAATCAAATCTAGCTTTAATTAGAGCTTTGAAATTTTGCACACTTGTATAAATCCGGTGACAATGCAATATAGTATATTTAATATTATCCTAAATCCAGTATGGCGGACGCCCCAAGATGGCGGACTACCCATTTTTTACAATCACCTTAGTATGGGTATCAAATAAAAGGTTTGACGAGTAGAATACGATAAGCTATGTGACGTCATTCTAAACCCAATATGGCGGACGCCACAAGATGGTAGATTACAGTTTTTCACAACCCTCTTGACATGGGTATCAAATGAAAGGGTTCGACTAGTAAAATACGATAATCTATGTGACGTCTTATTAAACACAATATGGCGGACGCCACAAGATGGCGGATTACCTTTTTCTTCACAATCCTCTTGATATGGGTATTAAATGAAAGGGTTTGACGAGTAGAATACGATAACAGGTAAAATGTCTTGTAATAATGATGCATTATCAGAAATGCATAGGTAACAAAAGTGAGTGAGGCGGGCCCATATGATACCCGTTACCCCGATAAGCATGCTATCTTTTTTTAGGAAATGTCATTAGAAAGAAAAAGGATAAGATCAAATATGCCAAATCGCAGACCGTGTTGTTCAGGTTGGGTTGTTCGACTTGTAAATGTAGCATCTCGAGCCCTCTTGAAGAGGTAAATTTATCCTTGAAGTTTTTAATTAGTTCGTGCTCTCTTTAATATTTATGTCCATCAATTATAAATGAATTATGGCGGACCTTAATGCATTGAAATTCTGCATTATAGTAATATATTCTATATTCAGTTTTTGGTAGCTCTTTATGCTATCATATTTTGAATAATAATATCCAAGCTTTTCTCGATTGTTTTTCTATTAATTAGTGCTATCATTATACATTACTTAATTTTGCCTTAGCTGGATTACGTTCGGTTAAAATGTTAACTAATGTTTAAGACTTGCTTATAGTAGTGCAGTGCCTGGTTTATAATTTAATTCACACGTTACATTTTCCACATCTTAATACCACCTTACTATCACCTATACTATTGCGAAGTACATTGCAAACGAACAGGTCAGGTTTTTATTTTTGTAGTAATTAATTAGGCAATTATTTTATGTAATTTAAAACCGTAATTTACTATTACGTAAAAGAGTTTATGGCTTTAGATAATTTTAATGATATAATTTGTTATTGTAGACGTCAAGTTGACAGGTCTGTCATATACACCGAACAGTGACCTTATACAGTTGCCGATTGCTTGATTGGCACTATCCGTGATGTCACTCTCTCGTAGCTCTCAGCTACCCTAAATTACAAGCTGTGTAATTTGAGTGTTTCTATAAATGTCTTTCACTTATTGAAATGAATGCCACAAGGTCTTTTATTTCTTTTTTATTTATTTTTTCTTATTTTTGCACAAGTTTTAAAATGTGTATGAGCTTGAAGTATTCTTCGTGCTAAGATTTTACGACGTGGGACCATTTTGATTTATTTTTACTTTTGTTTATAACGTTTGGTTAAATAGTATTTTTATATTTCGGTGAGGTTAGTTAACCTTTTATTTTATTTTTTAAAATTGTCATGCTTTGACTAATATTTGGGTTAAAAAGCTTATTGAGCTCGTGCATATTTTATTCTTTTTTTTTCAATATCGTTACTATTTGCTTTTATGGAACTTAAGATATTTATATTTTATGTTGTGCGGTAGTCAGTACAAATTGCTATTGCTAGTAGTTGCTTTGCTTACAGTTGTACATTTGCTTATAGTTGTAAATTGGCTTATAGTTGTACATTTCTTATTGCTCAATGACTGTACTCAATGTACATACATTGTGATTTTGAATTGTTTTATTTAAACGGTTTCTTACTATAAGCATTGGCGTAGCTAGGGGAGGGCTAGGGGAGCTTAGCCCCCTGTTGAAAAATTAGCCCCACCCCTAAAAAATGCCCAGGCAAAAATCATTTTACCTATTTTGTTTCTAAACTCCCGGACAAAAACTACCGGCACCCAGAATTTTTTGCTGTTAGATCCTTTATAACTTTTTTTGTTTTTAATCCGATTTTTACAGTTTTTTACTATTTTATAAACAATTTCATTGGGAATGTGCTGTATTTTTTTTATGATTGGTCATGTTCGATAGGGCGATATTATACCGGAGTGAATCCATGTGTGTTTTTTCTCCTAAGTTTTTAACACCTTGTGGAGAAATTGGGGCTGTTATTTTTTATGCTAATAATTTCTTGATAAAGTTCCATATATTCCTAACATTTTCTTTTTTGAATCATTATGTTATCTCCATTTTTAGAAGAGATTTGCATTTTATAATAAAACTCATCTGTGTTTAAAGCTTTTTTTATTGAAACAATTTTAAAAGAGTAGTAAAATTTAAAAATAAAAATTATTGTATATCCTCCTCAAGCTGCAATAACAAAATGCATTCTGCTAGGTATTGAATTAATAAAAGTGACGATTCTTTCTTGAGAGATTAAATTATATTCTTCAGAAAGTGCTATCCTTAGCTCCTGTAAAGTGTCTGGTTTCATAGGGCGACGACGAACCGCTCTTTTCAACTGATCCTAGAAATCACAACTGTTCATTGGGGTTCAAATCCCGATTACATGCAGGCCAATTTAACTGTCGAATACCAACCTTATCTAAATATCCGGTTACCACCCGTGCAACATTATCGTGCATCAATATAAATTGTTCACCGATTAAGGGAGCACGTGGGACAACTGCCTCTTGAAGAATATATTCAATGTACCGATGCGCATTTAGGGTTCCATTTAGCACAAATACTAGTTCAGTTCGCGCAGTTGAAATATCCGCCCACACTATAACGAAACCACCATGATAAGATATTACCTCTGCTATGGTGCATTCAGCAAATCTTTCATTTGGTCTCCTATAAATGCGTTCACGACTATCCGGCGACCGAAGACAAACCCTCAATTCATCTCTGAATAGAATATTACTCCACTGCTCTACAGACCAGTTTAAATGTTCTCTGGTAAATCGTAGTCGTTCCCGTCGATGATGCCGAAATAATTGTGTTTTTTTTTGCCGGCCTACGTGAACGGAGCTTAACTTCGTTTAACCTTCTTCGGACCGTTTTGTCACTAATATTTACCTTTACATATTTTAATGCCACGGAAGTTACTCGTCGTTACCTTAAGGATCTTACCACAGGAAAGCGATCAGATGCAATTAGTTTCCTCTTTCTTCCAGATCCCTGCCATCTAGTAAAATTCTCTGTTTCCAAGTACCTAATTTAAGCATCTTGAATCGTAGCACGTGGAAATCCCAACGTAGAAGTCACATAACTTTTATTATGACCATCTTCTATTAGAGCAACAATTTTGACTATGTCTGTTGTAGTTAACACCATGCTGACACCAAAAATTACTTTGAGTGTCAATTAATTATAGCAATCGCATAAGTTGACTCAATTTAATAATGACTGGTGGTCTTATAAAATATTGAATTTTCATAATCTTTTTTAGAAAATCGTATCTCCTCTGAAAATGGAGATAACGTAGTGATTCGAAAAACAAAAATATATTAGGAATGTCTGGAACTTTATCAAGAAATTACTAACATAAAAAATAACAGCTCCAATTTCTCCACAGGGTGTTTAAAACAAAAAACACACATTGATTTACCCTGATATAAAATCGCTCTGTCGAACGTGTCCCATCGTTAAAAAAATACAGCACATTCCTAGTTAACTTATCTGTAAAATGATAAAAAGGTAAAAAAAGGATCAAACTTATCAATAAATCCAGGGTGCCGGTATCTTTTGTCATCTATACTTTTAAATTAATAGGAACTTTAAAATAAATCTTGCATCAATATTTCGTGTCGCTTTTATTCACCTTGAAATTAGTAACAGGGGAAAACACTGCACATAATAGATATAAAATTAGAAACAATGGCAACACTGTACACAGCAGCTATATTAATTTTAATATTTATTCGGTTTACTCGATTAATACTTAACTTTTAAGTCGAGCTACCTTAGGGGTTTAAATTTTTAGTTATTTGTAATAGCTTCGCTTAAGCTTATTTTTTTCTTTTACTTTGAATCTTACTTGAACATTTAACTTTTAGGTTGAGCTACCTTAGGGTTTAAATTTTTAATTATTTTTGCTGGCTTCGTTTAAGCTTATTTTTTTAACTTTACTTTGAATCTTACGTAAACTTACGATTTAATTATTTATCAATTATTTTTCTTTCGTTATACTAAATTTTATTAATAACCTAACGTACCGTTAAACTTGGCCAGTTAATTGTCGATTATGTAGTTACTTTTTTAAAATATTAACGTTTATTATTAACGTATAGTAAACTCTGCTATTTAGTTGTTAATGTCTTTAAATAATAACTTCTTTTTTTATTAATGTAATAAGTTTTCATTACATCTTAAACTTGCTTAAATTTTGCAATTTCGTTCAATAATTACTTTCTCTTGTAATAGTAACTTTTTTTATATCACTGTAACTTCATATTATTATATATTTAACGTACTTAAATTTTGCGATTCAGTTCAAGCCAAATGGCTTTCACTTATAATATTAACCTTTTATTTAACGTACTTAAATTTTGCGATTTAGTCCAAGTCAATTGTGTCTCTTCAAATATTAATTTTTTTATTAACGTAACTTCATACTTTTTTTTGATTGATGAAATTTTTAAATCTTTAACTACTAGGCATTGTTTTGTTCCTTGGGTTCTTCCGGAGGGTGCTAAAGCATTCCTTTCTTCTTTCCCGTTAGGGACAACTCCGCAAGGACGAGTTTTTTTCTATTTGGCGGGGTCAAAATCGCCCAAACATTTTTGTTGTTTTGTACTAACATTGTAACGTGGAAAATTTTATATGAATATATGTATATAGGGTTAAGTTTCATTTACGTTGTTTCATTTAGCTCACTACACCTTACAGTTTGATTTTAAATTATATTATGAATAACAGGTTTGTTGTGTGTGAAGCAGGCGACTTCCAGTTTGTGTCGGTGTAAAAAACTGGTGGCGTCCATAGAACCTATCCGGCTAACTGAGCTAAGGGCTAATTTGCACGCGCTCTACTACAACTCGCTTCGCTTAGAACACCCTGTTGTTTCTGTTTTCTCTAGTATACCTTTCTGAATTATTTTAATGCTCTTTTCTTTCAAGTTTTAAGCGATAAGTGTTTGGTCAAAGATACTCATCATAGTGTCCTTGACAGTTTTTAACTCAACACTTTTTCTTTAACAAAGTGCGTCGCAACTCTACCCTGGATTGTGGGAAATAGTACAGAAATTTTTAATTGCATTTCTTTCCTTGTATTTGGCTGAGCGTGAGTTCAGTGCAGTATCAAGTTTACTTTCTAAGGAAAGGAACAGACTGCAGGTCCCTGAGCGTGGCGATTTGCGACTGATGTTGACAAAATTGGAACCCGACATTAACAACTTGATAAAACTCCACCAGTCTCAACCATATCATTAATTTTTTTATTACTATTTTTGTGTTAATTTTAAAATTTTTCACAAACAATTTTCTACTTTTGGTGGTCTTTTTAATTTCTACTTTGTGATTCTTAATAAATAGATAGATAGATAAACTATAGATAATGTGTAACAATATTTTATTATTTGGTATATGTATATGTATTATGGGAAAGGGGGCGTTGGAATTTTTTTTCTTGTAAAGTGGGTGGTGGTCCAGAAAAGGTTGGGAACCTCTGCTCTAAACGTAAAATAGATCAGACTTCAATAGCGTGCCATAAATGACAAGTGACTTGGCCACCATATTGCGAGGTATAACAAAAAGTTTACTATATAAAATGCAGCTTAAATTTCTGTGTTCTATAAATCTGCGACTGGCTAATAACTACCGAAATATTATGCAAGGTACATTTGTTCGATTATTCACATTACTCCGACCGGGCGTTATGGGAATGAGTGATTATCAGAAACGCCGATCCAGTATAAAGTAGAGAAAAAAGAGTGGAGAATATTTCTGGTTATTGAGAAGAAGTGACAGTTGTGCCCTAGAAACGTTTGGTTTCAGTTTAAATCTGAAGTTACAGTGCCAGTACAAAGTGTATCGATCCTTCTGGAGTTAAGACTTTCAACATTTACGATTAAAAATTGAGAAACTACTTGGTATATTCGATTATATAATTTTTATCGCCTTTTTACGTCACATTATTAGAATAAAATTGTTTATCTTAATAGAAATGTTACTCATTTTTTGCTAACTTTTTCTTGTTTATTTAAAAACTTTTTCTCCAATCCTCTTATTGCGAATTATTCGTTAGAGAGGCACATGAGTATTCAGTACTGTTTTTTAAAGAGGTAGGGTAGGATACAATTTTAATTAGTATAAAATCAGAAGGTTGATGTGGCTATGCTGACACTGTTAATGTTTTGCATAATAAAAATGAGGTTTTTACAAAGTTCGGTAAAAGTAGAAACGCTCGATCTTTTGTTATAAAATCATAAAACACCAAAGTTGAAAGTTTCTTTCGGGTATTTTGCCAGATTAGAAATTTATTTATTTTTTATTTGATTTTGATAAATCTTTCAAAGAAGACAACCAGAATTACTTGCACAAACAAAGGCAGCTGTAATAAAATATTTGACATATTCCTTTTTATTGACAACATCGTTTTTATTTGTCTTTTACTATAACGCGCCTTTTACCAACAAAGATAGAAAGAAATCGGATACCGTTGGAAATTTTATCAGGAAAGAAAAGAATATTACGATGGCTAATTTTTCAAAGTAGATAAGCAGCAAAATACAGCAAGCACAGAAGGAACGATTTATTTGTCTTTTTCTAATGCATTTTCGCCAACACGGATAGAAAAAAACCTGATTACTCCGTAATTATCAGGAAAGAAAAGAAGAATATTGTGATTTGCTAAAATATGTTCTGGTGTAAACTGTCCATAGGACTGACTAATAAGGGTGGTGCCGTGGGTGCGGGGCGCAGTCACGATGACACAAACACACACAGCTAAGATCGATAAAAAATCGAAAATCGTTAGAGTTAAGAGAAAAGAACTGCTAAGAGCTCGCGCACTAATATGTAATGCTTTATTCCTGATTTTTTTTCTGGAAAACTATAAGTGTTAGGAAAATCGCCTTATTGTTCCTGTAGCCTTTACTAGACCCTCTATCAGTGGAAACAATTTCATACATTTTGGCCTACGGAATTCGGATTTAAGGGGGGCATAGTTTCGCTAATAATGTAACGAGCACCCTTTCATACGATACCCCACGTGACCGACTAACAAAATATATTTTGACAATCAATCTTTGATCTCCCAAAAATAGACAAAAATTATTTTTGTGATTCCGACTCTTGGACTAGGTGCGGACAAACAAGCTTATATATATATATATATATATATATATATATATATATATATATATATATATATATATATATATATATATATATATATATATGTACCTATGGCAAATTTAAAACCAATAGCATATGTGGTTCCTGAGAAAATCGCCTGTAACATACAGACACAGACAGCGGAGCCTCGCCATAGTGGTTCCTTTCGTACCTTTTCTTATATGGAAACTTAAAAATCAATCTCCCAAGAAATCGATCTAGGCCGAACATTGCGACGCGAACAGTTTTATTATTGCTTCTATAACACCTAACGGTGATTCTGTTGTTTTGTTCTGGACTAAAAATAAAATAAAAGGGAAGGGGGCTAGAGAGAATAAAATCGAGCGACGAGGGATTTTTTTTTCAAATATGTTGACTAATACGTCATTAAATTTGCTCAGAGAATACAATTTTGTCCAACAGAAGTGAAAGACGTCAAAGGGGTGGGGGCGAAATTTTTTCATCTGATTGGTATACGTGTATGTATAGATGTATGTTCGCAAATCTGACTTTTAGACAAAAGTCTTACTGAGTTTTCCTCGGTTAATCAGAGGATTGTGTTAAAATTAAAAAGCTGTTTTATGACAAGGATTCGGTTTATTGTGTTATTAATTAAGGTCAGAGAATTCGACTCTGCTTTTTAAAAAAGGTAAAAGAATAGGGTGAAAAGGGATGCAAATCATTTTTGCTCAATAGTGTTGTGTAGTGTATCGTTTTGGGATAATTGGGGTCTAAGAATCCAGTTTTGCAAAGAAAATGTAAAGAAATAAAGACGAGCCTCTAGGAAGGGATAATTGTGACACGGTAAATTTTCTATAAAAATATTGGGTAATATTATGTAGTACAATTTTAGCGATATTGCAATAAAATAACGAGAAATCCTCCGTTATCATATTCGGAATACACTGCCTGACATGGGTAAAAGTAGCAGCGCGGGATAGGTAATATAATTAATAATCAGATATAATCGATCATCAAAATAATTTACGAATTATTTAATATTTCTAAAATAATGCAATTCTGCCCACGACTACCGGCAACTAAAGTCATAGGTGTTTTATCAAATTAAACATGTCATTAAGCCTCGGCTATAATACTTGTATGTCGCTTGTTTTTTGCGTATTCTGATTTTTTGTTAAGGTGGTAGCTTTGATATTCATCACAATACACTTTTCTTATTTGATGTTGGTTGACTGAAAAATTGCAGGACTACAGTACACTGCATTAACGTCTACCGGCTCTTGAGATAGTTGAGAAGCGCAAATCGCTTTGTTTGCAGTTTTACTTTACAAAAGGAAACAAGTTTTTTACGTTCAGAAAACGTTACAAGAAGTTGGTCACTAAATTTATGGGATTTTTAGTACCAACACTGTAATGATATTAATTTTAAGGTGAGAAAAGAGAATACTGTACTAATACGAGAATACGCTTTAAAGCAAAATATAAATAAGAAATTTAACATTAAACTGATTAGATGGAGTTAAAACTTCAAAGATGTTAAAACTTTGCGTTTAAAATATTTCGGCTTTTGTTGCTACACTTTTCTACACTTTTTTAATCGACTTCACAAGACGAAGTTATCAATTCGACCCGTATGATTCGTTTTTTTATCGAGCATAATTCTTGAACGGATTCACCGATTTGATATTTTTTTTGGTTTTGTAGATGAGTTCTTCCGGTTGGTCCCATTGTAAGGGTTTTTAGCTGGAGTAAGTGAATACCTAAAAAAGTATTAAAAAACTAAAAAAACTTATTACGATCGACCATTTTAGCGTATGTACTGGTGGCACCGATCTAAAAATTTTTTTCTCCCTTGGGTTTAAGATGGTTCTTTTGGTATTTAGCTTAAAAATAATAATAATAAAGGAGTGGCGGTGAGAGGAGATAAAACCGGAGCGGCTGAAAAGTTTTAAGAAAATGTTGACAAGGTTATTGAGGTCAGAAAATCTAATCTTGTCTAACACATCTTAAAAAATGGTTTAGGGGAGGGGTAGCAGGGAATCAAATGGAGCGGCTGAAAATTCCTTTGAAAATATCCACAAATGTTAACAGATGTTAAAAAATGTTAAAAGAGTGGGGTAAGGGGACTAGTGATTTATTTTTAAAGAAGTGTATAGTATATTGTTTTCGGTGTAATTCGGTTCAAGGAATCCGATTTTACACAAGAGACTTTATTAATAAATATAAAAAGGTAAAGGTGGAAACAGTGAGAAAAAATGTATTCAAAAATGATTTCTTTTTCGTAAAACTAAATAGAGATTATTTTTTAGTTATATCGGGGCAAAATAAGTCAATATTAAATGGATTAATTAATGAACCGATTTCACAAAAAAAAAGTACTGAAAAGTATGAAATAATATGTTTACGTATTTATTACTGAGGCTAGGGGTAAGCTTAATTTTGTTCAAATTTAGGTAACTTGTACACCAAAGTTTCAAACTTTAAAGTTTGGGTTTACGCCGAGAAATCGGCGCAATTTTGCAGTATAAGGGCGTTTTCACACGGAGCAATTTATTGCCAGCAATAAAAAGCAGCGATGTTGCTCTGCATCAAAAACACATTGCGATATAGCTTTTATTGCATCGCGAACATGTGAAAACTACTCATTTGAAAGTATGTGTTTTTGATGCAGAGCTATATCGCTGCTTTTTATTGCTGGCAATAAATTGCTCCGTGTGAAAACGCCCTAAGGATCCGTATGTTCATAAACATTTAATAGGGAGTTTCGCTGATTTAAAACTTTGGAACTTTGGTGTACAAATTACTTAAAGTTAAACACAATTGGGCTTACCATTAGGCTCGGTAATGATAATGAATACCTTATTACTCTCTATTAATAATTTATTACTAGAGAGTAATTATTAATTTATTAACAGGAATCATTGAGGATCCCTAATATGCTTTAAAATTGCGCCAACTTTAAAGTCTAAAATTTTGGTGTGCCAGTTAGGTACCCAAATTTGAACAAAATTAAGCTTACCCTTACCCTCAATAATAAATACGTAAAAAATTTGTGCTCTTTAGTGCTTTTCTTTTATGGATAAGTTGTAAGGAATCTCGAATATTGCCAAAAGTTCTGTCTCAAATGACAACAAAGCATGATCCACTTCATAAATGATTTTTTTTTCCGCAATCGCTTGCTTATTGCCTTTTTATCTTTCAGTTTCTGTTTAGGCATGGTTGCCATTTTTTAATGCTAACCATGCCTAAACAGAAACTAAAAGAAAGTGAAACTGAAATTGAAAAATACAAATATCAAAAATGACTAATATAATATTATTTTTATTAAAAAATCTGTACTCACTTGTGCTCAGGTTAAGTTAATGTACTAATTTTTCTTAAAGAGAAGCTTAAATTATTTAAAATAACTAAGCTACTGAGAGTGGCCTAAGGATAATTCTCTTTTAACATTTTTACCTTTTATCTTGGATTTTTACGTTTCTAGTTTTAGTATTTTTTAATTTTGAACGATACATAAGCAATTTTTTCACTAAACATTTTTTTGTTTGAGTTGTTTTTGAAAAACAGAAATTGTGTTTGACCGTTATGTAGGTGAGTATTTTAACGATTTTCTCGAAAAACACTGGACGTAATTGGATTAAGTTTTCGCTACATTGTTCAGGAAGGTTTTAGTATACAGGGTGTCCGGTAAGTATATGGCATACTGTCGGGAGCGTATAGGGGAGGTCAAAATAACCCTAATTTGTCATAGAAAGAAATTCCTATAGTGCCCCTTAACGGAGATACAGATCCCCAAAGGGGTACTCAGCGATTTACTTTTTTGGCTCTAACATTTGAACCGACTTGTATAATTTAATGAAATTTTAATATTTTACGTTGACTATTAAGACTCATAAAACCATCCTACAGTAGATGTTTGACATCGTCAGGGAAGTCAGGAACGGACTTGCCACCACACTCGTTGGGCCAAATTTTTGACAGGTAGCATTTTATAGAGCTGAAAACTGATTTTTTAAATACTCTGGTCATTCCTCTTTAAAAAAGGTACTCTACATTTGTTCCGATAAAATTAGCCGTTTTCGAAAAAATTAAGTTTTGGTATAACACCTTATTTAAATAATTTTATCAGAATACTACAACCAGTCGTTTTTATTTTGTTAACAATGTATTATTGACAACACTTTTCAAAATTGTCTGACTGATTATACAAGAATTAAGTAATGGAGCATTATTCCTATAGCGAATATGCTGACATGCATCTAATTTATGGACAAGCACTTGGCAATTGTGTGGAAGCAAGAAGAATTTATTCTGATACATTTCCAAATCAACGTTTACCGCACTGAAGAACTTTTGACAGTGTTGATCGTAGCTTAAGCGAAACAGGTAAAAAGTCGAGTGAAATAAAAAAAATGCTAAAAATAGCAAATCTTTTGCTAATCCATTTTAGGAAGTTTTTTGCCGCGCCGTGGTGGAGAAGGGCCTCCAAGAAGAGCAAGTACACCCTCAGTTAGAGGAGGGAATTATGGATGAGATTGCTGAAAATCCCTCTAATAGTGTAAGAAAGCTGTCGGTCCAAGTTCATGCGACCTTCGAGAACAACTGCTACATCCGTATCACGTCCAAAAGGTACATGCCATGTCTCCCGCTGATTATCCTGCAAGAGTCAATTACGCAAATTGGTTTTCTCAACGATTTAGGCAAAATCCAAATTTTACTAGTATTGTTTTGTTCACCGACGAAGCCGGTTTCACCCGAGTCTGTGTAATAAATTGCCATTTGCATATCTGGCATGAAAATCCCCATGCAATAGAACAGACAAAGCACCAATAAAGATTCATAGTTAACGTGTGGGCGGGAATTATTGGGAATCATCTCATTGGACCGTTCTTTACTGAAGACAGATTAAACGGTGCCATGTAGGTATTTGCAATTCTTGAAACAAAAGTTAAACGGTTTATTAGAAAATGTGCCCTTAGAAATTAGAATCAGATGTGATTTATGCACGAAGGTGCATCGCCCCATTTTAGCAATTTAGTTCGTCAGCACTTTGGTGATAGATGGATAGGTCGAGGTGGGCCTATTTTATGGCCACCGAGGTCGCCCGATATGACTCCTATAGATTTCTTCTTATGGGGAAATTTAAAAAGGTTTGTATATTCGACGCCAGTTCACACCAGGGAAACCCTGATAGAAAGGATAACACACCATTGCAACGAAATCCGAGACAATCCTGGAATGTTGTTTGTTGTTTCAAGTACAACAACAAAACATCCGTCGGATAAGAAAATGTATAGAGGTACAGGGCGCCCACTTCGAAAATCTGCTCAAGTAAACAAGAAGAAGCATAGCCTTCACATTTTTAACATTTTTTCTGTTTAAGTGATTTCTGAAATATCAAAAAGATTCAGTTTTAAGTACTTTTTATGATTTAACTTTTACCTGTCAATAACACATTGTTTACGAAATAAAAAGGACTGGTTTTTTATTGAAGTATTCTGATAAAATTATTTCAATAACGTGTTATACAAAAATTTCATTTTTTTCGAAAACGGCTAATTTTATCGAAACAAATGTAGAGTGCCTTTTTTAAAGAGGAATGACCAAAGTATTTAAAAAATGTGTTTTCAGATCTGTAAAATGATACCTGTCAAAAATTTGGCACAACGAGTGTGGTGGCAAGTCCGTTCCTGACTTCCCTGAGGATGTCAACCATACTGTAGTATGGTTTTATGAGTCTTTATGCCCAACATAAAATATTAAAATTTCATTAAATTATAAAAGTCGGTTCAAAAGTTAGAGCCAAAAAAGTTTATCGCTGAGTACCACTTTGGGGCTCTGTATCTCCGTTAAGGGGCACCTTAGGAATTTCTTTTCTATGACAAATTAAGGTTATTTTGACTTCCCCTATACGCTCCCGAGGGTATGCCATGTACTTACCGGACACCCTGTATATGAACGGTTGCTTGAAACTTCACTTGCATTAAGCACTTAACATATAAACCGCATATGCACCCATAATGTGAAATGAATGCTTCTAAGTTTTTCAACTTAAGGTTTATAGTTTGACTAAAAGGAATTCACTTTCTTTTTTATATTTCTGTAGGTACAGAAATATTCACATTTCCGTTTCAGTTTCTTGGCATTATATTTAAATGTATATATTATATAAAGCATAAAATATTTTAACTTACTGTTGTGAAGCTTATAACCACAAAAAATAATACACAAATGATTTTAGAAACTTCCATCTTGGGGTCGGCAACTGGACTATAATTCTGAAATATTTTTTATAGTAAGTTTGTGTATACGTCTATTTATACCTAGCCTAGTTTTTATAACTAAATTTGGACAATCAACATATCCTGTTTTATAACAATGGAAATATTTTTGATACTTATTTCTGTTGTGTTTGATAGGAAATACCTTTTTCAATAAGAGAGTTTCATTAATTTTGGTGAATTATCTAGTTCTTAACACTTGTTATGTAATTTATTTGCTTGTATTTGAAAATCCAGCTGGCATATCTAATAGGTCTACATAAATATAAGTAGGTATCATATACATATGTACATATGTATATTATTACAATAATTGCATCATTGTTGAAAAGACCCATTAAAATTTTGGTAATGAAAAAAAATTAATATTCTTAAAAATTACAAGTATTTCCAGTAAAATTTGCATACGTAAAACCTCTGTTTTAAAATAGTCTAAAAACGTAGGAAAATGTAAAACTTGCTAAAAAAAAAGGGTTTCCCAGGTCAAATTCTTAAGAAGAGTTAAAACACATGGCTCAGTGATGCCAAGCCACTCTACCCTACCCGTCGAAGGGGGATACGGCTATTTATACCCCTAACGCGTTCGGGAGAGGGGCATTCAAATGTTCCTGTTTTTAAAGTTAAGTGACGACTTAACTTCTATCAAACCCAAGCTGCCCGTGTGCTTTCCCCGTTCTAGTGATTTTTCTTGTGTTGTTACGCTGCCAATTAATCCTTTGCTCTGTGTCCAGTTCAGATTTATATATATTTTTATTTATTTTATTATTATTAAGCACGTTGACGTTGTAAATTGGATTTCTTTTAACCTATTTACTCGTCCATCGATTTAAGCCGACGCGCGACGGTGTGCAAACGCCGAACCTTATCTAACTGGTGAGTTTAGGTGTCTTTGGTAACGAAATTAAATCCATTACTGTCATTAAAATTTGTTGTCATCTCATTAATAATTCTATAAAAGAAGCGGATCCATGTTTGCCATTGGGGTTTCCTCGTACGCCGATTTAAGCCGACGCCGACGGTGTACGTACGCCGAAGCTTATCTAACTAGTGAGTTTAGGCAAAGTTTACAGAATATGGAGTCTGTAAACTCTGGTTTAGGCAAAATTTACAATATTTTGTAAACTTTGCTTTAGGTATATTTGGTAACAAAGTTAAATCCCTTCCAGTAAACCAACGGCGGTCGGGAAACAGTCGGCCGCCTGTCGGCACTGGTGGGAAGTGTGCGGCTGTTTTTGCCATTTTCTGACTACATACGGTACGTGCGTTTTTCCATGCGATGAACTGCCAGCCTTCGTCCTAAAGCGTCATGGACTCGACACATCAGAAACGATAATTCAGTTTCGAATCGAACGCGGTTACGATTCGTGCAGCACAGTGCCGAAAATCAGCTTTCGGCATCAGCATCAAGCAGTGGCTTTGTTGGAAATGGTTAATCGACAAGTTACCGCAATCATTCGGCTTGCCAATGAGCATGCGTGATAGTAAATTTCCAAGTTAACAGGACCGCACGACTCGACAACATGAACCGGCATTTTTTGTGGAAGCGTAGGTATGGACGTGTTTAGTAATTTTTTTGTGTGTTGTTCAGTTGTTCGCCTATATTTTTTTTTTGAATGTGTATTATAGCACTTTTAGTGGTAATCTCGTTTTTTATTTTCCTTGTATTGTATGTAATTATATTTTTAAATAAATTTGTCACTAAAATGAGCAAGGTTTGTTAATCTGCAAATAGCTATTTAAATACTGGAAGCAGAGATGTTCAGCACGTTTTTATAAAGACCAAAATGAACGGTATATGTATTCAAATTTATGTATATAATTTAAGAGGGCTAGCATTGGTTATTCTAGAAACGATTTTACAGAAAAAGATTAGTTAAAATTCCCAAATAGAATTGCATTTTAGCCCGGCATACCCCAAGTTTAGGGACAAATATTTTGAATTCATATTTTAAATGTCTTGTATAGCATTGTTATAACAGCAAGAGCAAGTTATTTTTGTTAATTTTCAGTGATTATTTTTCTGTAAAAGTCTTTCTAAAATGCCCAATGCGGACCATCTTAAATTTGTATTAAAACCACGTATTAGGTACTGCACCTAACCGTGTGCGGGCCATCCACTGTACTTGGCTAATCCACGACTGGACGGATAGCGGATCTCCAACGGTACTGCGCCCTGTAGTGTAACCGCTTATGATTATGGCCCATTAGCGGCATTACGTTCCATGGCCTCCGCGGCAAAGAGGAGATGCCCGGTCTGCAATCCGCGGGGTTTGCCGTGTTTTTTTCTCAAAACCGATACGTCGAGGCGTCAGCTTTGCACATCCATATTGTTGTCGAGAAATCGTGGTTTCACCACAATAACAATGACACATTTCGATCCGTTCTATTTTATTCTAGACTAAATATTGGTTATCTTTATTTTATAAATTTATTATTATGAGATGAGTATGACCCAATACCTGGTAGGAATTTGCTGCATAAAACCATATCGTACGTTGATAGAACCACAGTTGAAAGAATTTTGTTTCTTCTGTACACTATGGTAGACCTAAGGATTTACAACTTTTATTTTAAGTGGGCAAGTGACCGCGAGTCTGAAGGTGTATGAAAAATATGTCGGGACTCTTACACTGCCAAGTCTATGGTATATGAAATTACCATCAGCGTTAAGTATTTAAATTTTTTTTTTCTCAAGCCCATTATGTGGCTATAAAGTCAGCCACGCTTGGGTCACTCTCTGATAATAAGCCAAAACAAACCTTAAACCAGAATAAATAGGTACGAATAATACATTTGATGTTTGATTAGGAAGAGTTGCAAAATGAGAACAGAGTTCTTTTTATCTTCCGACAGCCCACGAAGACTGAAGCCTAAACAAGCGCGGATGTCACAGGGGGGGGGGGTCATTCAGGGAACAGTAATATATTTTTCACTTTTTTATATTTTCAATTTTAATAGTTTTATGACGTATTATTGATGATTTTGGTGGGAGGTCATCATCCCAATGACCCCCTGGATCCGCGCTTGAACCTAAATATCATGTACCGTGGATGTACTGGGAAAATCCGACTTACACGTCCAAGCTGGAAACATCCGTAGAGATTTCACCAGTCTTTAAGAAGATGTATGGGGTGGTACTGGTACAACCTCGGCCAAGAAACCATCCTCAACCATCTTCCTTGTTTAGAGCGGCGAAACACGGCGGCGGCGTTCCTAAACGTTCACCTAACTAAGTAGTAACTGTACCGGGCGTTGTTTTACGTCAGTAATCGGGCGGAGAATAGTCCGATCGGTGAAGTTAATCGTCGCTTTGTAGCGTACATATAGATATAAAATAATGTTAAAATTTATCCTATCTTATTTCATACACTGGATATAACAACGTCACGCAAGTAGGCCTATGCGCAAACATTCTCATAAGTGGGTTACCTAGGCATCACTGAATTACGTAAAAAACATAAATTCATTAAATAATATAGCCACCCCCTTCTTATAAAAGTCAATTAACCAAAATTCTGAGGAGTTTTAGCACAGTGTTTAGTAAGATTTTCAGAAATCTGATGCCCCTCTTAAGAAAACAACGCCTGCTCGAAAAGAAAAGTGACACTTGCGGAGCGCAGGTAAACTTCTAACTTTTATTGCACTTTTATATGTTTTACGTTGAGACGTCCGATATTTAGTTTTTTGGTATTTAATGCCCATTGTAATCGGCTTCTTACATTTAATTATTTAACAGTGGTGTTTCACTGCTTATTAAGACCGCCTACCGGCGGTCTTTATACCAAGCCGTTGGCCAGAAAAATGTTCGTCTGTTGTCGTACATTTCGACATTTTCAAAATTTCAATTTTTATTCTCGAAAAAGGTCAGAGGTGCAGCCATCGAATTTTCTGGGTTAATAGAGGAATAGTGCGGCTAGCTTCGATAAAAAATTCAGTTATACAGGGTGTTTCGTTTCGGAGTTATTAAACGTCAAATTCGAAATTTCCGCGATTTTGTATGATACACGATATAGGTCGCAAAAGTGAATTAAATCGATTTAAATTTTCGGAGGTTGTAGGGAACCGAGAGCTTCCGAACCCTATTGAAATTGGTGAGTATCGGAGAATGGGAAGTAATTATTTTGAATTTTTTTAAGTCGAGAATTGCCGTTTGCAGGCCCGTTTTTGATACTTAATAACTCGGAATCCAAACGTCGGATAAAAAAACGCATTCACACGAAAAACTTTAGGAACTCAAATACTTTCTTTTTGCAATACATTTACCTATACCTAAAACGGCTGGAAAATGGATTTATTTGAGAAAAACTGGAAATTTAAATTTTAGACCCAAATTTTTTATGGTTTTTAATTTTTTTGGGGATCAAAATAGATCCCAATCACAATACCATATGTCTGATCGGAAAGAGCTCATCAAAATACGTAGAATCCATATTTTTTAGTTTTTTCATTCTAAATAGGAAATGAGCAATCGACGATTAAATTTCCATTTTTTGCCCTCGACATCGGTACATTTGGATCACTCTGTATTTTTTCCTATCTAATTTTTTCCAAATTTTTCAACGCCATCTTACAGAGGGATAATCAGGCTTTAAAATTAATCTCGAATGGGTAACCCAGGAGCGTATTTAGGGGTAAAACTTTTTATTTTATTTTATCTAGCAAAATCCTACTTTCAACCGACATTATTAAATACTATTTTTCTAATTAAGTGGTTCTTTCTGCCTTCATTATATGCGCTAAATATCTAAGAATAATTCCCAATTTTTTCGTTTCACTTTAGGGTTATTTGCATCGCGGACGGTCAAAATTTAAGAATTTTAAAATTTTCCTTCATCCAGGTCCCAAACAGAAGTTGAGTAAGGTGTCCGAGGTTTCAGCAAGGACACGGCGTCGCTTCTCGGCCGCAACAGTGAAGCAGACTTGCCACATGAGTACGGCTGGAATTAAACGAACGATTTTTCTGCATAATCTAAACAAGGATGGTGTCTAAGTGTGGCAACACATGTTGATTGTAGGTTTTGGAGTGCATTACAATCAGGGACATATTTAAATTAAAACCAGAGGATGAACTTAATTGAGTCGGGTTTAAAGCAAATCGTTTATATTATTTATATTTCTATATGTGGGTGTTTGTATGTATGTTTGTATGTACAGGGTGTCCGAAAAGTCTTAGTATATGTAAATAGCTTTGCTATTAGTACAAACATAAACTTAATTGAGTCGGATTTTAAGAAAATCGTATACGTTTGTATTATTTTGTGTGTATGTTTGTATGTATACAAAGTGTCCAAAAAGTCTTTGTATAGGCAAATATCTTTGCTATTAGTACGAAAATAAACTTAATTGGGCCGGATTTCAAGAAAATCGTATATTTGTATTACTTCTGTGGCTGTTTGTATGTTAGGCCAAGCAATAGAGCGATTTGTCGTGACATTAATACTATCAGAAAATCGTCTGTGCCATCGTCTAAAAGACGATCCGTAGATGATTGCTGTTATATTTCCAACTCTGAAGTTTTTCCCTTTAATTTGTTATAAATATTTTTAAGCAAAAAACGCGATGTTTTAGTTTTTTGCTTATAAAATGGAAAGTAATGAAGAAATATGAATAAAATGAGAGGTAGAACGTCCCGACAGGATAAGTAGCAACGGAGAAAATCAGGAAAAACCGGAAAATTATAAGTTTTTTTTTTAATTCATAAATCGGCCATGTTATTTTCAAAATACTACCACAAGAGACCAAACGGGCAGATTTATAGTTAGAGTTCCATTTAAAAATAATTTAAATCAACTCGGTGATTCTCAAAGTATGGCAATGAATAGGTTTAATTTACTTGAGAAAAAATTAAATAAAAACCCGAATTTAAAATTAGAATATGAATCATTTATGTCTGAATACGAAAATTTAGGACATACCTATGTCGGAAATTAAGGACATAGAGGGTGAAGGTTGTTATCTTCCACACCACGCAGTCATTAAAAATAGTAGTCTTACTACAAAATGTCGGGTAGTTTTTGACGCTTCGGCTAAAACGTCAAGTGGTCTTTCGCTTAATGACGTCCAATATGTCGGCCCGACGTTGCAGCAGGACGTATTTTCAATTTTAACTAGATTCCGGAGTTACGAATATGTTATGACAGGAGATATATCCAAAATGTATAGGCAGATTCTTGTTAATTCTAGTGATACAAAGTATCAAAAAATCTTTTGGCGATCACAACCGGATGAAACTATTAAAATGTATAAATTAAATAATGTTACGTATGGCACAGCGTCTGCGCCATATTTGGCAGTTAGATGTTTATTTCAAATTGCGACGGAAAACGAAATAAATTTTCCCTTGGCTAGTAAAGTAATTAAAAGAGATTTTTATATGGACGACGCGACGTCTTGACAGGTTCCAATTCTATATCAGAACTGTTGCAAATTCAAAAGGATCTGGTTGAATTATTAACTAGTTATGGATTTGAACTTAGAAAGTTTTTGTGCAACAGCAAGGATTTGTTAAATAAGTTTCAAACTAAGGATATTATGTATGCCAAATGAATTAATATAGGGGAAACTGAGCAAAATAAAACTCTAGGCGTATAGGTACTGGGACGCTAATCATGATCACATAAGATATAGAATTAATGTAAATGATAATTTTTCTAATAATAAATTAACAAAATGTGTTATTTTATCACTAATTTGTCAAATTTTTGACCCCCTAGGTTTATTAGGTCCAATTATAATTATTGCCAAACTTATTATCCAGGATCTCTGGAAACTAAAGTTAGAATGGGACGAAGAAATTCCTTCAAATTTATTGAATACTTGGAACTCATTTTACAATAATCTTTGTGATGTGTAAACTTAAAATACCAAGATGTGCCATTTTTTCGCAGTTTATTAAAATTGAAATGCACGGTTTTTCCGATGCATCAGTAAGGGCTTACGGGGCGTGTATTTATTTAAGATGTTTTAATTCTGGAAATTATTACTCTAGTTTGTTGTGCGCAAAATCACGCGTAGCACCATTAAAGCAGATTAGCTTACCTCGTCTCGAATTATGCGGTGCTCTGTTGCTTGCAAATTTAGCAAAGGGAGTAACAGATTCTTTAGAAATTAATTTTAATAAGTGTTATTACTGGACTGACTCTACAATAACTCTGTGCTGGATAAGAAACGAATCTAGTAAGTGGAGAACCTTTGTAGCGAATAGGGTTAGCGAAATTAGGACACTTACCGAATTTCAAAATTGGAACCATGTTAAATCCAGCGAAAACCCGGCTGATCTTCTATCTAGGGGCGCACCTATTGAAATTTTAACTAAATCAAATTTATGGTGGCACGGCCCTGATTGGCTTAATGTTG
Source organism: Philopedon plagiatum (assembly GCA_963971165.1). Classification (NCBI taxonomy): domain Eukaryota; kingdom Metazoa; phylum Arthropoda; class Insecta; order Coleoptera; family Curculionidae; genus Philopedon; species Philopedon plagiatum. The sequence continues at coordinate 78,109,513 of OZ020193.1, forward strand.
ATAAGTCGTAATGGAATCTTACTGAGCCTGACTTCGAAATTATCGAACTGTGCGAACAAAAAAGTGTTTCTTGTCCCACAATAAATTACAGTAATGAAATAATTAGCATTTTGAATAAGTTTTCTTCTTTTAGAAAAACGTTAGGAGTTTTGGCGTACGTTTTGCGTTTTTTATCAAACATTAAACTTAAGGCCATTGACCGAAATTATGGTCCATTACTTCCTGAAGAACTTGACAAAGCTTTAAATTTAATAATAAAAAATGTTCAAATAGAGTGCTTTTCTCAAGAGTACACTAGTTTAAGTAATAACAAAGAATTAAATAAAACCAGTAAAATATTGCCACTTAACCCATTTTTACAAGATGGAATTATGCGTGTAGGTGGTAGAATCAAAAATTCAAACAAACCCTTTGAAAGTAAACACCCTGTAATTTTACCTAAAAGTCATTTTAACAAATCAATTATTAAAACAGGAGCATGAACGGTTACTTCACTGTGGCGTTCAAAATTTATTATACTCAATACGTGAAAGGTACTGGCCTATCTCCGGTCGAAATGCCTGCAAAAACATAATTCGAAGTTGTATTAAATGCTTTAAGGTTGCTCCAAAGGAATGTCAATATTTAATGGGTCAACTCCCTGAGGTACGAGTTAATTCTCACAGCGTATTTCTAAATGTTGGTACAGATTTTGGAGGACCTTTTTTATTAAAGGACAGACAGACCGGTGGTGCCAAAATTATTAAGGCCTATATGTGTCTGTTTATATGTATGAGCACTAAGGCCTTACATACAGAATTAGTATCTGATCTGACCACACAAGCATCTATTGCTGCCCTTAATAGGTTTACAAGTAGACGTGGCAAACCAGCAAACATCTACTCTGATAACGGCACTAATTATAGAGGAGCTAATACGGAACTTGGTAAATATAAAATTTTAAATAATAAGTCGCAAGAAATTACAAATAAATTGTCGTCCGATTTTATTAGGTGGCATTTTATACCGGCGTCTTCTTTTAGCTTCGGCGGACTTTGGGAATCTGGAATCAAATCAGCCAAAAGTCACATCAAGCGCGTTGTAGGAGAAACTCGATTAACGTATGAAGAGTTCGCCACCGTGTTGACCCAAATTGAGGGTATTTTAAATTCGCGGCCGCTTAGTCCACTCACTCAGGATCCGGACGACATATCGGCACTGACACCAGGACATTTCTTAATTGGTAAACCACTCACTCGCCTTCCTGAAATTAATATCACTGATGATCCGGAAAACCGTTTAACCAAGTGGCAGCACCTTCAAGCCATGTCCCAACACGTTTGGCATCGTTGGCAGAAAGAGTATCTATCGGAGCTGCAGACTCGTGTCAAGTGGAGACAAAATTACAAAAATTTGTTAAAGGTCGGAACATTAGTTCTAATCAAAAATGAAAATGTTCCCCCTATGAATTGGCCGCTAGGGCGAGTTCTTGCTTTACATCCAGGAAAAGACGGCGTTACGCGTGTAGTGGAGGTGCACGTCAAGACTGGTGTGATAACACGTGCAATTAACCGTGTATGTGCGTTTCCCATTGACTAAAATTGTTAATAAAAGGGGCAAATTCAGTGACAGTTGGTCAATATGTAAAACAATTGGCATGAAAATTCTGTTTTTTTTTTGTTGATAAATATATAGTAATAAGTTTTTGTCACATTTTTTGTTAGTTTATATAAATATTTTAGTCATACACCTTTGTATGTCTGTGACATCAGTATTTAGTTGCATATTATTATTGTGTAATGATCATTATTTTATAATTACCGCAATGTTTTGCACATTTAGTTAAGTATATTTGAAGGTACTAGGTACCTTCAAGGCGGGCGGTATGTTTAAGCGCAAAAGAAATAAAACCTGTAACAATCTAGGAGTTATAAAAAATTAGACAAACCATAGCAACATGTTTTGAACAGTAGGTACTGTCAAATGAATGACAAGAAGCAGAATAATTTATAATTTATAATCATCAATTAGCTCTATTTGTACTTAATTAAAAGTAGAATAAAATACCTATATACAGTCCACTAGAAGAGTCTAATTACCATCCCATACAATATTTACAGTTAATTTTTTGGGCCGCTTCACCTGAGATAGTTGTGAAGAAAATTTTACATCCAAGCTTTTTTCATAAATTTTATCAGGTTTTATCGACAAATTCCAAATTTCGTGAAAATATTCTAATTTTCCTTAAAGAAATGACACTTTCAATTATTTCTTAGACAAAATATTTTAGGGTAAAAATCTTAAAAACTAATAAAAACTAATTAGGTAATTTCCAGATATTCGAGGTAATTCAATGAAATTTGAATTCTAGCGATAAAATCTGATAAAATTTATGAAAAAAGCTAGGAAATAAAATTTTCTTCAGAACTTTCTCAGATCTCAGGTGAAGCGGCCCAAAAAAATTATCTTTTTTTACGAAAATGTTTCTAGAGTACCCAATAATGACATCCTATAGTTTGGTGTGGGTCACATGCGTAGGAACTGAGATACGACATATCTAAAAGTTTTTCAAAATTTTTAATTTGGCTGTCGAAACACGAGTGCATTATTACTGCTGTCCCCCACCCTTATCACCAAAACAATCGCTCAGAAAAATCTGAAAAAAATCACGAACATTGAGTATTAGGTGTAGTTGGGCCAAAAGTATCAGGATTGAAGAATTCTAGCGCGATCAATTGTTATAAACAATTGTTAGATAATGTCACTAGAAAAAGAAAGATGAAATGAAATATGCCGAATCGCAGGCCGTGTCTTTCGCTTACATCCTGATTCCGTTTTCTCTTTGCACTTTGCATTAGTAACCAACCGAATGCGTATTTATTTCGATTCCGTATCCGTATTCAAGTTCTCGATCGGTTATGGATAATATGGATTCTTTTGATATTTGTATCAAACGGATTTTTGAATACGGATCCTTACATCACTACCTGACAATACTATTGTTTCCTTTCTTTAAAAAAAAAGTCTAAACTGTTTTCTAAACCAATGTATTGGTCTACCCGAGCAACTGACCCACGGTGGAAGTTCTCGGAGTATAGGATTCTTGTAAGTAAACGGTTGAAAGTTATTTTCTATGTTTGTATCGCCCGAGAATCGCTCTATTTCTTCTTTCGCTTTTGTGCACTGTTTTCTGGGTTCATCCCAAGGGGACAGTCATAGCTTTCCAAATGTGCTGCGCTACAGAGTGTGGTTCTGTCTCGCGCAACACTAAAAAGGCTATGATATTTACTAACTTAACGGGAAAAAGCTCTGACGTCAGTACCACATTGGTAAATAAGAGACTCATAGGTTTCTGGATGTGCAGCGCGAAGGAGGCAACAGAATCTCGCATCCATAAGCCTACGAATGTATCCACTAGGGCTGAGACAACGAAATAATGTACAGGGTTTTTCCATATAATTGGCCACCCGTTTACAGACTTTATTTAATTAATGATAATAATGATTTCCATGGCCAGTGCGATAACACGTCATATATTATTATTTTGGTTTGCCAGGCGCATGGCTAACTAGATGAAACTAATTACAGTCAAATAACTCGAAAACCGTTGATCCAAATATAGACATATTATATATTTTTGAAAAGAGTAAGTTAAGAAGATTTTAAAAATATCATAACATACGGGGTGTTCCATTTGAAAAAATTATGTTTTTCAAATTTACTGGTCGTGTGACAGACATTCATTTTTCTAATTAGCATAATAAAAATTTTCATGGAAAAACCTACCGCTTTCATATAAACTTTTTTGTTGTATCTCGTTAAATAAAGTCCGTAAACGGGTGGCCAATGATATGGAAAAACCCTGTACAAAAGAGATAGAAATACAAAGTTAGATACTAAGTAAATTTTATCGGTTATGGCTTAGCAGGTCTGCAATTTCTTTTTGCAGAACCGGCCTAACAGCTTTCGTTCCTGTACTCAAAGACGTTTTGGTAAACTTCAGTAAGTTTTCACAGTAATAGAAATAATGACGAAAACTGTTTTTATGAAAATAATAATGTTTCCAACTCGGTTTGTAATTTAGTTTTTTCAAAACTGTAGTCAGTAGGATAGTGTGCAAAAATATAGTCATAGTCTATGCTTATATCGGTTCGTTTTTTTTAATAGAATTGTTTTACCTTTTCTTGATACTCCCTTATTCCTTAAACGCTGTTGAATTTCTTACTTTCCCTCTGTTTTAATAACATTTAAGTAAGACCTTCAACATGTTGCTTAATTTTTATGGTTTTCAGTCAGACTCTAGTCTGGATCCTGCCCTTGTTTTGTACCATTCTGTATTATATATCCCAAGTGAAACTGCATTTGGATTTCGAGATTTCGTCCTGGAGCTTTGTTTACTTTCGGCTATAAATTTTGATGTTAAAATTAATAGCACTGACGTCATCTCTTTTCTTTTACACGTTTTTGACGTTCTTGGCATAACCCTTTTTGGTATATTCGCAAAGCACGGTACTTTGGGTGTCTCAGCCGACACAGTTGTTACTCATTTCTATTTTCTGTAGTGAGTGTGGTGAATCTATTGGTTTTACGCTAGACGTCGCAGACGGCCAGAGACCCTTAAATTTGGCATCAATTCAGGGAGTGGGTTTACCGCAGAGAATTGTTTTTAGGCAAGTTAAAACAATTATATTTAAGTCATAAAACTACACTAATCATATTTTTTAAATTTTTTTACAATTTATATCGGTTTTATTTGGTTACCGTATAAAAAAGTTATTATAGTATCATGAAACGGCAATTTCATACTTATTTACTTATTAGAATATTTGAACATATGCTTTAATAATTCTGATTATGATTAATAAAGAGTAAACTGTAACTTACGATTAATTTGTATACCAAACTGCTTGAGGAATGAAGTGGAAATTCAAAATGTTTTTGTTTTGTAAAAATAAATTTAAAAATACTTGGGAATAGGTTAAAAACGGCAATCTATTTTGCGCGCAGTGTATTTTGCAAAGAAGTTATCAAGAATCTGAAGAAGAATCATCTCCACTCTCCATGCTTGAATGTGATACTGAAATATTAGGAGAAATTATCATCTGAAACGCTTCGGTAGGAAAATGTTTTAACGTTTTATTAGGAATCTTTCTGAAGGTAGTAATGAAAGGGTCAGAAGATATCAACATAAAATTTAAAATATCCTCATTACATTTTTCACGAGAACATTTCCTGGAGAACTATTCACGATATTTTTTGAAATTTTTGTTCTGAGCTTCCTGGGCCTCTTCTGACAATTGACCAGTTGGCAATTGGTAACAAAAATGACGAAATTACATCTGGTGCACGGTAGGTGGCATATAGAACCAAGGATATAAATTAACAAAATATCTAGTAGTATCAAGAATAAAAGCTCTAAAGTTATCAATCAGTCACCAATGTTGTTTTACATCCGATGTCATTTTTTAGATCACGTGATACAAAAAACTAATTTGACAGCTTGCAAAATAACCTTTCAATGATATATTTTTATTATAATTATTGCCTTCCTTAAAGGTAATTAATAACATAAATTACGAGGGGGTTGAAAAGTGTGATTTTTACAAAACTATAAGGGCTTTTTTGATATTGTCTGGCATTTATTGACACAAGTTGTATTGAAACATAGTCTTTACATCACAAGTTTCATCTACTTTAAGGATTGGTAATATGGCTCTAGTGCAAATGCGCCTACAGGTTAATATTTTACCATGTAAATGACCCGTGGATAAAGAAACGCATTTTGAAAAAGGGTAAATTAAACTAAAAGGGGCAAGCTTGGGCAACGGTTTGTTTTGCTGTTTACAAGTACAATATTCCTACTTTATTAATTTATAAAAAGGTCAGTGTGAAAGTGCGTGAGACTAAACTATAATACTACCTTAAAAGTATAATTGATGAATTCTGAAACCTTTTTATAACATTCTATTTACACACAGTATGGCAAAACCATAGCACAACTAATATAAACCAAATAAGTGCAGATATTTAGTACATACCTGAAGGTATTGAATCCATAATTAAGGAAAGTTTATAACTCGTATACTAAACCAGTACTGACTTCGCAAAATCGTACCAATAACTAGAGAATATTTAACACAGATCACTATTTGATCGCACGCTAGTGTTCGCCTGAGATATTCTCGCTTAAGAAAGGTCGTGCATAGTATTAGGGTGGGGGAAATAATGGTATGTGTAGTTAAGAAATATAAGCAAAGAATTTTTCAATGTTCAATTTCACATTTTGAATAAATGCCAAGTTTATGGGTTCCGGGCCCCACTCTGCGTCGGGCGGTTTTGGTTTGGACCACGGCAATGAGGTTCGTACGATTTTGTGGCGACAATTTAAGTTCGGCGTTCCGAATATTACTGCTTATGCCTCCTTGTTTGAGGCCAATATTAACCTATGCCTTGGATTCTGGATCGTTTAGATGAAAAGTCTCTAATTCGGGTTCAAAATTGGAGAAAATTTAGCAATTCTTGTCTGTATGAAGTGGTGTTACCTTTGGTTCACATGAGTAATTAAAATTATAACCTTCCGTTGGAAGTGTTTTCTGTAAACTGCATAGCCGGTTGAGTTTGGCGTGGTTATTATGAAACCACGTGATCGTTTTCGGGAAACATCAACATCCGGGTTCTTGAGTGACTGGATGTGGCCATTTTCCTGTAGATGTTAGTACTGTTGTAAGGATACGTATTCAAAAATCCGTTGGATACGAATATTAAAAGAGTCCGTATTATCCGTAACCGGCCGAGAACTTGAATACGGATTCGGAATCAAAATAAATACGCATTGGGTGGTTACTAATGCAAAGTGCAAAGAGAAAACGGAATCGGGATAGAGTGCAAGCCAACAGCCCGGTCTGCGATATGGCATATTTGATCTTATGCTTTCTCTTTCCAATGATATTTCCTAAAAAAAGATAGCATACTTATCGGGGTAACGGGTATCATATCATCGCTGATCTTACCAAGGGGCGAAAGCGACACTTCCTTCGATTTTGAGTTAGGGGCATGAAGTGATTAGATTTAAAGGTATCCACGATCTGACAAACTGGCGGACGTCCAAATCTTGCTGTTTGAGTATACAGCAAATCGTCTATAGATAAGCGACACTAAACACATTATTAGGATCAGACGAAGGGACGAACATCCAAAAAATCCCAACCTGAGCAAATTGGCGCTTTCGCCCCTTGGTAAGATCAGCGACGATATGTAGGGACACGAACGATACTTCGATATTAGTATGGTATCGATATTTTAGTAGCCATACCGAGGACTTTTGACGTCGATACTTTTTGTCGGATTATTTACCAGTATCGATACTGACACGGCCTTAAATTAAATCCTTAGTATCGATACCAATATATCCTTATACGAGTGCGCGGACGACCGTTTGTTTCTTGCTAACGACTACTTACGCGATTAGCCGATTTTAAGTGAACATTTTTAACGTCAGTAAAGACAAGGACCGATGAGCATACCGTGTATACGTCATATTTAGAGTTACGCAAACAAAATAGCTTTCATTTACTTTTCGGATGTAAGTATCGATACTATGGAGTATCGATTTTTAGATTTCGATACCAAGTAGAGCATCGATACCAAACAGCGATACTTTTTGTGGTATCGGGTATCGATACTTTTCAATCGATATCGTATCCCTAACATATGGGATGAGACCCGTTGGTTAAATTTGGCCCGCCTTACCCGAACCTTCGACTTCTAATCATATGGTATCGCATCCACCAATCTACCCGTATCCGAAATAATTCCGTATATACGTTTCGGAACCGCTTTCGAGCGGCTCAAGAAATGGATACGTATTCGGATGATAGGATACGGATACTTACAACACTATATAGATGTTAGCCTAGACTGTGGGAGTGGTTATTCAGTAAGCCTTTTTGGGCACGTGTGGATCTTGGAGAACACTCCAAAGATTTCTTCCGGGTTTTGTATACCTCACGTCGTTTTCTTTTGGGCCGATTTTAAGTCGGTTGCTTCCGGAAACTCATTTTCTTTATTCAAAACTGTAATGAGTATCTATTAAAAAAAACGAGTCAAGCCGAATGCTTACAAAAGAGTGCCCTAACTCAAATGCCGAAGAGTAAGGAGGGTCAACAGGGCGCCATTGTTTTTGTAGCCGGTTTACTAATCTCATATAATTAATTTTATAAAGGATAAATAAACTGCTAGTAGTATAGTAATACGAGTATATTACTCAAATTATACATATTATAATTTTTATTTATTTATTTAGTATATACATATTATCTATGAACTGCAACACTTTATTATTAATTTAATTACATTTCTTCAAGAATTTATGCCCAGTAAAAATAAGCCATTTTAAATGGTAGAAAAATAAATTATTAAAAAGCAGATTTTTATTACTTAACCTATGGTCTCTAAAAACCATAAATATTTAAAATGTAGACCTAGGTTTAACTTTAAATATTGAGAAAAGTGTTAGCGCACGTCTGGTAGGTGCAGTCAACGGAAATATTTTGCTGTGGAATCCATATTAATGTAATTTCTTTAACGTATTCTATCGGTCAACTTCTCCAAATACAATATCTAAGGAACCAATAATAGCAACAATATCAGCCAACATGTGATTTTTGCCCACCTTATCCAATGCAGCTAAGTGAGCAAATCCAGGGGCTTTAATCTTGCACCTAAAATAAAATATAAAAGTTACGTTTGTGTTTTTAGACAAAAGTAAAGTTATTGATAAATCTACATAAATATCGATGGGATAACGGCAATGTAATATTTTTTCAAGAACTGATTTTTTCATTCTATCTTAACTTTTAGTAAGAAGTGGACTGTCAAAATATGGTAAGCCCAAAAATACATTTACATATTTTATACATTAAAAGATAAATTCCTATAAAATAGAATCAACTGAAAAAAAAGGGTGACCACCGAGGTTAAACTTTATTCTGATTATGTTGACGACTTGTATAGACTATATAGAAGGACTGGGTGTAGGGACATTTTGAGACAGTATAAGGCAGAAAAAAAAATCTAAAACCTTTATCTCAGAAAGAGAGATTCAAAATAACAATAGGATAAATTTAGCTCAGAATAAATCTAGAGCAGTCTGGGGTTTGGTAAATGATATCATAGGTAAGAAAAGGGGTAACAAATTTCCTCATTTTAGGGAGTCTGGAAGTGATGAGGAATTATCATGTCCCGTAGAGATCTGTAATGCTTTCAATGAGGTATTCACATTGTTGCCGGAAGGCCAAATGTCTCTTCCACCTGTAGAGTCTAGTAACATTCCAAGTATTTTTCTTGGGTCAGTAACTGCAAATGAGGTTTGCAATATAATCGAATGCTTACCAAACAAAACTTCCTCAGGGATAGACGAGATACCAACTAGTATAGTAAGAATAGCTAACGCATATATTTGTCATCCATTACAGGATATTATAAACGAGTGTTTTCTGACTTCGGTTTTCCCTGATGCTTTGAAAACATCAAAGATTATACCAATACATAAAAAGGGACCAGCGAATGATATGTCCAATTACAGGCCTGTGTCACTTGTGCCGGGTTTCTCGAAGGTTTTTGCGAGGGCAATTTACAACAGAATCATATCATTTCTCAATTTTAATAGGATTTTGAGGGACCACCAGTTTGGTTTTCGTGAAAATATGTCAACTGAACTGGCAATCTTTAAAGTAACTAACCTTATAACTGATGCAGTTGACAGCAAGAATATAGCAGCTGGTTTGTTTTTTGACCTCTCAAGGGCCTTCGATACAATCAATTACGAGATTCTTTATGTCAGACTGTATAACTGTGGGCTGAGGGGTAAGTGTTTAGAGCTTCTGCGTTCATATCTCACAGGCAGGAGGCAGCTAGTCTCCATTGATGTGGATGAAAAACTACTTTTCTCGGGCTTCTGACATCAGGCAGGGAGTCCCACAGGGCTCAATTCTGGGGCGACTGCTTTTTCTGCTATATGTGAATGGATTGGGGGACAGTCTAGGTACGGGCTCTGTTTTTCAGTTTGCTGATGACACCTCTGTCATTACGACTGATAGAGCTCTGTCTGGACTCTCCCGCAATCTTTCGGGGGTGGCGGAAAGGATGGCAGTGTGGTGTAGTGAGAACGGCTTGCATCTGAATGGGGATAAAACGGCTCTGTTGCAGTTTCGGAAGGTGTCAAATGTCTCTGAAAGTGTGTATGTTAGCATGAACCAGAGATCTGTGCCTGTGGCAGAGAGTGTCAAGTTTCTGGATGTTCTGTTGGATTCCTCTCTGTCATGGGACGACCACATAATGCAGCTGAACAACAGGCTAAATTCTGCATGCTTCGCTGTGAGAGTCTTGAGGGATCGGGTCACATTGGATGTTTTAAGAATCTTTTACTTTGCCTACTTCCAGTCTAGGATGTCTTATGAAATTATTTTTTGGGCATCATCGGTGCGGGCGCAAAGAATTTTTCTAACACAAAAACGTATAATTCGTTCCATCTTGAGGCAGCGTCCTGGAACTTCATGTATGCCCCTGTTTCGTGACCTGCACATATTGACTGCCCCATCACTTTGTTTTCTCCACCTTGTACTGTTTGTCAGAAAGCATCGGGGGCTGTTTCGGACAAACCGGGAATTGTACGCTGTGGACATGGGAGTCCTAACTAGGCACGCTCATGATCTGAGAACACCTCTTCATAATACAGCTTTCTTTGATAGAGGTTCCTACTCTAGAACTGTAAAGGCCTATAACCTGCTTCCGGGGAATATATAAGACATTGTATCCGAGAGAGTGTTCAAAAGCTCCGTTATCAGTTTTTTAATTGAAAAATGTTTATACACATTTAAGTTTTGGTTAGAGATTTAGGATTTAATGGAGTGAAGATTTTCTCGCTCGATTGAAGCATGACTTTGATACTTTAAAATTGTAATGATTGTGACATTTTCTCCTCTCTTTTATATTGTTATTTTAATTTAATCCGATTTGTTTTGCGTAGATTTTAACTATAGCTGTGTGATCTCCTTTTTGTATTTTAGATGTGTTTCTGTAAACCCCCCTGCTGACGATGCCGTTCTTTTTTATTATATTAAGATTTATGGCAATAAAGGAATTTGATTTGATTTGATTTGATTTGATTTGATTAATTAACACTCGTACAGGCCCCTTGAGCTTGACTCAGTTTTTCAACCGTAAATATAAAAAATGACATTTCTGAAAAATTTGTTACTTACGTTACTTTGCAAATCACGGATCGATAGACAGCGGATTCCAGAGAAAACATCTCCATGAGTAAGATATATTATATAGAATTAAGGTATAGATATAGAATTAAGCCAGATATCGAATATAGATAAGGTATATTATATAGAAAGATACTAAACAAGGTTACAAAAATCTGAAAAACCCTCGCAAGGAACTGACCATAATATAAATGATAAAGTCTCATTTTTCAGTGACTTGAAAACGCGCCTTTGGCAATGGGTATGGTAGACCTGAACCAGAGGAAAGGCCAGTATCCACAAAGAAAATAAACTGCACAAGCAAGAAAAGAAAAGTTCCAGGTAATATTTGAGAAATTGCAAAAGAGAGAAAAATTAGATCATGTTAGAAATTTTAACTTAATTAATTAATTTACAGGCTAGGCCTATTTTTCAAAATAGAACAAAAAGGTTTAAAATTTAAAATATATTTTTAGATATAACACAAATCTAATTCGTGCTACATTTATCGCTCACGTAGAAAAAGTTGACAAGTAAGTCGGTATAAATTTATTATAAAATCTCTTTAAGCCATTAGCATAAACAAATTAATGAAATATCAAATATTCCTCTATTTATGTTACTGGACTAGTTAATATTATATTTTAAAAGTATACTGTACCTATAAGGTTTAGAGCTTCCATCAGATACCAAATAAACGCCAAATTCGCCTTTAGGAGCTTCAATAGCGGTGTAAGTTGAACCGGCAGGAACTTGATAGCCCTGAGTAAAAAGCTTGAAGTGGTGAATAAGGGCTTCCATTGATGTCTGGGGATTAAAAAATGATAATTGTTTAATACGATTGAACTTTATGGGTTTCTTTATTTTTTTTATTAGCAATATGACAATGTTGTGCTTGTGTACACAAGGTGATCAATAATAATTTAAAGGTATTCATTTATCTATAGACCAAGAGGCGACCGTAAAAATATGCTCATTTCTAAAAGGATAAACACAGGTAGTACTCCCTCTCCCACATCGTCTTATCAGGTTTCCCAAGGCAACCACAGAGTTTGTCATTTTCACGATAAGTACCTACTATCTTTACAAAAAGCATCAACCTTTCAGAAACACGCACAGTATTTTTACGGTCGCCTCTCCGACTAAGAAAGTGAAAGGTTAGTTTGGCAGACTTAATTTTCATGGGTACCCGTTCGTTTAGATAAAATAAAATAATAAATTAGGGATTACAAATTACAAGTAATTTTGGTTCTTTGTTTTAAACACAATTATTGACACATAATACACCACTGGAAAGAAAATTAATTTTATGGTTAAAAAAAGACATAGAATTCATTGGAAAAACTGTGGCATTCCGCTTCATTTTTTTTAACTAGAACATAAATAGAATAGCCCTAATCGATACATGTTAACTTGATATTATCAAACAGACTAGAATAAACCATTTTATCATAACTATGGCCTACTGTTCACCAGTTGGCTTGTTTTAAAAAAATCATGACCATCTAAGGTATTGGATAAAAGTTTCCCAGGAGACCATTTTGAAAACAACTGCTGTGTGACATGTCACTGAAGGGTAAATTTTCTTGGGTTTGCTTGGATATTTAAATATCGAATAAAAACTATAGTTCTAAACTAACTTCTAAGTTTAAAATAAAAAATCTGATGCAGAGCCTAATTTTACTTTTAAAAATGACAGTAATATGGTGACCCGTCCGCCACGTGTTTCTGCTTGTTAGCGTCATCAGGGCCACGGATGTGGTGGTGTGTCCCAACATAAGCCGACACGCACACCTATGAAAATGTTACACGTGTTTTTAGCATTGTCCTAAATTTATATATTTTATATATTAAATTCGAAGACTAAACAATCAAAAAAAAATATCTCATATCTCACTAACGTGTTAAACGGCTTCAAACCTTTTATTATAATAAGTAGTATATAGGATGTTTCAAAAATATTATTTCAGAAGGCAATTAAACAAAAACTCCGTTCACTGATGAATATTAAAAAGTTTTCTGAGCAGATGATTAACTGAACATGTCACAACTGTTACCCGTGGCTTGACTTGTTTGGGTTTGTTCAGGTTTGCTCAGGAGCACACTAACATGGTACACACGAGATTAAAGGAAATACTGAACAGATCTGAGATATTCGTTAACTGGTGAATGAATTGGATCTTTCTGGGTGACAGATTTTATATATTTGTTATCCGTGGCCTCACTCGCATGAAACACTACTCATAATCGTTTTTACAGGATTTCTCACGTTTGACTACTTAGCTTGTGGTTTGGTTATAGGACAAGGTATATTAATTTTAACCAAAAACTTTAAACACACAGAATATGAAGCACGTAAGAACTGTGATATACATTTGGGGATTCGGTTGATCATACAAGAGTAGTATATCTTTTTATTACTTACACGTATACAGGAAATGTGACCTAAATGAGTCACAGTGTTTGTTATAATATGTTATAATATATGGGCGGTCAGTAATATATAGAGTAAACGCAAGCAAAGCCGCGGATACACGCTAGTAAATAAATATTCTAATCAAAAATGTGTAATCATCTTCCTTTCGATTTAGAGAATAAGCTAAATTTTATACTTTACACTTTATCATACCTTCATTTCAGCCCTGCTAGGTGGTGTTAATTTAGCATCATCTGTCTTAATTTCACCCGCTGGCATTTGGTTTAAGCACTGGTGTACTATGCTTAGAGATTGTCGCATTTCTTCCATGCGGCAAAGATAACGATCATAACAATCTCCTTTGGTTCCAATCGGCACGTCGAACTGAACAAGATCGTAGGCATCGTAAGGTTGAGCTTTACGAAGATCCCATTTTATGCCCGAGCCTCGTAACATGACCCCACTGTAAAAAATAAATTATTGTGGTTCAATGGTATAATATATTATGTAACCAGTAGCACTTTTTGTTCAGATGTGATTTTCGTACATGAGCACACTATACTTTTGAACGACTGTGCCTGTTTAATAAACTAGACATTTATAACAAAATACATAATTATTATAAATAACCAGCAATAATAAATCAAAACCCAAGAAGGTAGAACATGACAACATAAAAACAGCTGGAGAATCTAGAAAACGAGGTCCCTAACCGATTTTTATGTGACAGCAATGTATGAATGGTACTCTAACCTTGTTTCTCTCTACGACAGAATGATGTAAAAAGTCTTGTCACAGTTAAACCGTGTGAAAGGAATTTTCACACACTGTGCCGTTTTATAACAGTCGTAGAAAAAATATTTTTTATCTTATGGTATGAAATAATTGTCGCACAATTCACCCCCCCCCCCCCCCGTATTGTGAAGAGGATCTTTAATGAAACGAGAAATGTATTTCGAAGAAAAATCTCTTTTAGTGTCTCGGACTGCCGTCACGTTCCAGAAATCCTCTGCAGGGCGTTCCTGGGACGTGGACGGATTGGAAACGGTCCCTCCAGGCTTCTGCTATGAAAGTACTAAGCTTTAAAGTCAGTAAGAATCTCCGGGAGAGCCGTCCTACACATCACCGATTTCCCCTGAATTGTTATAAGAAACAATCTAATTTTGTTCCCATAGACTCGTTCCAAAAGATGTCTACAACATTTTCTAAGGCGCATACAGCCTTGTTATCCGAACTACGAAGTGACGTTCACGTAGTTTAACTTGATGGAGGTCACCTTTACGGAGCCTTATTTCTAAATTGACCCAAAACTACCCCACTTGCTTTTCCGTTCGGTTTACCAATGTCATGGATGCCAGGTACTTCCGTACCGATTAGGCAAAGACCCAAAGACAACGCGTGTCTTTATCATGGGTGGTCCCACCTCCCTGTCCCGCTAGCTGGAAATTGCTGGCAGCCCGCCAAGGAACGTGGCGACGATAATACTTTTGAAATTTTAAAAGACTTTTTTCAGATACAAATCTTCAGGATAGGACAAAGCCCGGAATGTCCTGAAGATTTATCTGTGAGAAGAAGCTGGCACGGACACGTTCAGCGAATGTAAGAACCCAGATAATACTCAACTACCCAAGCCCTGAAAGTTTGCACGGAGGGCAATCATTTTCTGTCTGGTTAGTCATGTTTGATTTTATCTTTAACAGGGAGTCTCAGTATTGTGTCTTAGTCCATCGAAACCCTTACATCCACCTATTTATACATCTACCTTTATCGGTACAACTTATGTTTTAGTAACTATGAAGCTAAGGTTTTAATGCTAGGAACTATATACATTAAGGCCGTGCGCAGAATGGCCGCTACTGTTCAAGTAATGCCCTAAGTAAGATATTTCATAACTATGACGCAGTCACCGAAAACATAACTCAAAGAAATTTAAAGCGAATCACTCTAAGAGCGTCTCTTCCCCTAGACACCTAACCCTATCTAAGCACTCTTGACTTATTACGCACTTCATCACTCTACGAGCGTCCTTTTTATTAGCCGCGAAGCACATTAGCCCTAATGTGACTTTCGCGTATCGCTAGATTTAGAAATTAGCAAGAGCGGCGCTGCTCGACTAATATCCCTATGCTAATTTCAGGGGAACGTCCATTCTCTAGACGCGTAGCACGGTTAGCGTGCTTTCCACGTATCGCTAGGCTTGGAAATCAGCAAGACCAGTCGCCTGACTAAGAATTATCTTCTAATTTTAAGGACTTGCTCTCTCACGGATTTGTTTAAAGAATTCAAGTTTCGCGTCTGGCTGCCGAACCGCGACCAGTCACGCCTACCTCTAAACTTAAGATAACCTAACATCTAAAAAATGCACGGTTTTATTTACAAGAGAATCGGTTTGTATTTTGGAGCTTGGATTAAAGCTTCTACAAAACCTAGAAAGGACATAGATTAAGTGAGGGGTTAAACCTAACTGCCCTTTGTCACAATCGAGATTATTTAGAATAAGTCAGTTATTCCAAATAAGATCCCCGGCCTAAAATGGTCGCTGGGGCGGTACCCTTCATTACTAAAACTAATTTTAATTTAGAAAAAGTTTGACAGAAACGCTCTGCTTCGACTTCGCGATCCAAGTCGCAAAATTAACAATGTTTGTGCGAACGCGTCTGGCTGTTGAACCACGTCACGCCGTTGACTCAATTCACTAACCTACGTTATAAAATCAAGTAAATATGTTTGGTTTATTTACAAATGGTAAGGTTATTATTAAACAGCTTCGATATGCCGGCTGATAATACCTTAGAAAAGGGCACTACTGAAGTGGGGGTTAAGACTTAAGACTCTAGTCAAAATCGAGACACTTTAAATAAATTTAAAATGGTTGAACGATGGTCGCTGGGACGGGTTGACCAAATCCAAGCAAACGGATGTCATTCTTTAGGCTTTATTATTAAGAAGATTAAATTGGAAAACTTTTGTCAAAAACCGTCGCTTTGGTCAATCCAAACCCGGTTTCCAGCCAGTCACTGAGCTCCTCGGCACAAGGTGATGTTTTCATTGTACGTTTGCAAACTTTTCCACTGCTAAACGACATATCCATCGCCGTTATAGATTATTATATTTTACTAAGAATTGTGAAAAGCTGGTTGCACAACATAATACGATGGTATTTAACTTAATAATAATCAAGTTTTGCCCAGTGAGTCTCTTTAGTAGTCAAAGTTAAGGAATCAAAACACTGTATTAAGAGATGACATTTTCAAAAATAGTTTAGTTCATAATTATATATACTCGCAATAAATGTATTTTTATATTATTATATTGCAAAATTGCAAAATTTTGTTTTCATACATCTCTCAGAAAATCGAACCAACTTCAAATGTTTATGATATTCCTTCTTTATACAAGGGCTTCTTTCAAAATCAAAAAGTAGTTTGGGAGCTCCAACAAAAATTTCAATTTGTTAACCAGTGTTATTATAGGTACGAAAATTATTGTTGTTTTTAAAAAGGTTGCTTAGGTAAATTTGATAATTAAATTTAATAATAGGGCAAATATTTTTTCTGAACTTGGTTTCCAATATATATGTACATATATTGTTTTAATTCCGAAATCTGTGCAAGGTGTTTGCTTGGGGCGTCTTCTACATTGTCAATACAAGTTACTAAATTTGTTTTCTTCAATATTTTCAATATTGTTCAATTCACTGGTCAACATGATTTCGGTAACATGAACAAAAATGTAATTTTTTTTTAATTCACTTTAGTAGTTGTTAAAATTTAAAATATCTATTTATAAAAATGTTCTGGGACGTCTTATCTTTGGTACCTGATTGCACCCCATATCATTGTTTGAAGGAAATTTCTACCTATTTAGCGACGTGAAAATTTGCATGCAGATAGGAAGCGCTAGATGGTAAAGGAAAACACGCTTCTGCCGACCTTAATCTGCCCGGAAGTGGTGGCAGAAGTGAATTAACTTACTCCATTTTTCGATAATCGCTATCCCCATGACCAAACATCTTGAAATTTGATTGCCTTTTTTTGCACTTGACATCGATACCTTTAAATCACTCCGTATTTTTTCCAATCTATTTTGTTCCTATTTTTCAACGCTATCTTATAGAGGGTAGTGATGTGAACAAGGGAACGTTCCGAGTGTGCTTCGGCAAACGTTCGCGATTATTCGCGCAAGAAAAAACCTTCTTGCGCGAACGTTCTCCACTGCGCAAATTTAGCACGATCAGAGAATATTCAGCACGTTCTCGAGCACGAGCGCCGCCAATAAAATCTCAAAACACAAACCTCGAGCCAATAAGATGTTTAGAATAGTCGGGTGATTTAGCAGGCAAATGGAATCTTTTTTATTCGACACGGCCATGCGCCAATACCACATGGTTTGTGCGTTGCATTGTCATTGTGTAATTATTGTATACAAGCTTACACACGTCGGCACTATAAAATTCTTATAATTTATCATTCTTTATTTATCTTTATAAATTATTATTTTATAAAAGGATCTACTTATAAGATGCCACAGCATTACAGAACTCACCCGGGGCGTGGCGAGTGGTGGCGACGACCCGGACTGTAAAAATAACTCCGCCCGGACGCTCCCCGGACACCCTCCAAACTAGGACAAATCCATTGAAACCAGGACGGATGGCAACCTTAAGATATATCCTTATCCTAGAACCCTAACCTAACTAACTAACGTGTTGTGGTGTAACGCAGCCGATTGTGTTATTTTTTATTTTCCTAATAGAAGTTTAATAATCATGTTGTAGTTTCACAGCTGACAGCTTAAAACCTAGTATTGTGGCCAAACCAAACGTGACTAAATAATTTCAAATTTTGATTAATTTTTTAGAAAAATTTTCTGAATTTTTATGGAGAAATTTTATTAATTTTCAGAATATTCAGAAATTTCAGCAGAAACTTCGGAATTTTGAGAATAATCGGAATTTTCAGAATATATTTAAAAACAGCTCATTCAGCATTTAACAAAGAGTATAAATTCTCGGGTCCTGCTCGTTTATTCTCGTTAATTCTCGTTCGTGGTCGGGGAACGTGCTCTTAAAATACTTCCCCGAGCATTTTACATCACTAACAGAGGGATAATCAGACTTTAAAATAAATACAGAATGAGTCATCCAGGAGCGTATTTAAGGGGTAAAAACGGAATTTTCTTGATTTTTTCCAACAAATCCTATTTTTAACCGACATTCTTCGACACTATTTTTCCTATTGTGATTCTTTTTGGGTTTATTTTATCCGTTAATTATCTAAGAATACCTCCCACTAGTGATGCGAAGCCGAGAAGGTTCTCGTTCGTTCTTCGGTAAAGTTCTCAAAATTACCGTAATATTTCCTACCCCTGGTAACGTTCTTTATTCTCATTAGTTCTCGAGAACGTTCCCGACGGTAATATTCTCCGCTATTTTCATTCTTCTTTGGTATGCAACCCACACAGCGAGCTAGCGAGCGTTCTGTCATAGAAATTGCATAACCATTTCGGTTCGTCACTTTTCAGTGGAATTGGAATATCGAGACACAGTTCGTGTTTGGAATAGGTTTTGTTTCGATTATCCCGTACATAAATCCATTCATTTACGAAACTTGTGAAGAAAATAATTTTCGAAACTTCCCGAAACATACAACTACAACCTCTTTGGAACAAATTATCATAACCTATAATTTTTACATTTTGTTTACTTAGGTTTCCTGAATCACATATTTAACCATTTTACGTTTGTTCTTTTAAAAATATGAAAAGAAAACAACAGAATAAACATTCCCCAAGGTTTTACAAGACATTAAAAAGAAAAAAGAAAAAATTTGAAGTTGAAAAGGAAAAAGTAAAATCACGAAACAGTGTTTCTGTTTCGACACATTTTCTATTAATTATAGCTACATCATGTATGAAACATTATTGTTGGGAAAACCCAACTGTTTATTCAATTTTTATAACTCCATTTTTATTTCCAAATTAATATTAATAACCAAGCAGGTACAAAATCCCCCACAAAATACATAAGCCCAAACTTGTCTTTCTTGGAAATTTAACTCGCTTAAAACACGCAGTTATCGGCAAAACACAAAGGTTATTCAAGCTAAAATGTCAAAAGAAAAACTTCTTCGTTAATTTATTTCTCTATAACCAGCCAGTTGTCGGCGACACTTCAAATGCCTAGTTTCGTTTAAAGCGTTTTGATTTATTAGTTTATTACTGCAACGTTCTACCGTTACAGTTTCTGGGAAATGCAAAACATGGCCGATGACTGGGACTGCCTGCTTTAACCCCTCTAGCGCTTCACTTCGTTGTACTACAGTATTGGCTCAACCCTTTCGTAATGGCTGCCTAGATATGGTTCGTAAGCGTCATAGCTAAGTGGCCGGCGATAGGTTGGGTACTTTGACACCTCTCCGCGAAAGGGAGGTTCTTTCTGAGTTTAATCTAGCGCCCGGCGTTGAAAGAGCTCACTTCTTCACCAGCTATCACAAAGCCAGCCTATGCGTCCCTTGACGCGACAGGAAACGCGAAAGTCTTGCTAGACATAAGGTCTAGCAGACCAAAAGTTAGTGTGGGAAATTATCCCAGTGTTTTCTATTCAGACATGGTTTTGTAAAGTTAAAGGTCTTGTAAACAAAGGTTTAGCAGACCAAAAGTTAGTGTGGGAAATTATCCCAGTGTTTTCTATTCAGACATGGTTCTGTTAAGTTAAAGGTCTTGTAAACAAAGGTTTAGCAGACCAAAAGTTAGTGTGGGAAATTATCCCAGTGTTTTTCTCTTCAGACATGGTTCTGTAAAGGTAAAGTTTTCTCAAGCATAGTCCTACATTTTATGTTATCAAACAAAAGGAAGTTATAATAACCATGAATCAATAACATCTCGTAACACCAGATTATAGCTAATTTATAGCAGTTGAGTGTCAAAAACAACAGTGTACAAAATCACCATTTGGAAGTAATAAATGTGCAATTTGTTTAGTGAAATCACCGTCTTTTATTTACAAAGTCAATAAATAGGCTTATTTGCACCGGGGACATGCAAAATTTGATACTTTTTAATTTTCGACCATTGTCATGGAAACAAAGAATTAATTGCATTTTATTACGTTGAAATTATTAAAGTATGATGTGTTAAAAGTTCGAAAAAATGACAGTTTTTGTTGCAAGATTGGTAGGTTCCTGGACCGATTTAGGCATGAAATACACGTGAATAAGATTTTAGGAACCTTCCACCTTAAGTGCAGGGATATTTCATTGGATGAGTTACGCATTAAATGCCACTTTTATTGATTTTCCATGACCCTTCAATACTGGAATTCGCCATGTACTTATTATAACACTTTTGACGTCACAGCCAATGAGATTACGTTTTATAAGTTTCGAAATTCGCGCGAAAATTTGCAGCAGAAAATCATTTTTTTATTATTAATAAAAACCAAATTAAATTGATAAAAATTTTCACCACAAATATTTAATTTATGTAGGGAATACCTATAAAAAAATATTTCAGATTTATTTGGGTTATATGCATATTCCCTATTACTATATTATTCACTGTCTGTGCGAATAGACACAATCGTCCCATTCACAATTCCCATGCGAATAATCCTATTTTTGTATGAAAGTAGTATTTGCGCGCAGCAACGTTCGAACCGCGCACCGCAAGAATCGGCTAGAAGTGCCTTCTGGGCGAAAAACTGCCGACATAGAAAAAAAATTTGCAAGGGTGCTTAACCCAATGCTGCCCGAGTAATTTTTTTTTTTTGAATTTAAATGTTTTTTTATGTAAATCTACTTTATTTAAGGTTCCTAAGAACAGTTCTATTCATTTTTATTTAAATTTCTTTTTTGTTATATCTTTTTTTTACCGTATGTTATTTCATACGCTGGGCCAAAAAAAGTCTATTTAAATTCTAAATAATTTTTGTTTCAAAAATCTTAACACAATATTAGGCATTAAAAAATACTGTTACAAGAGTCTTAATTAGATATAGGCATTAATGTGAAGGTGTGTGATAATTTCTGAAACATGATGCAGGATGAAGGCCAATATTACACTTGACGCAATGAAACTTAGTGCACTTTCCGCAATCAGCACATCTTCTTTGTGTTTTTTGGCTATCAACAAGATGGTCGATTTTATCAAATAGTCAATAAGTGATTGTATTTTATATACTTTGTTTTGATTATATCGATTTTAGTATTATCGTTGAAATGTATGTAGCGATGAATCATTTCAAATCGATTTCGAGAGATGCTGTTGGCTACTAAGTACTATCAGGTTTTGTTTCCCAATAATTTCTTCTGTTTGGAACTCTGGTATATCCGGAAAGTAATAATATTGCCAAATAAATGTAGATTTCAGAGGTGGAGACAAGAAAGTTGTGTTCACCCTTTGAACTGGCATATTTCTTAGATTCATCACAAGTAAATTGTACGATGGTTTCATCAAAGAATGCTTTAAAAATATCCACGGGATCGAGATTCTTATCTTTTGTTTATTGACAAAATTCGGGTAAATCAGACTTTTTAATTTTTCGCTTTTCATTTTCTTGCGTTAGAGTTTTTTCCTCCCAAACACGATTTTGCTTTTGTTTTTCCTTTTTATAAATCTCGTGTCTGAATATTTTTGCTAGTGGAACCTCGTCTTCAGGATCCGATTCTTCATGGTTAGGTAAATGTGGATCAGGTATTTCTTCCGACGCTGCTTTGGATACTAATTCCGTAATATCCACGGTTTCATTACCCTGAATCAGTATAACATCCATAGGTTCCCTTAGAACGCCTTTTCCAACATCACGAATACTCGGCATACATTCTTTGTCACTATTTGCATCATCCTGATCGCTATCTGCCCCATCATTGGCCGGAGTCAGAACAAACTGGATTTCTGAAGACTTTTTTATGTCTTCTAATACACTTTCAGAATCAAGCTCTTCCAGAATATTTAGTAGTTCTTCAGCATCTTTGGGTTTGCTTGGGTCATATAATTTTTGCCAAAAAAAATATATTTATATAAGCTCAACGTATGATTTTTCATACATTGTAAAATATTTGAGATTTAAAAGTTATTTTAATAAAAATGAATCTAAATTATATATTAGCATGTTATAAATACGTAAAATAATCTAAACAATAAACTTAAATAAACGAAACACCTAGAAATAAGATAATATTGCAATGAAAACTTACCTTTTACTCATTTTCGTAAAATAAAAATACGTTGTGATACACCTACGTTTAGAACATTTAACTTAAGCTGATAAAACAGAAAATATGTATTATTTCAATGATAAGACACTATGGACTGTAGCTCTCACACATCAAAACACGTTCTTTTGATACCAGCTACAAATAACATACCCTTAAAACGTGACGTCGCTAACGTATGATAAATCATACTGTGGGCGCGATTGGGTTAATGAATTTACTTCCATGCAAGATTTCAAGATGTTTGGTCATGGGGATAGCGACTGCCGAAAAATGGAGTAAGTTAATTCGCTTCTGCCACCACTTCCGGGCGTATTAAGGTCGGCAGAAGCGTTTTTTTTTTCTTTACCATCTATCGCTCCCTAGCTGCATGCAAATTTTCACGTCGCTGGCTCAAAGGAAAAATTTGTTTAAAAAAAATAACCGGAAGTGCCTATCTGTATTAACATTCCGGGCAAAAACAGGCCGCCAGCAGACAGTTCATTCCCTGTTAATCCAAATGCTAGGAGTCAATACAAAAACGCCTCATGTCGCTAGCTTTCCGGTACAGGTTGGACGCCTCTAACTCCTCTACTAAAACGATTTCATGAAATTTCCGATTGTCAGCCCCATCTGGAATTTTATTAACTACATTTACCCCCACAGAGGAGAACAACTCATTGAAAACATTAGCAATTTCTTCAATATCGGACTTCTCCAATACAGAAGGATCCCTGATTTTGATTTTGGGTTTATTTTTTGCATCATTAGTGACTTCTTTTATTATATTCCACGTTGTTCTGAAATCGTTCAGATAGGTGTTAAGTTGGCTTTTATAATAACTATTCTTAGCATGTCTGGTAGCCTTAGTAAGACGGTTATATCATATAAAATTTTACAATTCCTGTTGATTGTTTGGATTTGGAGCAGATATTCTTATTAAATTATGCCGCTGATTTAATAATCCCTATGTTATCCAGGGCTTTATGCTGATAATCTTGTTACTAATTAAAATGTTTAGTAGCCTCATGTATATATTTTTCAGTCCAGTGTCAATATGGAAGAGTCTGTGAATATCCAAGAGAATGAAATAGCACTAATCACTCCTAAAGAAGTAGCAAACGAAATCAAAAACAATTTAAGCGCCAAAAAAGCCCCTGGGTTTGACCTTATAACAGGAGAGATTTTAAAACAACTACCAAGAAAGGTATAGTTATGCTGACTTAATTAATGCAGCACTTAGATTAAAACACGTCCCTAGCGTCTGGAAAGTGGCTGAAGTCATTATGCTACCAAAACCAGGCAAACCACCAAATGAAGCCAAATCTTACAGGCCCATATCACTACTACCAATTATTTCAAAATTATTTGAAAAGATTTTCTTAAAACGACTTAAGATTATAATAGAGAACAGTAACCTCATTCCAAATCATCAATTTGGCTTTAGATGCAAGCAGTCCACAATAGACCAAGTCCATCGAATAACAGACATCATAGAAAAGGCACTAGAACACAAGCTAATCTGCTCAAGTATCTTCCTTGACGTAGCTCAAGCTTTTGATAAAGTTTGGCACAAAGGGTTAATTAACAAATTAAACAGAATGATACCAAAACAATATGTAGAGTTTCTAACCTCCTACATTGCAGATAGAGTGTTCAGAATTAAACAAGAGGATGAATACTCCAAACTGAAAAAAGTTAAAGCAGGTGTGCCTCAAGGAAGCGTCTTGGGTCCTGTCCTTTATTTACTGTACACTTGTGACCTCCCACAAATAGAAAATGTAACTGTGGCTACATTCGCTGATGACACTGCTTTATTAGCAGTAGGAAGAGACTTAGATGCAGTAACCAGACAACTCCAACAAGCTAGCGACCAGATTTACAATTGGACCACAGATTGGAAGATTAAGCTCAATGAGCAAAAATCTATTTGTGTCAACTTTACCAACAGAAGAATAGGCAATCATCAACCAGTCAACATAAATGGTATCATAGTTCCCTATGAAAATACTGCCAAATACCTGGGGATGTCTTTAGATGCGAAACTAAGATGGAAAGAACATATCAGAACTAAACGGAGTGAACTAGGGCTCAAATATAGACAGTTGTATTGGCTCTTGGGACGAAAATCTAAGCTGTCAATACACTGTAAAATCATGATATATAACCAGATTTTGAAGCCAGTCTGAGTTTATGGCATCCAGTTATGAGGCTGTGCCAAGGAGAGCCACATCAATCGCATCCAAACATTCCAAAATAAAGTACTACGGAACATAGTTAATGCACCGTGGTACATACGTAATAGTGGCTTACATCGCGATCTTGGTATCTCGTATGTCGCTAGTGAAATTAAAAGATTTGCCATCAAACACTAGTCTCGACTCCATCAACACGTAAACGTCGAAGCCATCAGGCTTCTTGACAATCAGAACCTAGTTAGAAGGCTAAAGAAGCCAAGCCCTTTGAACTAGTAGACTTTTAAAAACCGAGTACAGTGCGCAATAATAAAGAATATTTTGATTTGAAAAAAAAAACAAACAAAAAAAAACAAGTGTGTGAGTGCTAAGTGCCATGGCCATGAGTCACAACAGATAAACCTTTAGGACGTCATTGGGTGAACTTTAGTAGGTATATAAGGATTTTAGTTTTTAAGAATTTAGAGAAAAATTAATGGTTGGTCTTGCAGACCTGTTTTAATAATAGTAAACGCCGCATGCTTTATCAATAAAAATGTATATATTTTTGAATGATTCCAATGAGAATTGTCGCAATATCATCGGGACCACTCACACCACAGACAACTCCCCAGTCCTCAGTTTCCGAATACCCTTACCCGGCATAACAATTATTTGTTTCCATGCGCAGATGTGACTCGTGTCTCTATTGAAATTCTTTGTATGTTTATGGAATCCTGAGATAGAAGAATATCAGGATTCCACAAAAGAAAAATTAGAGTCTATAGAGATTTTCAAAGATCCAAGGAATTTCAATAGAGACA
Source organism: Philopedon plagiatum (assembly GCA_963971165.1). NCBI lineage: Eukaryota > Metazoa > Arthropoda > Insecta > Coleoptera > Curculionidae > Philopedon > Philopedon plagiatum. The sequence goes on from OZ020193.1 coordinate 78,135,346, forward strand.
CGGATTACAGTCTACATCACGCGTGGAATGAAATCATTACGTCATGTAAGGGTGCCACGACCACCAGTCGGGCATAAAAGCTTGACTCGGAGCTTTCAGACCTCATTCAATGTTTTGATCTTGCAGATTAATAATCCCTGAAAATGCCTCGAGAAACCATAAAAAACCCAAGGATTTTTTTCGTCTTTTTCTTTGGTAAAGGTACACATATGTAGAAATCAATTGAATTCGGAATATTATTAGCCACGTCCATTGGTTGTAAGGTCTGATTCGCTACTGGTAAATTGAGCCAGCATAGACCTCGACTCTCAAAAGAATCTGAACACGTTTGTGTTCCACCGTGTGTGTTGAGTTTCAGATTTTTTTATACTGCAACTCTAAAATAACATACCTAAAACCATAATTTAAAGCATCTTCGGCAGAAACAACTCCGATATCTTCAGTACGTTGGACCCATAATCTGTTAGTGGTCAACACATCTTCCACTTCATCCAGTCGCTCACTAAATTTTGAAGCAAATTCATAAATATCATCCATTAGACCCAACGGCAAGTCCTGCAAATTAAATAATTCCCGTAAGTAGAGATGTGCCATGAGAATGTTCTCAAGGGAATATTTCCGGAGAACGGTAAATTACCGAGAATATTTCCCAGCTTAAATTCTCGAGAATTTATGATTTTAGAAAAAAATATAAATTACTGGAGAATGTTCTCGGGAAAATTCATATTCTCGGAGAATTTATGACAATTTACGGAAATTTAAGGTAATTTATTTTAATGCCGCTACTGTATCATAGATGGAGCTTGGAGCATCTTCGTCTTTATTTCTTTTCTGTGTTCTTTTAAACAACTTGTTTACACATGTTATTTCATACAATGCGTTTCTAAGTTGTGTTTTATTTATAAAGAAAGTTACTCGAAAATAATGGAAATAAAAATTTAATGTGTCTTTATTTTGACTTAGATGCGTAATCACATTAATTTACAATTTAAATATTTTCTAAATTAGGTATTGCGCAGTGCTATCTCTTTATTTTTTCAGATAAAATTATTGTAAAAACTACTTTGGGTAAAAAATATGTTCTTCCAATTTATGCAGTCAAACACCACATAAATTCTCCAACATATAAAGTAAATTCTCCAAAATTTCAGATAAATTCTCATTTTTCTCAGAGAATATTTCCCAATAATAAATTCGCGAGACTGCTCCATTTCTACATCTCATTATTTTTTCAGATAAAATTATTGTAAAAACTACTTTTGGGTAAAAAAAATGTGATTTTTCAGTTTATGCAGTCAAAACATAAAATTCTCCAATATATAAAATAAATTCTCCAAAATTTCCAATAAATTCTCATTGTTCTCGGAGAATATTTCCCAAAAATAAATTCTCGAGAATGTTCCATCTCTACCCGTAAGTAATGCAGGTTATAAATTTTACCACAAATAACTTGGCAGTAACCCCAGTCCGGTCGGCTTAGGTATTCTTTAATATGGCTACCGACGCGACGACTGGAAACTAAAAGAATGAACCGACTTCACAAAAATGAAAGCACTGAAAAGTATGAAATGATATTTTTACGTATTTATTACTTAGGTTAATGGTGAGCTAAATTTTGTTCAAATTTAGGTAACTTGTACACCAAAGCATAATATGTATGAATACTTAATGATAATACATTAATAAATTATTAATAGAGAATAATATTTTGACGTATTTATTACTGAGGTTAATGGGAAGCTAAATTTTGTTCAAATTTAGGTAACTTGTACACCAAACTTCTAAACTTTGAAGTAAGCGCAATTCCTTATTAACTGCTTATGACTTATCATAACGGAAGCCCCGAAAATGGCATGTAAGTGCTAAACAAAATTAGATTTTCTGACCTCAGTAACCCCGACATATTAGTCAACATTTTCGGAAAAATCCTTAGCTCCTGTTTTACCCCTCTCACCTCCTCCCTTTAATTATTTTTTTAAAGTCAAATACCAACAGAACCTCCAGGCCGTCATGCTAAACATAACCGAGAAAAAAGTATTGAAACTGATGCCGCCATTCTGAAGTACACATAGTATATATACAAAAATTGTCGATCTTCACGAGTTTCTTTTGGTTTTTCATAATTTTTTTGGTTTCCACTCACTTTAACAAAAAACATACGAACATACTGAAACTAATCCACCCCTGGTATATTAAAGGCGTAGTAATCAAGCAGTTTGGCGGTAATCGGCTGTGTTACATTATTTTTCTACGTTGTGTTTATTGCAGGTTCTTTTAAAGTTTGGTACAACGCAACTTTGATACCAGATCTTGATAGCTTTTAATTATATTTTCCCGTTTTTAATTTTGTCGTATTTTAGAAATTGGAAATCAAAGAAATAACCGGTTTTAATCATTTATTTTATACACCAGTTATCAATTCAAATTAGCGACTTCAATAAAGTATACCTTTTCGACGTAAAAGAAGTAGGATAATCGATTTTTCAATAGTCAGATTGATATACTAAGCTTAAAAAAAGTTATGTCATTTAAATCAAAACATAAAGTGACCCCTCAGTATGTTTCTCCTTCAAAAAAGTTGCACTAATAATTTTCGCTAGTCACTTGCCCCGGTCTACCCAAGTAGTAAATATCTAAGAAGAAAACATTAACCCTATATTGGGATTATGTATTAATGTTTAGTAAATTGAAACTAAATTGCTTGTGTCACTTACTACTTTTACTATTAATCACTTTTAACGAGGTGGCAGGAAATGTGCTTTGACCAGTCTTTGTAAATATTACCCTGTTTAAAGGAGCCAATAACAGATACCAAAAACTTACAAGGGCAACTCCACCTGGCCGCACGTAGGCAGCGTGCATTCGAGCCCCAGACACTCTTTCATAGAATTCCATTAGTTTTTCACGTTCCTCAAAGAGCCAGAAAAATGGCGTCAAAGCACCAACATCCAAAGCATGTGTACATATACCCATTATATGGTTCAAAATTCTTGTAATTTCAGCGAAAAGTACTAGAATAAAAAAAAATCTCTAAAACCCTTTTAGAAAAACTAGTGCAGTTATATAGAAAATGGTACAAAAACTATCTAAATCATATACAATTATTTCAAAAAAAATACATGATATAGGTACTTGTATATACCTGATGTATATGAACTCTTTGTAAAAGTAGGCTTTTATTGGTTTTTTAAAACTATGATGATTAACAATTAAATAAATAAAAATAACAATCAGGTATTAGTATGATGACACTGCAACACTACAATATTGTATAAAATTACCGATATAATGATTGTATAAAAAATCACTGATGGCATTCTAAAAAGCTAGTAAGTACATAAAAGAAAAGAGACAAAAGTATTTGAGTATTAAATTGAAGTCCTTTAGCGTTGTTATAATCAATTTTAAGAATGGCGAATGCACCAGAAAACAATTAAAATTAATAATTTTGATTTTGGGGCGCCATAATTTTACTTTTAGGTTATTCTGGTAGACACTGCCCCCACGAGCGTGTCTTAAACAAGCGGATTAAAATCGGATTTTTTTCAGAGACAAGGTGAATATTTCGCTATCTCGGCATTGGCAACACTGCACTGAAAAGACCTAATGACGGTGCGCCAAATCGAGTTTTTTTTAATTTTTTTTTTATCTAAGACATCCCACGTAGACTTCAAGCCTAAGTACTACCGTACCGTGGGTGTCTGAAGAGAGGGGAAATGTAGTCTATTGACACGGGATTTGAAGGATTGGAGGTTGGGGCGGGAAGGGAAAACGTCTGCAGGCAATTTGTTCCATAATTTGGAGACCCTAGATATGAATGAGCGAGAGAAGTGGTCTGTTCTAGGCTTTTGTAGCTGGACAGTAAAGGGATGCATACGTAACGCGCCTCTGGTTGTTCTGTTAGGAACATTCAGGGGGGGGAATAATACCGGCTAGTTCTTCAGAGCAAAATCCGTGGAAGTAGCGGTAGAAAAGGGATAAATCCCCTACAGCGTGGCGATGAGCGAGAGAAGGGAGTTTTCTCGTGAGGGCTGAGTCATTGATAAGTCGAATGGCTCTCTTTTGGATAGAATCAAGGATCTTAAGTGTCGAAGGTGATGCCGCTCCCCAGATGTGGGAGCAGTACTCTAGGTTAGGTCTTATTTGGGAAACATAGAGAGTGTATAAGTTGGAAGGGGAAACGTATTTTCTGGCTCGAAAGAGAAAACCACGCTTTTTAGCTGCCGATGTGGCTACTGAAGTAATGTGTTTGTGCCAGCTGAAATCATGTTCGAAAGCGACGCCAACGAGATCGAATGTTTCGTTGGTTTGTAGGGCTTGGCCATTCATGTGGATGGGGACAGCGTTGCCAGATTTTTTGCGTGAGAGGGGGCAAGACTGGGTTTTGGAGGCGTTGAACTGAACAAGGTTCTTGGCACCCCAGTTTAAGATTAATTGAAGATCTTGGGAAAGGGATAGATACATAGATCTGCGTCCATTGTCCAACTCCTGATTCGAAACTTGTCTGGAAAAATGAATATTGGAGTGAAGAGTACTATCGTCAGCATAACTGTGGATGGGATTAGCAGTTGAAGACAGCAGGTCATTAACGTGAAAAAGAAATAGGGTTGGTGCCTGGACAGGAACCTTGGGGGACACCAGCATTGATAGGATGGAAGTTAGATGAGTGACCGTCAACCACAACAGATATGCGCCGATTAGAGAGGAAGCTGCCGATCCAGGTACATAGTTTGGTAGGAAGACCGTAAGAAGGTAGTTTGTTGAGGAGTGCGGCATGCCATACTTTGTCAAAGGCCTTGGAAATATCGAGAGCAACAATCTGAGATTCGCCATGAAATTCAAGAGACTTGTTCCAGTTATGTGTGACACAGCTAAGAAGATCAGCTGTGGATCTTTGATGACGAAATCCGTACTGTCTATCATGGATGATTTTGTGTTTTTCTAGATATTTTAGAAGTTGCAAGTTGATTACTTTCTCCATAACTTTGCTGACAATGGAGAGAAGGGAGATAGGTCTATAATTGGATGGAAGGGACTTGGAACCTTTCTTCGGGACAGGCTGCACACGAGCAGTCTTCCAGCCATCTGGGAAGACACCCCTGTCATAAGAGATCTGGAAAAGACGAGTTAAGATGGGTGCAAGTTCTGGAGCGCATTTTTTTAGAACAATTGCTGGTATGCCATCCAGACCAGAGGACTTTTTGGTGTCAAGGGATAGAAGAATTTTTTGAACTTGTTTGACCTTAAGTATTATATCGGGCATTTGGTGGGGTACAGACTTTGCGGTTGGGAGAGCGAAATTGGGGGGGAGGGATCAGGGTGGAATTGGCAGCGAATTGTTTGGCGAATAGTTCTGCTTTCCCTTTAGAGGTGGAGATAACTTCGTTGTCAGAGGTCAGGGGAGGAAAGTGCTTCTACAGAAGTTCTGACTAATGTTTTTGGCAAGTGACCAGAAAGATTTGCCGCCGTTGGGACAGGAAAGCACTTTATCTTTTATGCGGTTGTTAAAAGCATTTTTGGAGTCTAAGATAGTTTGGTTGTATTGATTTCTGGTCTCGGTGAAAATTTGACGATTTTCGGGTGTAGGATTTTGAAGAAACCTTTTGTGAGCTTGGGCTTTTTTGAGCCTGGCTTTGTCACAGCCCTTGGAGAACCATGGCTTCTGATGGTGGAGTTTAGGTTTCTTGCGGGTATGTGGGATGAAACCTTCAATACCTGCTTGAATAATGTCTGTGATATGAGAGCAAATTTCGGAGGGATCGGGAGTGGAAAAACAAACAGGGTTCCAAGGGAAAGCAGAGAAGTTTCGAAGACCATCCCAGTCGGCAGAACTGTAGTGCCAGATCGTGCGTTCCGGCATGATTTCAGCAAACTCGGGATGTATGGGACAAGAGACGGTAATGAGGCCATGATCTGAACGACCAAGGGGAGCGCATACAGATGTTAAGTAAGGCTCAGGGTGGGTCGTAAGAAAAAGGTCTAGTGGATTTGCATTATGGGTAGAAACGCGGGGAAAGTATGTTGGTTCTCTGATCAAATTGGTGAGCGAGTTGCTGATTGCGAAGTTTTCTGCTGCTCTGCCTTCTGGGTCAGTTTTTGTGGATCCTAACCATTCCTTGCTATGGACGTTGAAGTCGCCTAGGACTATAACTTCAGCGGAGGGAAATTCGGAGATGAGATGGTCGCTTTTTGCCGAGAGAAAGTCAAAGAACTCATTGTAGGATTTGTCTGATGGGGAGCGATAGATGCAGCAGATAAATTTAGTAGAAGATTTAAGGGCGAGTTTTAACCAGAGAATATCGGGCTGGCCTGATTCCAGGTTCGGGAGTCTGGTGCAAGAAAGACTGCTGCGAACGTAGGCACATACCCCACCATGAAGACGAAAAGATGACAGAAGTTCATAGCCTGGAAACAGGAGATGATTGGTTGAGGATTTGGCGTTAGCGTTCTCTCTCTCTCTCTCTTGTTTCTTTGTCCTACAAACGCACAATGTATGAAACAAAACAAAAAGCTAATTATAAATAAGGCGCGCCAGCTCGGTTACAGTCCATAGGCGTCGATTTTACAAACAGCCAACGATGTTGTTAGAATAAGTTATAATTTATATGATAATATTAAAAACACTTACCCAGTGAATATTAGAAATCTGGATCAAGTGGATTTATTGTTCGTATTATAATATTAGCAGTAGAGTTTTATCTCGAAAAGAAATGCGGCTTGGCCGCTTTTTTATATTTGTGAGCTGTAATATTTATATGGCGAGTGCACATTTTTTGTCTCTTCCAACAAAGAAGGTTTTTATTACATACTGAACATATCATGTGTGAGCCATTGTACTTTAAATCTGGAAAATCCGTAATAATTTTTTAAACACTAACACTAAACAAGCGCTTGTTAAACCGTTTTTCCTCTATCATATTTACTTAATGCTGATTAGGCATGCACCTAAGCAACTAATAAAAAAATAATACAGTACGTTACCGCCAAAACCTGTGTTATCGTAACGACGCGACGCGACGAAGAAAAACAAATTTTTAAAATTGTTAAACTGCACTGCGAAAGACAGGAATTCAACTATTTACAACATAAAATAATTTGTTCGTTTCCGAACAATATATACTTCGCTTTGTGTTGATCTGTTTTCGTTCGTTTTGTTTGCCTAGATACCTGCTAGCCCGACAGCACGATAATAAAAGTGAACCAAAAGTGGCGCTCCTTAGTTATGAATGAATGGTGTCGTCGCCTCTTGCTGAAGGTCAATGATTTGGACAAATTTTTGTCTTGTCATTATTAATAAGTCTTGATTAAACGCTTATGAATATTATTCTACTATGGCAGCGATTTGCTTGGTCTCCCAGTGATTTTTATCTTGAATCGTGTTTCTAAAATAAATTTAGTTGTATACTGTATAAAATACATACATAAATTGCCTTAAAGTTGCAAAAAAGCTCATATGTAAATTCATAGTACAAAACCATGATACAAGGAAAACAAGATATGACATTGCCCATGTGGGCGGAGCGTACGACGGTCAGATATGCGTCATGCGGTGAGAAACCGTCTGAGATAATTATGCAGCACATGGAAAAAAAGATTAATGCTATAAATTGTGATAATTTATTAATTTGTAAAGGCTACTTAAGCAATTAATTAAATCGCGCTTCAAATGTTAATAGGGAATATGCATATAACTCAAATAAATCTGAAATATTTTTTTATATTGCGACGCACTTTGTTAAAAGAAAAAGTGTATAGTTAGAGACTGTCAAAGATACTATGATGAGTATCATTGACCAGGTACTTACCGCTTATAACTTGAAAAGAACATTAAAAATAACTCTGGAAGGTTCTCTAAGAAACAGAAACAACAGGGTGTTCTGAGTGAAGCAAGTCGTAGTAGAGCGCGTGCAAATTAGCCCCTTAGCTCAGTTAGCCGGGTAGGTTCAATTGGCCGCCACCAGTTTTTTTACACCGACGCAAACTGGAAGTCGCCTAGATGGTGTAGGAACTTGCTTCAACACACAACAAACCTGCTATTCATAACTGAAAATTAAAACATATGGCGCAGTGAGCTGAACAAAAACAACTGAATACATATAACCCTATACATATATTTGTACAATAAAAAAAATTACAGGTGTTTACAAATCAAGACAAATTGGTGTTGACCGAATTGTTGGGCGATTTTGCCCCCGCCAGATAGAAAAAGTTACACTAAATAAAATAATAAACTTCCTGAGGAAGTCTGTCCTCATACGCAAAAAAAAGGAATATAGGCTGGCTCCTTAGCCCCTACTGAATGCAATAGGGTGGCTTCTTTACACCCAGCGGATAAGAAGTAGGGATGCTTTGTAGCCCCCACAGAAGAAGTAGGGATGGTTTGTAGCCCCTCCTAAAGACCCTAGGAAGAAAACAATTCCTAGTAGTTAGGGTACTTTAAATATAATTAATAAGAAAAAATATATGAAGTTACGTTAATTAAAAAAATCAGAAGTTACGTTAATAGAAAAAGTTGGAGAAATAATTTACTGGAACTAATCCGCAAAATTTAAGAATATTAAATAAAAGGTTAACAATAAAAGAGAAAGCCAGTGGCTGGAAAACAATCGCAAAATTTAAGTTAAGTTACAAAAACCCAAAATATGAAGTTACTTTAATTAAAAAAAAATACCAATGAAAGAAGTAATCGATAAAAACCAGATTGCAAAATTTAAACAAGCTTAAGATAAGATTAAAAGAGTTACATTAATAAACAAAATAAATTATTACCCAAGGACATTGATAACTAAATTGGACGGTACAGTTCATCGATACTTTAACGGTAGGCATTAATATTTACAAAAACTAAATGTTCATTAACTGACAAGTCTAACGCTGTATTATGCTACCTTACATTAACAATAAAAATAATAAAAGTACAACAAAAGAAAAATAATTGATAATTAAATCATAAGTTAACGCAAGATTACAAGTATAAACAAAGAAAAAGGCTTAAACGTAGCCAGTAGAAAAAAATAACCAACATTCGGAACACTTAAAGTAGCTTGACTTAAAATTTAGATGTTCAAGTAATATCCAAAGTAAAAAAAACTTAAGCGTAGCCCAAAAAAAAAGGTAATTAAAACTTCAAACCCCTATAGTAGCTGGAGTTAAAGGTCAAGCGTTTAGCACTACCCGAGTAAACTAAATCCATGTAAGATAACATAAGGAAAAAAACAGATAATTGAGTTTAGAAAAAATTTGGTCACTGAAATTAAGAGAAAACGCCCCTTACACAGAGAAACCGTTTAAATATGAATAATTAAACAAAATATAGGGTCATTGTGCCAACAGTGAATCATTTTTTATTATTATTAACAAATTTCGAAAATGAAAGCAGTTAGAGCGGCGTGGACAACAAGTAGCAAACTTCTAAGAGTTATGTTTAATTTCATAAAGTTAAAAATCCACATACATTAAGCGTGTCCACAAATTTGCGTGTTTCTTTATTTTTGTGATTTGATTCACTCTATACCCCTAAGTGGACACACTGAATCAGAGGCGAGTACACAGTAAATCATTTAAATATAGTTATGTCCACGCACACTTGGCGATCTATTAGCTGGCCTTCAGAATGGACTTCCAAGTTTAGGGCAAAATACTATTGATTGACTGTGCCTTAGGCTTGCTGTGTAGGGTCGGATTGCAGCCCACCTAACGGATAGATTAAAGGTTTGTGGATTTCGTCACAAATAAAAAAAAATAAGAAAAAATATATATTTTTAACACATTTTTGTTGGACAAAAAATATAAATCTTGCTCTAGTAAGAATGTGGAAATCAAACAACAACTTAACTAGTTTAAACTTATCGTATTATAAAGCAAAGTAAAAAATCGAAATGAAACTAATTTAAAATTAAATCTCACTAAGCTGATTAATTTTGAACTTACAGTTTGGTAATTATTTTGAGGAATAATTAATTAACGAACATTTATTTGAGAAAAGTCAAAAGGAAAAGAAAAATATGATTGTTGCCTCGCCGTACTACCACTTTCAATATAGGCATTGGCAATATCAATTTAATGTCGTTCTCGTTTACATAAGACAAATCGGGAACATCTGGTAAGTGGAAATATTCATGTGACTTTGATTTTTGTCTTAAAAAGCTTATATAATATTCCAGATCTTGATTTCTTTTTTCCAATATTTTGCCAATGTAATAAACCTTCTGCCTTTTAGTTGCAAACAATACGATAATAAATTCGTCTTTCTCTGGTTGTCGAATTAAAGGAACTTCCAAGTCTGCGTCTGTTAATATTGGTCTGTCATTTTCTTTTTCTTCAATCCAGTCTTCTTCTTCACTTTCTAAAATGGCCTCGTCTTGGTCTTCTTCGGATTCGGAATCACTTTCAAAACATTTCTTAACATGTTTTTTTCCGTAGTTACTTTTTCTTCTCTTAGCTGCTGTTTTTTCCATTTCAATTTCATTTTTTTCTGGCGTGTCTGTCGCAATGAGACTTCTACCTAGCTTTCGTCTTCTCTGCTTATTTTTTCGTGGTCCTGCTTTTATAGGATCTCTAAATTGAAATGGGGAAATAAAGTTATCATCTTTAGAGTTTGCTGAAATCGATGGTTCTTTAGCTACATCAGCGTTTTTATCAGGTAGTTCAAACAGTTTTGTTGAGACCTCAACCACATTAGCTGATGGTTCAGTAATGGTTTTTGGTTGATTTCTTGCCTCATTCGCATTAGACGTGCTACACGATGGTTCCTGGCTTCCTATGCCATTTTCTAAAGCCATGTCTTGAGTATCCAGTGGCGCATGTTCTGGACAAGGGCGATCGGTGACAGAACTTGGCAAGAAGTCTAATTCTGTAAAAACATTCCTATCAAAAGGAAAAATGCCTGTTTTCTTAAATGCTTGGGTAATATTAATTGGAGTCATTGACTTGAGAAAAGCCATACCAACCATTTCTCCTACATCATATATTGTCACTGGTTGGCCAGGATGGCTTAACATCCACGAGTCAATTGCGCTATTGTAAAAAGTTTTAAAAGGAGCAAACACCCCAACATCCAAAGGTTGCAGCTTAGCAGAGGTATGGGGATGAAGGGTGATCACGGTTACGCCTTGAGATTTGGCTAGATCTAGAGCTTCTACTGACAGATGTGATTCGTGATTATCCATGATTAAAATACATGGATTTTCTTTGGAAGAATTAGAGTGTTGTATAAAATGATTTATAACAGCAACAAAAAGTTCACTATTCATCCAACCTGTGGGTGTTGCTAGGCCTAACGTCCCTGGAGGTGTTCCTTTAATCATATGGGGTTTAAAGTTTTTACGAGGGAACACAAGAACTGGTGGCAAAGCCTGGCCGCTGGCACTGATAATGCAACAGGTAGTCACAAGAGTTCCTTTTTCCCCGCTAGTGACTTTGCCCAGATTTTTGTGCCCTTTGGGTCCCAACACTTTAAGTGGTTTTTGCACGGTGGTCGTGGAAGTTTCATCTAAATTGAATATTCTTGTGCCATCTGCCAGTTTAGGGAATCTCTTCATAACCGTTTCCAAATTATCAAAAAATGTTTTAACATTGGTTTGATTAAACGCTGTGGCTCGCGCAAGGCTGCAGGTTTCTGGTTTGCGTAGTGATAATTCAGCATGCCTTTTTCTGAAAGATTTAAGCCAGTCTATACCGGCCTTTTTTGTCTCTTGCCATGATTTAGGAATTTTTATATTATTAAATTTAGCCATTTGGTATGCTACTTCACGGCATTGTTCAGTTGACAGACCGTAAAATAACAAAGCGCAATGCGAGAAATATTTTTTTAGGGCTTCCTCTTGGACAGGAGTGAATACCCTATTTACATCATAGTGCGGAACCAGACGAAGCTTTTCGATCGTCATATTGGGGGCCTTTAATTTTTCATTGTATCGCCTTACTGTAGCAAAGGGAAGTCCAACTTCTTCTGCGGCTTTGCGAATTTTATACCCTTGTTGAATTAGCTCTAAAGCTCTTTTCATTTGCTGTTCTGTATGACCTCCTATTTTTCTAGCTTTTGCTTTACGACGAGCCATTACTATAAAAAAAAATAGTTTAAAAAAATCTTTCGGGTACACAGTGAATCACGATTCACTGTGTACCCAAGTCGGATGACCCACTGTGTACCCTTCCGCCATGTTAGTTTTCTAGAAAAATATTATCAATATTTTGGATGAAAACGTATTTAATAATGTGAAAAATAATAAAAGAACAATCTAACTTTAGGACAGTAAACAGTCAGCCTTATCAATATTATGTTATTTTATTGTTTTGCTGTAAAGAAAACGTACCTTAAATAAAAATTTGACGCCAAAAAATCGGATATAACCTCACATACGTTTTGTCAGTTGAGCTTCTCGGTTAATACTACGGCCCGCGATAAAAGCTTAAATGGACGTTAGGCTGAGAAGGCAATTACGGTGGTACGTTATTGGACGATCCAGCAACGTCACTGATTCAGTGTGTACACTTGATTCACTGTTGACACAATGACCCTACCCCTTATGTGCCTTTATAAAACACAAAGCTTAAATTAAAAGCTACCATCAAAGCAACTACTTAACTACTCAAAAGCAAACAAGATATAAAAAAAATGGATAATAAATATATACAAGCGACTACGTTACTACCTGAGGTTCCAGAAACAATTAATACGATATATAAAAAAAAGCATAGCGTTAACTATTTATAAAGCAGCTATATACGTAACTATCTTAAGTCCCATCAAAGCATAGTAGGCTACAATAAGAGAAAAAGGTGTAAAATGTGCACGAGTCTAGTAAGTTTCTAAGTACCCCAAAATAATAGTCAAATGACAAATTTAGAATAAAATAGTAGATTAGTTAACCCCTCTGACAGCATAAAAACATTATTTTTTACCAGCCGTTACAGCAAACGCAAAAATAAATCTAAACTTCCAAACTTAATAAATATAAACCCGAAACTTCCAGCTCATACACCTTTTAACCTATAAAAAAAAGAATAAAGATTTTGTGGCACTTATATTAATATTATTTAAGTACATTAAAAGAAGCCTTCCTGATAGGATGGCGACTGAAATAATAATAACAAATTAATAAATTTAAAAACACTGGCTATAACGCTTTAATTTTCAACTGGGCGTTTACGATAACCAACCATACTGACACAGTACCAGTACCACAAACTCCCTTATATCTATACAAATTACGGTTTGAAACTTAACGCTACAGATAGCAACCCACTGCAAATGATTTGCGACAGCATTAAGTCGATAAAAAAAACTTGATAAAAACAATCTACATTCTACGCGGGTGACCGACTATTGTAATTCAAATAAAACCCAGGCCCGTAAGCTGGTATAAAGAGGTCTTAAACATAACTTATAGCTTGTACGAGGTTTACGGTTCACGATCAAGCCTCAAAGATTATTCAGGACTTTAAGAGAATGCAAATTAGGTAAAATATTAATATTTAAGAAATTGAAAAAATTGGTTATTATTATCCAAAATATGAGGTCGAGTACACCGAGCTACAAAACTAGTCCTAGTACAAAGTACTTTAAAACAGAACTTCAATAATTACGGTTCGTTAAAATTTTACTTAAAATTTATGGGCTTAAAAAAAGCGATTAATAAGTAACTCAGGAAACACAGGCAAAAACTACAAGGTGACTTACCTCTTAAAGGTTAAGAGGGCTCGAAATTCAAAATTCCACCAGAAAACCAAATCACCAGAAAGAAGCAGCTACCAGCGGCTTCCCAGACGTCAGACCGATGTGGATGGCTGATAAAAGTTAAAGAAAGGAACCCTTAGTACTCGAAAATTTACCATGCACGTGGGGTCTACGTATAGACAAAAAAACGTAAAAACTCACCTATCATCGAACGAAGTCGCCAAAAAATCCTGCGTCTTGCAAGTAAAAATTCATCAAGAATTTAAACACGGTCCCTGACTTTTAATCCAAAAAGAAACCACCTGAGTTTCAAAAGCTGAAACTTTAAAACAGGGACGATAGAACAACTGCGTCGAGAGTTAGCGTGGAAGTGACCCCTCGTGTCGTGCCGGAAGGAAGAATGATATGACACTTCATCCCACCACCGACACATGACATGGTATCCAAAATGGGTCCGAAGAATTTCCGCCCTACACTGACAACTCCAATCAGTCCTCCGCTAGAAACCTGTGGCTTCAACGACCGAACATCGAATAGCCGTGCTGGCCACGCGAAAATGCTTAACGCTACAGGACAAATTTTAAACCGTACGGTTTGGCAACACTGCAAAACCCTGACAGTAGTTAGAACCTAAGAAGAACCTAACCCGAAAAATTTACATGACCTAATAAAAAAAAATTATAGAATTTCAAACGAAATATGTAAAAATTAATGCCGTTCGAATAATACAGACATACAGAATAATACAGACCCGGACAGTGAAGGCAATGCTATCAAAAGCCAAACAAATTAAGGGCGTTTCAATGTTGCCAGAGAATGTAAACAGCTGATTTCCAAAAGGTAGGTAGGTCCTCAAAATTTATTATTTAAACATGTTAGCACAAATAGACTAAGGGCGACTTGTCTATACACACAGGGTGGATTTTAAGCAAGGCAAAAAAAAACAAGATTCAGGGCCCAACAAAAGAGAACGTTAAATTAAACTACGAGCAATGAAAGATGGCCAAGTTGATGTCAAACAGATTTGGACAAGATGAAAAGGCAATCAACACTCCCAGGGGGTAACCTGGAATGCAAGGGAAGGGGGCCACATAGTGGAAGAACGAAAATAGAACTTCTCAATCAAGGTAAATACTTCAGTAAAAACTAGCGTTCGTGAATAAATTAATTGTCATAATAAACACTGACTCTGTGGCAAAAATGACCTGTCACAATATTCTCTACATAAATTAAATGTTTATGGCGGTTGCTGTTATTCATTTATTTTGGTCTTTATTAACAAAAAAAAGGATTTAAAACTGCAACGCGCGAATTTCGGAACTTGTAAAACGTGATCCCATTGGCTGTGTCGTCAAAACTAAACTTATGACTCATCATGAGTACATAGCGAATTTCAGTGTTGTAGTCATCGACAACTCAATAAAAATGGTATTTAATGCGTAACTCATCCAATGAAATATCCCTGCCCTTAAAGTAGAAGGTTCCTAAAATCTTATTCATGTATACTTCAAGCCGAAATTGGTCCAGGAACCTTTCAATTTTGCAACAAAAATTGGCATTTCTGCGAAATTTTGACATATCATTTTCATAATTTCGAGTAAATAAACTGCAATTCTTTATTTTCATGGCAATCTTCGAAAATTCAAAATTTTCAAATTTTAGATGTCCCCGATGCAAATAAACCTATTTATTTATAACTTTGCCGCAAAAATAAGCGATTTAAATTAGTGGGAGGTATTCCTAGATAATTAACGGATAATATAAATCCAAAAAAAATTACTAAATATGGGTTAAAAATAGGATTTGTTGGAAAAAATCAGAAAAATCCGAATTTTACCCCTTACATACGCTCCTGGATGACCCATTCGGTATTCATTTTACAGTGTGATTATTCCTTTATAAGATAGTGTTGAAAAATTGGGAAAAAAATAGATAGGAAAAAATACAGTGATTCAAATGTACCGATGTCGAGGGCAAAAAAAGTAAAAAAATCTAAATTTAACCGTTGATTGCTCCCTTCCTATAGAAAATGAAGAAACTAAAAAATATGGATAACACATACTTCGACGAGCTCTTTCCGATGACGTATATGGGATTTTAATTGGAACCATTTTGACCCCACAAAAAATTAAAAACCGTGAAGTATTTGAGTCAAAAATCTAAATTTCCAGTTTTTTCAAATATTTCCATTTTCCACATTTTCACTTTTCACTAAGGACAAATGGCTGCTTTTTAAATTGTAATAAACTATACCGAAAAGTAAACATTTTTTGTAGCTAAATTATCCTAGTAATTTTCTTCAAAATATTTTTTTTTGTTTGTAATGACTTCATTAAACGATTTATGCAATAAAAAAAAGTGATTATTCCTTATTGTAGTGTGAAAATTAAAGAATTATTGTTCTTTAGGTCAAGGATGCAATTTCGCATAAAAAGATTAAACAAGGCTTTACATGATAAAACTTGTTAAAAAAAAATGTTAAAAATTACTAAATAAATGTATTAGGATGTTTAACTTGTATTTTTTACTCCCATAATATCTGTATTGTTTCAAAAAATTTATTTTTTAAAGTTACATGTTGTTCGCTATTCGCTCCTCAACTATTAGTTTAGGTTTAATTTTAGTTTAATTTTAATTTAAACTTTAAAAGGACCCTTAATATATAATTTAATACTTCACGGCTGAATTTTAAAAAATCGCGCAAGTCCATAGATCCCAGAGATCCCACGTGATCTGGCCACAGCGGCCGAAGTACGGCAGGCAGAGAATACGACGAGACGTCGGTACAATACTTTTGTGCGTGCACCATTATTTTTTTTCGCTTTTCGCTATTTCCTTACCTAGAGCACCATTTTTCCTCGCCGCCGTGCCTTCATAGAAGACCTCCACAACGCCAACAAGGGTAAGTGGTTTTTCAACTACCGCAAATTCCGCCTTTCTAATTTCTATTCTATTTTTTAGTTATATTTTATTATAATGAAACACATGTTTTGTACCTCTGTTCTGTACGAGAACACACCTATGTCTGTGCAATAAATTAAGACTGTTTTGTGGGACAGTAGTTTGGGATAGCTAGTAATATTTTAAAACCGATGCCCCGGTGCGCAGTATAACTTTATTTGTTTTTAAACTTTTTTCCTATCATTTATGGTATTCTATATCCATATTTAAATCTGTTTAATATACCTCTAGACGTCCTGTATATTATGGCAAAAATTTGATAACTTTTGCACAATGAGAGGTATTAGATTACTTTCTAAGATGTTTATAATTAAAAAATACCTTCTCTAAGATTCATATTTATATGCTATAATCAGGAGAAAAATACCTACCCAAACAAGAATAATAAAAAATGCTATATAACAAAGCAAATAAATAAATATAATAATAAATCCAAAAGAAGATACTTCTGCATATCCAACATTGTTTATTTTTGATAGAAACGTATCTTTTGTTGTACCAGAGTGGGAAACTTTTTTATATCGATACCTTTTTGGCAAAACATCGTAAGTGACATTTTTTGCAAAAATGGTATTTTACCAGAATCGTATATGTCAGGGTCTCAAAAACCTCCCTGCAAAGTATTGTAACTGAATTCATAATATTACTATAGTTATTCGATTATTTTCTTTATCGTATGGCTCTGTTCATATTAAGGATTCACAAATAAATCCGCCTATGTATCGTAACGTCCACACTGCCCGGCAAAATATCGTATCATCAGTATCACGTGGTACAATACTGGGTTAGTTACGATACAAATCTGTGCCTTACGCTGTTCTAGTTGTAGTGATTTGTGACAGGCGGCATATCGTAAGTATCACAATTTCTTGTTTTTCTATGGTATTATATTCATTAAATGTGTTGTATTTTTATAGTAATACTGTTTAAAACAGTTCTGTAATTATTCTACTGCTATAACTTTGCATATGTAATTTGTATTCTAAGAAAACAACTACTAGGTACTTCACATAACATTCTGCTGGTAAACATAATAGCTGTTTACTGTTTCAGCACCTATTTAGAGATTTAAAGAAGGATAATCTGTAGAAAAACAGTGATTACTACCTATACTCAGTAATCAACATAAGCTATTTTGAAGGCAGTGCCTATTTTTGGTTATAGGGGGCCCTATACCCGTTACGCAATCCGGGGCCCCTCCCAACTTCAAAATGTGTTTTTAATACGTTAATCAACACTAACTTATGATTAAATCATAAAGAAAAAAAATTAGGTACCTACTACAAATACAATAATAATTACTAACAGTCTAGAATACAGTAAAGTAAGTCTCATTTTTCGCAATAAAAAAAGCGTAAAATCTCAGTTTTGCAAGTAAAGTATGTTTTGTTTTTTGTGTTGTTACTATTTTCATTTTGTGGAGTTATTTTTGAGTTACTCGTTACAATGTGTTTAGGTTTAAAATGAATAAATATTTATGTAAACCTGTCTTGTTTTCTTAACATAAAGAAATATAAAAAAGTAACGTTTTGGCAGCTATTAAATCCAAATTGTTATAGATCGACAGATTTTGTTAGCGCATTGTGTGTTCCGCCAGATCATCGTAACGGTGGAACTTACGATAAAACGTCAGAAGCATTCAATTTTTCTGTCCGGAAGAATATCGTAAGTATCATTATCTAATAAACTATGATTAATTTTATGTCATAAATAAATTTATTTTTACAAGCAACATGTACTGTAAAAGTTGGCACCTCAATTCTATCCAAATAGGAACATTTCAAGGCGGTATCTAAAAATATTGTCTCCTGTAAATTTCACTCCTTTAGACTTACGATGTTTTGCCAAAAAGGTATCGATATACTAATAGTTATTCTTATTAATTTAGCGATATTACCTAAATCATCGTAATTAATAAAACTTCCAGCAATAGAGATCCTACATAACTTACTATCCCATTGGTAAATCCGCAGCAAATTGAAATTCTACTCACCGCCTGGCGTCATGCGCAAGGCGGACGAAATTGTTACTGGGATCTATCATCTTGTTTTCCTTGAATCATGGTACAAAATTTAAATCTCTTATTACACTCACCAATTTAAATCTCTGAATATTAAATTAGAGCGGTCGGTCTTAAAGATACTGAATTTGGCCGCAAATATTTATGCGAAATTAATAGGGAAATATTCCAAAAATTACATTGTTTCGAACAAGAAAACAAAATGTAATGGGACTTATTATAGTGTCAAATTAGCTGGAGCTTAAGATTGTATCTACTGGAATCATATTCGTGCCACATAATTAAAGAAAAATCAAACAATAAGGGAGAATATAATGATGTACCTATATATCTGAAATTGTTCTAGAAGCAAGAAAAAAAACATGTCAAGCCGAAACGGAAAAGGAAAAATACACCAGTTACAACCAAAAAAAAATCGTATTGATATTATTATCAATAAACCAGTTACAACCAAAAAAAAACATCTTATTATTATTATCTATTAAGCGCTTTAAAAAATATTTAATCACAAAAGTTTACATTACAATATATAGTTTATTTTACTGTATGATGTGCAAAAAATGAAATTTCAAATTTATCTTTTAGTTTGCAACAAAATGACAGCAGCGGTAAACGCATACTTAAGGTTATGGTTCATGTACTTCGCCTTTATATCCCCATTAAGACCAATGCATCAGATGTGGCGGTCCGATAACGACACTCTGCTTATAGGTGAGAGCACTTGTTAGATCAGGGGCCACGGGCGTACCAAAAGCACTATGTTGAGGGGGGAGGGGAGGAAAAAAATCCAACTATGAGATTAAAATTCAAAATTGTCGACAGTGTTTTTACAAATTCGCTCCGAGAAAAACTATCGACTTTTTTTATTAATTGGTTTAACTTTTTTACGTTTGCTGAAATTAATCTGTCGACCTTTTTGGTACGAGGTTCTAATAGCCAACTCGAGCATCCACGGGGGGACACTCCCCCCATAAGTCCGCCCCTGTGTTAGATAAAAGCAATCGGAGCCGAGTGTGCAGAGGCGATGCAGAGTTGATTATTGATTAAATAAACTCTTCGTAACACTTTTCAATAAAATAATTTATTTGGAGACTTTAGCACATAACACTGAAACGACAAAAATTTGGTTAAAGTTAAGTGCCCAACTAGGCGGTCTAAATTTATAAGGGTTGGGTTTAGTAGCCCTATAGAAGGGGTCAAACGATTGAAATTAAAAAAACTATTACAGTCTATGGGTCAAACCACTGACCTTCAGCAAGAGGAGACGCAGCCGTTCGTTCATAACTAGCCTTCTGTTTTGTTTCATACATTGTGCGTGTGTACAAAGTGTAGGACTAAGAACGACCGCTATAGTTCCGACTTAGCGCGCCACCGTAATGGCTTTCCTGTTTACTGTATTCCACCGAGCAAACCTCTGAAAAGACAGTTCCGGCAAACAAGAACCCATTTTTCCACACACTTGGCACTGACGCACCATTTCTCAAAGTTTGTGGATAGAGTCCTATCAGGAAAAAACAAAAATCACTTAAAATTTCACTATAGACGTATATTACGACCTGCCTAGAACGTTACATACAAAACATTACGCTTCGACAAATCGTTAATTATTAATTATCAATGAGTACGAGAAAAAATGTGTTCTGATGAGCCAGCGACGTTGCCACTCTCAGTCTAAATTTCGTCACCATGCAATGAAAATAAATTACTAAAAATTTATTATGACGCGAATAATGGTACACTGGTATATCTTATTCATCCTTAGTCATAATATGCTTTAGCCTGTGGTATTTAGGATTGCAGATATTACCTTATAGTAATTAACCGAGTTATTTTAGTATAGTTTAGCAATCTGCAAATATGCCACATAACTGAAAGCCTGGCAACAGCCATTCTCGAGTAGGTAGGGACCACAGTTGGCCGGCTTCCCTGATCGTTCTAAAATGTAAATAATGGTAACTCGCCCTCGTTTCCAAATCAATGGTTTGCTGAAGACAGTGCCATATCGCGAGGCTTGCTAGATTGGGTGATTTTTTCATAATTTTGGGCAAAAAATTACTCATGAGAAAAGTTGGGGAAATAAAATGTGGGAAAATATTTGGGAAAATGTTTTATCAACCAGGTAAATTTTGGGGAATTTTACTTTGCTCTCTTCACTTATAATGATGCATGCACATGATGTCACTAGAAAAATCAAATATTGTCATGTATAAAATAAAAACAAAAATCACAACAAATTTAGCGGCAGCTATGGAACATCTGTCAATTCCGCCGAGATGAAACAGTGTTGCCATATGATTTATTGCTTTAAACTTTTGAACCAACAACTCGGTTGTTGAAAGATACATCAGCACGTACAAGCACAGTTTGGTAGCGTTGCTTCATCTTTCGGTCATCATGGAGACTTTAATCTATTTATTAACGTAATTAATGAACTGCTAGATAAATTTTTTAACTGTGACAAATATGTAATTATTAATGGGGATTTTAATATTCGTTTGTATCAAAATTAGTCTGACAAAAGTAGGTTTCTGTATTTATTACAGTCAATGGGCTTCATCCAGCAAATATTCGATAACACACGTATTAATCATTGTATAGATAACATCTTCATAAATTTTTCACAACAATTACCATTTACAGCAAGCGTTTTTGATCCACTGTTGTCTGATCATAGCGCAATAACAATAAGTGTTGGTATTCATAGTATAAGGTCACGTGGGGCATTAACTAGGGAAAAGCCATTTATCTACGGCCCTGTCACTGAACGGGGTAAATTCCATATGTATAACGAACTGGAAAATAGGTCATGGGATTTCCTGTATCATGATGTCTCAGCGGAAGAAAAATGTAGCATGTTTACGCTAATATTTTTGGGTATTAGGGATGTTGCTGTCCCGGAAATTAAAAAAACTAATAAACCAAACCGTAAATGTAGGAAGGACTGGTTTGACAATAATATAAGGAAGATGCGTGAGAGTTTGAGGCTTCTAAATGAACTGTACAAAAATTTTCCAATATTTGAAGTTGCAACCGGATTGAAAGCTTTAAGATGTGAGTATTGCCATACAATAAGTACTGCCAAGCGGAGAGCAAACTCTGATTATCTTAAGAATGCTGTTAATAGGGCTAAGGCAGGATGGGAATTAATAAACAGCTCGCGAAAAAAATACACACAGCACAGTTAACACTGGGATACCTACTGACAACTTTAATAAGTTCTTCGCACAGATAGCTGATGAACCAGCTTTCTGGTTTGAGTAAGAATACAAAATTCTCTTTCGAAAATGTAACTTTAAATGATGTCAGAGATGCTATAAACTATCTTAAACCCAAGCATAGCAAAGACATTCATGGTTTGGACATTAACCTTATAAAAGCACTCAACGTCTACCCTTAATGTTATTATAAAACAATTTCAGTCTTTAAAAAGTGTAACATTGAATCGGTTAACAACTATAGACCAAACTAAGCTTGGCGCATTTTAATTTCTAACAATATTTTAAACTAGTTTTATTATTATTGTAAGTGCTGCGTTATATGTTGAGTATTAGATCATTACCTGTGATATTGTATACCGGGTGTCAACGAAATCATTTTACATACCCTAATTTTGTTCATATTATAAATAGAAATTTCATTTTTGAGTTGAAGCTTTAGTTGACAAAATGACATTTTTTACCATAAAAAAACCATTGAATATCGATTGTGGTTTCTCAGACGGCGAGTTTAAGTTCTTTATTTTAAATGGCAACCTACCAATTTTTTTGGACCATTGGATAGCTCTTTAAATTTCCTTTTCGGTGATATATCGCAAGTGGTAGTTTGCTTTCAAAATGGCGGCACTGGAGGTATTTTTCTGTTTGAGTAAGTCGCCATTTTGTTATTTTTATAAAATAGTTCGGTAGTTTAGTCAAGAAGATTGTTTAACTTTTATTTTTTAACATCATTTTGTAAAACTCTTTTTAAATAATTTGAATATGCAAATTTATGTTTTACTAACATGACCCATTTTTGAAGCAAATTTTCACCAAGACATTAAATAGAAAGTACCAAAAGTAAAATAGCAGTCGTGTAGCAAATGTTATTAATTACCTAAAATTATCAAAACACACATTTTAATGGTTTTATTCTAAAAAAAAAATATCAAATAAACAAGACAAAGTACATTTAAAAAAACATGTATTTAACATAAAATCGGCTATGCATTTACCTAAGTTGACGTTGAAAACCAGCCAACTTAGATAAATGCATAATATCTGATTTTATGTGTAATAAATGAAATAAAGTTATTCTTAACGTACTTTGTTTTATTTGATATTTTTTTAATTTTTAGAAGAAAAACCGGTGTTTAATTTTAGATAATTAATAGCATGTACTACACGACAGCTATTTTACTTGTGGTACTTTCTACATATTTAATGTCTTGGGGAAAATTAGCTTTAAAATATTGGCAATATTGGTAAAACATAAATTTGAATATACAAATAATTTAAAAAGACTTTTACAAAATGATGTTAAAAAATAAAAGTTAAACAATCTCCTTGACTAAACTACTGAGTTATTTAACAAAAATAACAACCAGGGACTTCAAAATGGCGACCTACTCAAACTGAGAAAAATGCCTCCAGTGCCGCCATTTTGGAAGCAAACTACCACTTCTAATACATCACCGAAAAGGGTATTTAAAGAGCTATCTAATGGTCTAAAAAAATTGGTAGGTTGTAATTTAATATAAAAAAAACTTATACTCGCCTCCGGAGAAACCACAGTCGATATTCAATTGTTTTTTATGGCAAAAAATATGTTTTTGTCAACTAAAGCTTTAACCCAAAAATTAAATTTATATTTTTAATATGAACAAAATTAGGGTATGTAAAATGATTTCGTTGACACCCGGTATAAAGGCAAGACATTCCATATACCTGCTTTGACGATTGTAAAGATTTTTAATTTGTGACATGAATAAAGAATTTGAATTTGAATCATCGCCGAATTAGAGTTTTCGAGTTGTTCACCTGTCGTGTCTTGAATTCTACGATAAACCGTTCATTTTTATGGGTTCTGCGATTCTGCAGCCTGTTTTGTGCTGTAACGTTGCAAAACGTTACATGTGTTTTTAATTCCTACTTTTACCGTAGGGAAATAAATATTATATGCATTATGTGCCCATAAATAAAGTCTCAAAAACTGGTAGTCCACCAACGAGATGTCAAAAGCGATATTATTAGATGTATTTATTTGCCTTTGGTCATGATTCTGGTTGACACAGTTAAACAATTAGGTAAACTTCATTTGTCAACCAATTGGTTTACAAATGAAGTTTAATTCATTAACTATCAACCAGAACCCTGACCAAAACCAAACAAATACGTCTTATAGACTAGCGTGGGAAGCAGATCCAGTTTTCTGGAGAGTACATCATAATATCGGAAATTTGCTGTTTTAGTTTTTGACATAATAAAATAAAACAAATGTAACTTAATTTCGAGTTTTACAAAATACTAATCGGTTATTAAGAAATTTTGCGGACTTATGTTTTCGATGTTGTTGTCTGTGTGCATATTAATCTATCAGTCTTGAAAATATTGATATTTATCGCTGTTCGATGTTGTTGCATTATTACTTTAAGCCAAATCATTTTAAGGTTATGGCATAAGAGGCTGGGAGCGGAAGCAGCGTCATGAACTTCCGCACAAAAACACAATAATCCAGTGCAAATATGCCTTTTTCATTAGATTTCAATTAAAATAAAAACTATAGAAACCAAAATACAAAAACTTCCAAAAATGGGGAGTTCTTTATATCAAGAAAACAAAATCTGTTTCGTTACCTCTAATATATTTTGCCCGAAGTGGTACATCAATATTAAGTAACTTCTCCACAGCTAAACTATAGCATTGTTCATTGCACATCATAGACACATAATCGAGCCGGTCAAAATAAGGTAGGGCTTGAGTGTACGTCTTGTATTCAATTAACTTCTCTGTGCCCCGGTGTAATAAGCCAATATGAGGATCAGATCTTTTGACAATCTAAAAGACATTTACATTAGGTACAACACCAATGAATAAAATCCAGTTATTTCGAGACAATTATTAGAGAATATTAAATAGCGCCCATTTTACTAGATCCATTTTAAAAAATAGCCTTTATGAATATTATCTAATATACTCTACTCAGAGCCAACAGTGCCCCCTTCCCCCTGCCACAAAGACCGACGGAACTAATGATCGTCAATTTTAATAAAATTTGATGTACAGGTAGGACATCGAAAAATAACGAACGGGTGTTTTTTATAGTTGCCGGTATTCACATTCAAGAGATAGAAACGAGCCAAACATCATATTTTTGGCATAGTTAAAAAAACAAGATATGACATCGGAATGCACAAAAAAGGAAAATGTTTCTTAAGAGTAACGTTATTTTATTATCCGATTGTGAGAGGGGTATACCATAGTGGAGGGTAATTATACCTCTTACAATCAGATTATAAAGCAACATTAATTCCAATAAACATTTTCCTTATTTATTCAGTCTAATATCATCTGTAGTTCTTTAGCTACAGTTATAACATAAAACGAAATAACGTCAACAAAACATCTTGTCATTTAATATTTGTAATCCTATGAGTTTTTAAGATATTCAAAATATTCACTAATATTATAAGGTTCTATATTTACTAACAATTAAAATATTTTATTTTTTAACATACTAATATTACTGATTTCTTTTATATTTACCGGCAAATGATTAAAAAACTTTATATAATTATAATATGCTCCTTTTTCAGTAAGTGTTAACCTATGTTTAGGATACACATAATTTCTTTGTCTAGATGGATATACATTGTGTGGAAAACTATTACTAACTAAATGTCTGTTTTTATGGAAAAATATTAGACATTCTTGTACGTAAATTGCATTGACTGTCAGTAGTTTATTCTCCCTAAATTTACCCCTACATGATTCTTAAGGCCCTTTTTTGATATATAAATAATTTTTCTATATCTCTACAATTTCCGTACAAGACTAATATCTGATAAGTATGAGCTTCGACATTTGAGTAATAAATAGCCTTTTTCGTTTGAAAATCTGTATAGTTTGATAAAACTCTTAAGCTATAACAGATTGCATTTAATTTTTGTCTGACATGTTCAATGTGATGTTCCCACGACAGAACATCGTCCAAAACAACACCAAAAATTTTGTTTTTTTCAACAGGGCTTAGTGAGATATCAGCAGTTTTTATAGTATACTGTGCTTCCTAGTGTGATCTGTTGGTTTTAAATATTAAAAAGTTAGTTTTATCACTGTTTAAAATTAGTTTATTTTTGCAAACCAATCACCCGCTTCCATCATTACATTTTCAGTGTTTTCTTTAAGAGTTAAGATGTTTTTGTCACTTATCAAAATACTGGAAACATCTGCATAATTTGTTAGTCTACACCAGTCCTCATAGCTTTGTGATATTTCTGTTATAGTATTTAAATATATTATAAAAATAACTGGTCCCAAAACACTACGCTATAATATATAGGTACTACGCGAGATTCTATTGACAAATGTATTAGGTCCGAGATTTTACTACAATACTCCCCTGTGTGTTTCGTCACAGGGGAAAATTCAAGAGACGCCTTTTCCTAGTTTCTCGTGTAGTTTGTAGGTCACTAAACTAAAGCCGAATTTTTCAACAATGTGACCAAGGCTGAAAAAGAAATTCGGTCAAGTGCAAGCTTGCGCAATTAATGTTCCGTGCCATCGCCCCCTCCCCCCTACCGCTCATCTGCCGCGCTATTCGCCGCCGACGGCACCAACGCCGTATTACATCGCGTATGCACGGAGCTGAGTGGGGGAGCGTTTCGAAAGAAAGTGGAAAAAATCAGACTTAGTATAACAACCCGCTACTACAAAGAGTGAAAGAGAATAACTCAACATAAAGGTACTCAGGTCAAAAATATCCTGAGGGAGGAAAAAGCTATTCAAAGTAAAAAAATAGGGAATGCAAAATGATTACAAACAACTAAAGTCATTCAGGCCTTCTGCACAAATCTATATAAATTAACTATACCTAAACCAGCCAAAGACAAACAAATACTTGACTGGAGTGAATACTTCGTTTGTGCCGCTTACTTCGGTGAATAATGACGGCGTTGTGGACTATGAGTCTAAGAAAGAACTTGTTACGTACCTCATAAATAATTTATTTGACATCAACCGATCCTCGCATGCCTCCAACTAGGGACGCGGTAATCTCGTCTGTGGATCAGGTGGCTTTTGGTTCTGGCGCGAATTTTCGTCGGGATCGGGAAGCTCATTTGCGAACTCCTTAAACGTCACTAAGATTCCCAATACTATGATATCTTCGGAAATTAAAACATTGTATTATCAGAATGTTCGTGGCCTTAGCACAAAGACAGTAGAGACTATGACTGAGATCAGTGCATGTAACTATGATTTTATTGTTTTTACTGAGTCCGGGCTGTGCAGCGGAGTCAATAGTAGTGAGATATGTCCTCCCAATTACTGGGTTTTTCACCAGAATCGGGATTATGAGAGCACTGGCTGCGAGAGGGGTGGAGGTGTGGTTATTGCATCGAGGTGTGGCATAGCCTCTGAAAGAATTAGGTATACGGCGACGGAACACTTTGAGGATCTTTGGATTCTTGTTAGAGACGGACCTAACATAATGACACTTGATGCCGTTTATATTCGCCCTAGGTCACCTCCAGAAGCCTACTCATCGTTTGTCGAGTCTGTGGAATTTCTTCGTAATGACTATCCTAATGCTAGAATGCTCATCGCTGGGGATTTTAATCTGCCTGCGCTCCGATGGACCTGGGAGGACGATGCGTTGGTTCCTGTTGAAATTTCTGGTCCGGCTGCGGAGATTCTCGCGGGACATATTTTTTATTTAGAGCTGAGACAAATAAATGACATCGAAAATTATCAGAACAAGACTCTGGATTTGGTTATTTCGGACGATTTTGACAGTTTATCAATCTCATAGGCTTCTCCTCTCTGTAGAGTAGACGAATATCACCCACCTTTGGAAATTAGGTTCAAGTTAAATAAATCGATACTTATGACGAACAAGACGAATGTTAAAGTGTTTTTATTTGACAAGGCGGACTA
Source organism: Philopedon plagiatum (assembly GCA_963971165.1). NCBI lineage: Eukaryota > Metazoa > Arthropoda > Insecta > Coleoptera > Curculionidae > Philopedon > Philopedon plagiatum. The sequence continues at coordinate 78,163,136 of OZ020193.1, forward strand.
TGAAGCGATCAATAATTGTCTCAGGAATGCGGATTGGAGCGTTGTGGAAGACGTAGATGCGGTAGTTGACCGTTTGTATGAAATATTGTATACCGCTATCGACAGCTTTGTGCCCTGCAGAACGATAACGGACAGCAGGTATCCTGGTTGGTATAATCCGGAGCTCAAACGCTTGATCAACAAGAAGAACACATTATATAGCAGGTTTAGACGTTCGGGCCTTCGGGATGATTACACAGGACCACAAATGGGAACCGAAAAAAGTCCTTTGGCGAGATTGATATCCTATATGTATTTTGGTGCGCTGATTACGAATCCGAGGTCCATATAACCCCAGCACATCACGTTCAAGGTCATTTGAAGGTCAAATGCATATATTACGGAAAAATAGAAAATCAGACCACGGATTCGGAAAGAGCGGGAAATTTTACGTCCAAATATGTAGTTTTTATTTTTTCCAACATGACCCTCCAAGATCATCTGGGGGTGAAATGACTCACCGATAGACCAAATTCTTATTTCCCATATAGGTACATCATCACAACTACAGTCTTTTACGTACAACTTAGTCAGGTATCTTTAGGTTTTTTGACGCGCTGATTACGAATCCGAGGTCCATATAATCCCAGCACGTCACTTTCAAGGTGATGATGTATATGGGAAATAAGAATTTGGTCTATCGGTGAGTCATTTCACCCCCAGATGACCTTGGAGGGTCATGTTGGAAAAACTAAAAACTAAATTCCCGCTCTTTCCGAATCCGTGGTCAGATTTTCTGTTTTTCCGTAATATATGCATTTGACCTTCAAATGACCTTGAACGTGATGTGCTGGGGTTATATGGACCTCGGATTCGTAATCAGCACCAAAATACATATAGAATATCAATCTCGCCAAAGGACTTTTTCCGGTTCCCATTTGTGGTCCTGTGTTATGAGCGATATTCTGTGGTACGCCGGGAAAGTAAGATCCAGATTGACCTTTGCTATTTTATGTTTATGTCGAGGGCTGAGATGATGATTCAAAGCAGTATTAAGCATTTCTGGTCCTATGCCAATGGTTTGCGCAGGAACAACGGCCTACCGCATACAACGCAATTTGATGGGAGGCAGATTGACACGCCCCAGGATATAGTTGCTGCTTTTGCCCAGCACTTTGAGTCCTGCTACTCTGACCGTAACAGTGTTGTCTGCCCGGATGCCAGTTTTCTGACGGAGGTTGTGCACTTGCGGTTCCATGTTTACAATCCCTGAAGTTGAAACCAAGATTAATTCTTTGGACTGCAACAAAAAACCTGGACTAGATGAAATATCACCATTGTTTATGAGGAAATGTATCTCTTCTCTCGCTCCACATCTACGCGATATTTACCAGAAATCTTTTAATGTTGGTGTTTTTCCCTCAAAATGGAAGAGGTAGACCTTATTTCCGATTTTCAAGTCTGGTGGTCGTGACCTCGTCGAAAATTACTGGGGTATATATTTGCTATGTATTTTAGGAAAGACATTTGAAGCAATTGTTACCGACGATTTGTTCAATGAATTTAAAGCTTTTATCGGGAAAGAACAACATGGTTTCTTCTAGGGAATATCGACCGTTACCAACCTAGCTGGTTATCAAGATTTTTGGTGAGGAGTATGGAATCTGGTTATCAAGTGGACTCAATATACACTGACTTGGCGAAGGCTTTCGACAGTGTTTGTCATAAGCTCTTAGCGCGTAAACTTGAGTGTCTCGGCGTGTACGGGCCGTACTTGAATCGTATCTGTCGTCACGTTCTCAGTACGTTAGGCTGTTCGGTGTCTCGTCTGTGGAAATTTCGGTAATATTCGGGGATCCGCAGGGATCCCATCTGGGGTCTATTTTGTTTTTGTTGTTTATTGACGATATTGTAAATAATTTTGAGATCTGTCGCTGTTTGTTGTATGCTGATGATTTAAAGTTTTTTGCAACTGTTTCGTCACTTGATGAGTGTGAGCGGGTTCAGCGTGAGCTTGACTCACTTGTAGAGTGGTGTAATTGTAATTTTTTAAAGTTAAATGTAAAAAATGTAAAGTAGTAAGATTTTTTAAACTGAACTCGCCCGTGATATATTCCTACAATATTGATAGTATAGAGTTGAAAGAATCAACTTCAATTAATGACCTAGGTATTATTTTTGTCAAAGAACTAAGTATTAATATGCGTGTCAATAATATTGTAATGAGGAGTTTTAGGACGTTGGGACTTGTGAGACGTAACTGTAAACATATAGAAGATACCAGGGTCATTCAAACACTTTATAATTCTTTAGTTCTGTTATATGGACACCTACTTATCGGTGTCATATTGATAGAAGTAAAAGAGTACAGGCAAAGTTTGTTACGTTTTTATTGTATAAATATAGATTTCCATATGAAAATGTGTCACATGAAGTCAGGATGTTGCTTGTTGGTATATCTAGCTTAGAAACACGTCGTAGAAATAGCTGCCTATTCTTTTTATTTAAGTTAATTCAGGGTTTGACTGATTGTGTTTGTTAAATAAATTAAATTTTAGAGTACCAGGTAGGCACGCTAGACAACAGAAAATGGTTATGGTAGCTAACTACGGTTTTAGGGCTTTTATTCATCGCCTGACAAATACTTACAATTTATATTTTTCAGGTGTGGATATTTTTTGTAATACCTTAGGAATTTAATTTGTAGTTTAGCGTACTATTTGGAATTTTGTCTGTAATGTACATGTAGATGAATAAATACATAAATAAAAGATCAACAATGTTATTTTAGAAGAAACCTCTGAAATAAACCGGAGCGAACTACGAAAGGCTCCCGAAAAAACCCGCATTACCGCAGAAATGCTTTATAATTAAAGCTCTCGAATAAGTCGATAAATACGGCAAAAATGGCAGTTTCCACAGATTTGCCCTGTAAAAAGCCGTGCTGTGAAGCTGTAAATAGGTTTTTGGAAACAAGCCTGTCACAGAAAACATATTCAAAAATTTTTGGAAAAATGATAAAATGCTAATAGGTCGGTAGTTTCCAAGGGCAATTTTATCTTCCTTCTTGTATTTTATAGTGGTATATGAGTAACAAGAGTTCTTTTAATTTGCTTGAATATTTTGTTTTAGTGTAAGAAGTATTTATAATACTAGCTAAAAATGCATTTTTTAATAAAAACAAAGGCACTTCGTCGTCTCTACTAGTGTTGTAAATATCCGTATTCATTAGATATCCGAATCATACGGAATCGGAATCAGCTAATATCCGTATCCATTATCCGAATACGAATCCATTTCTTGCCCCCGCGCGAAAGCGGTTACAGATCATGTATACGTATGCATGCAACAGACTAAAACATTTTCTATGCGGATACACGGCTAGGTAGGTCGATGCGGTATCGGTATCATACCATTCGAAGTCGAAGTTTAGGGATAAGAAGGCACCGCGTCGCGCCGTTCTCGTTTGAATTCGGTTCGGGTGAGGCGGGACTAGTTTAACCAATGGGTCTCATCTCATATGATACCCGTTACCCCGATAACTATGCCATCTTTTTTTAGGAAATGTCATTAGAAAGAGAAAGCACAATATCAAATATGCCAAATCGCAGACCGTGTTGTTCGCTTACACTCGATTCCGATTCCGTTTTCTCTTTGCACTTTGCATTAGTAACTACCCGATGCGAATTTATTTTGATTCCGAATCCGTATTCAAGTTCTCGGCCGGTTCCGGATAATCCGGATTCTTTTAATATTCGGATCCAACGGATTTTTGGATACGTATCCTTACATCACTAGTCTCTACAAGAATCTTGTGTGACATACGGTGCAGCTCACTGAAAATGTATAAGTATGGTGCTCCAAGAAACATTAGGGGACAGTGATGACTTTTCATTGTGAATGTGAGGTAAGTCCGGGAGAGATGACCCTAGTTCTTCCTTAAACTCGGTTAGACGGAAACACGATAAATTAAAAAGGGAATAAATTACAACTTAATATTGTTTATTCAGCAAAAATAAAACATCTTGTAAAATAAACACTAAAACAAGAAATTCTGGCCATTTCTCCCGATCTTATAGGAGTGAAATAAACGCAGGTAGCGGGCATAGGTGCTTCAACGTGTTGAACTAAATAAAACTCAATCAACGACAATTTTGAGGTTACGATATGAATCAATTCATGTATTTCACCAAAAAGAAAAAAAAAGTGATCCGAGTTTCAAAGTATAGTTGTAATCCTTAAGCGTACCTTACACGGTCAATAATATTGATATCAATCAATATTGACAATATTTCAACAATCCACTTCAATCTCTGGATCAATATTCTTCAACCTTACACGATAAGTATTATTGTCAATATTTCTTTCAGTACATAACCTCTTATTATCCGTGTCTGTTGAAAATGGATCCTTGACAGAGGCATGTATTTCGATAATTTTAAGTTTAGGCATAAAACGTACAGTAAAGCGTAAGCGCTGAATGGAAGATTGGTTAAAAAGCGTGCTTGCTGCTTCCATTGTTGACAGCAGCTGACGTTACACTACGGATTGATCCAATATTGACAGCGCACCCTAGACGATCAGTAATACTGACAGTATCCCCCTACTCGCTGATATTGATGCCTGATATTCGGAAATTCGAATTCGCGTCAGTTCAATCCATCAAACCATCAATATATCCACCTTACGCGGTCAATATTTTTGTCAATATAATAACGTATTGTCAGTATTATTGACCGTGTAAGGTACGCTTTAAAATAGTTAACTGAATCAAAGAATTTTTTATAGCACCCATAATAAAACAAGACAAATCCTTTCTTCTTTTAAAAAATTTTTAATCGCAAATTTCAGCAAACTAGTGCACTAGCCACCATTTAAAAAACTTAGCTGATCGTCTCTCCAGCGGCCATCCCACCCTCTTTACTGATGGTTTTATAAATGTCTGTCTACCTATGTCACGATCTAAGAATACTGAACGTTTTATATAGTATATGTTTTATTATTGTTTAATAAAATAGTATATGGTGTTCCCGTATATTTTTAAAATAAATAGTACGTAAATACAAATAAATAAATATCCATTATATTTTTATAATTTATGGACAAATAATGGCAAAAAAAAACTTACTTCTCCGTCTAACTCCAATACAAGACGTAATACACCATGAGCTGCGGGATGCTGCGGTCCAAAATTTATCGTAACGTTTTTAACAGCTTTCTCAATTGGAGCTTTTGTTGCATTCCAAGGCTGCATAGCCCAATTTTTCGTTGTTTCATCTGGGTACATTACTGGGCCATTAAATTGTGCGAAATATTCTTTGTCAGGATACCAACTCCCCGCCGTATTTTTATCACTAAAAGAATAATATTAATTTATAACGGAAAACGATTTAATAAGCTGGCTGAAGTACCTACTTACTACATCCATAACAATAATTCAAAGATTTGGTTTAAACGTTGTTTACCTATATCCATCAAGTAGAATAAAATGGACTAGTCTGACCGTGACAAAATTCTAATGTTTATACGGAGTTAAAGCAATGTTGTAACCTAAAGACTAGTATCAATTAGGAAATAATAATTATGTGTTAAAGTAGATGTAAAGAATTTATTTTGATTTACTTTGATTAGATGCCGGTATAACGAACCGAACTCCCTTATAACAGTTGTAGAAAATGTTAGTAATATTCTTACAATGCTCGCAAATCTTACATATACAGGGTGTCCGGTAAGTATATGGCATACTCTCGGGAGCGTATAGGTGAGATCAAAATAACCCTAATTTGTCATAGAAAAAAAATTCCTAAAGTGTCTCTTAACGGAGATACAGGGCCCCAACGGGGTACTCAGCGATTTACTTTTTTGGCTCTAACTTTTGAACCGACTTGTATAATTTAATAAAATTTTAATATGTTATGTTGGCCATAAAGACTCATAAAACCATACTACAGTAGATGTTTGACATCGTCAGGGAAGTCAGGAACGGACTTGCCCCCACACTCGATGGACCAAGTATTTGACAGGTATCATTTTACAGAGCTGAAAACTGATTTTTTAAATACTTTGGCCATTCCTCTTTAAAAAAGGTACTCTACATTTGTTTCGATAAAATTAGCCGTTTTCGAGAAAATTAAGTTTTTGTATAACACGTTATTGAAATAATTTTATCAGAATACTACAATAAAACGCCAGTCGTTTTTATTTCGTTAACAATGTGTTATTGACAATACCTTTAAAAATTGTCTGACTGATTATGCAAGAATTAAGTAATGAAATATTATACCTATAGCGAATATGCTGACATGCAATTAATTTATGGACGAGCACTTGGCAATTGTGTGGGGGCAAGAAGAATTTATTCTGATACATTTCCAAATCGACATTTACCGCACTTTTGAAAGGGTTGATCGTATCTTAAGAGAAACAGGTAAAAAGTCAAGTGCAATAAAAAAAATGCTAAAAATAGCGAATCTTTTGCTAATCCATTTTAGGAAGTTTTTTTCCCTCGCAGTGGTGGAGAAGGGCCTCCAAGAACCCTCCAAGAACACCCTCAGTTAGAGAAAGAAATTCTGGATGAGATTGCTGAAATCCCTCTATGGTGTAAGAAAGCTGTCGGTCCAAGTTCATGCGACTTAGTGGGTTGTTCATGAGACCCTTCGAGAACAACTGCTACATCCGTATCACGTCCAAAAGGTACATACAATTTCTCCCGCTGATTATCCTGCAAGAGTCAATTACGCAAATTGGTTTTCTCAACGATTTAGGCAAAATCCAAATTTTACTAGTATTGTAACCGAGACGGTGAAATAAATTGCCATAATTTGCATATCTGACATGAAGAAAATGTCCATGCAATAGAACAGACAAAGCTCCAACAAAGATTCAGGGTTAACGTGTGGGCGGGGATTATTGGGAATCATCTCATTGGACCGTTCTTTATTGAAGGCAGATTAAATGGTGCCATGTATTTGCAATTCTTGCAACAAAACTTAAACGGTTTATTAGAAAATGTGCCCTTAGAAATTAGAAATTAGATGTGGCCCCATTTTAGCCATTTAGTTCGTCAGCACTTATCAAGTACTTTTGGTGATAGATGGATAGGTCGAGGTGGATCTATTGTATGGCCACCGAGGTCACCCGACATGACTCCTTTAGATTTCTTCTTGTGGGGAAATTTAAAAAGGCTTGTATATTCGACGCCAGTTCACACCAGGGAAATCCTAATAGAAAGAATAACACACCATTGCAACGAAATTCAAGACAGTCCTGGAATGTTGTTTCAAGTACAACAACAAAACATCCGTCGGTTAAGAAAATGTCTAGAGGTACAGGGCGCCCACTTCGAAAATCTGCTCAAGTAAACAAGAAGAAGCATAGCTTTCACATTTTTAACATTTTTTCTGTTTAAGTGATTTCTGAAATACTAAAAAGATTCAGTTTTAAGTACTTTTATGATTTAACTTTTACCTGTGAATAACACATTGTTAACGAAATAAAAACCACTGGTGTTTTATTGTAGTATTCTGATAAAATTATTTCAATAACGTGTTATACAAAAACTTAATTTTCTCGAAAACGGCTAATTTTATCGAAACAAATGTAGAGTACCTTTTTTAAAGAGGAATGACCAAAGTATTTAAAAAATCAGTTTTCAGCTCTGTAAAATGATACCTGTCAAAAATTTGGCTCATAGAGTGTGGTGGCAAGTCCGTTCCTGACTTCCCTGACGATGTCAAACATCTACTGTAGTATGGTTTTATGAGTCTTTATGGCCAACATAAAATATCAAAATTTCATTAAATCATACAAGTCGGTTCAAAAGTTAGAGCCAAAAAAGTAAATCGCTGAGTACCCCTTTGGAGCTTTGTATCTCCGGTAAGAGGCACTTTAGAATTTTTTTCTATGACAAATTAGGGTTATTTTGACGTCCCCTATACTCTCCCGAGAGTATGCCATATACTTACCGGACACCCTGTATAGTTCTTTTATTGGCAGAGAAATAGATTTTGACACACTATTTTACACGTATTTATTAAAAAGGTAAGTTCAACATTCTGCTGGCCGAATTTTTTTTTATTATTTATTTCAACGGAAAATCCATTTTACAATTTACAAGTACAATAAGTACATATACAATACTGGACATGAATTAATTGTATTAAACATAAAATATACACATCTGTAACATAGAACCAATAAATATCAATATCAATAAAAATCAAATTGGCCACAGTCTTTGTCTAGATTGCATGTAACACATTGCGTAACTTCTTTTTAAACCTTATCAGAGTCCCCCCAAAACGGTCCAAATTAAAATCGTTAAACCAGCGAACCATGCTCGACATGGGGCTATGAAAGCCATAATTAGTTAAATGAAGTGGAGTGAAACATGGTACTATTTGTGGTTCTATGTACTAGATTAAAGGAAACAAGTTGAAGTAAATGGGGGCAACAGATTATACCATTCAAAACCTTAAACATAAACAGACGTCAGCAGAAATCCTTCGTTCCTTCAATGGCCTTATATCATATCATATTACCATTAGGATATTATAATTAATGTAATAATCAAAATCGTTATAAATATTTATATTTCCCCTAAAGGCTAGTGTGCGTAATAATGTGCATTGAACACTTTCGACTGTAATAATGTGACCGTTATAATACGGTGACCAAATCACAGAGGGATATTCGAGACCAGAGAGCACCAGTGAACAGTATAATATCTTGAATGAGGCAGGTGAAAGGCCTTTGCCATATCTTGAGATAAAACCCAAATTTTTAAATCCCTGCTGTACTATTTTATCGATATGAGCTTTAAAAGAGAGTTGGGTATCAAGTAGTACTCCCAGGTCTCGAACCTCGATAACTGATCTGAGCGTTACGTCATTCAACAAATATATGCGTGAGCCTGGGCTCTTGAAATAACTAAGAGTAATAGAAAATCATTTATTTACATTCAGACGCAAACCGTTTTCTTTTTCAGACCACAAAGACATCTTACCAAGGTCATTCTGCAAGTTCTGGTCTGAAATTCTCCTAATATCATTATACAATTTCAAGTCGTCGGCAAATAAGAGAAAATTAGAGTGCGCAAGAGCGCTGCCAATATCATTAACGAACAAATTGGAAAACAAGGGACCACACTGGGACCCATGAGGAACTGCAGAAATTACTTAAATTTCCTTGGAAATAAAGTTATATAAAGTACTGGCTACGCCCCGACAAGAAGCTACATATCCAAACAAGAATTGACTCACTAAAGCCTAAGGCCTTCACGAGTAACCCATAATTCACCCTCTCGAACGCCTTCGAGAAGTCAGTATAGATGCCATCCACCTCCAACCTCCTCTCGAAGGCACACAAGTACTGCTCATATGCGAGCAGATTCGTCACTATTGACTTACCCTGAATGCTGCTCAGAAACAATCAGTTCCCTACATTTCCAAGTCAGTTGGTTAGAGACAAGTTTATCGAACAATTTTGGTAACACTGATTGTATTGAAATGCTTCTATAATTACTAATATCTTGTTTGTTTCCAGATTTAAAAATAGGCGACAAGAAACGTATCTTCCAATAATTTGGAAAACAGCCCGATTCCAGTGAAAGTTTGAATACAAGGGTTTGCTCAGGGAATAAATACAAGTTTTAATAAAAGCAGATGGTATACCATCCGGGTCAGAAGAATAAGACATTCTCAGGTCTTGAATGCCATTAAACACGTCAATAAGCGGTAAACTTATGGACGAGATATCAGCAGTCTTGTCGGGTACAAAATCAAACGGTTCAATGTCCTTACGATTATAGGTATTTGAGAACTGATAGGCAAACAAGCTGACAATGTCAGTACCATCCTCCGTTGATTGACCTCCAAGATACATTACACCAGGATACGCGCTCGACCTACGTGCATCATTTACAACCCTCCAAAACAAGTTTGGGTTGTTAAACACATTTTGTTCAACCTGATATAAATGTCTAGCATAACAAGCCTCTTGCAGCGTTTTACATCTATCACGCAGTACTGAAAATTTATTAGTCATGTATAAAATTACTTTCTTTGTAATGCGAAGCTCGCCGGAAAACCAAACGGGAAAATGTGTAGATTTATAACGTTTAATTGGAACGAAAATATTTAAAACGTCATACAAAACGTTATAGAAAATCTCGACAACAATGTTGATATCTCTGCAGGCGAGCAAAATATCCCAGGGTATGCCATGGAGATAATCGTTTACCAAAAAAATATTGCAGTTCTTAAAATCATAGTAAAAAATATTGTACTTCAAATGACCATTAACATAAACATGGTATAGAAGCGTTATATGCTAAATGATGCCGAGTATTGCCCAATAAGCAATCATCTGCTAAGGACACATAAACATTAGTGCAATTACTAAATATTAGATCAAGAAATTGGTGGTTGTGGTTATTATTAGGAATGTGATTAATATGTAATAAATTCAAATAACTATAAGTTGCACAGACAACAGAAGCACGAGAAACCGGAGAACACTGTACACTCAAGTTATCACCAGAGTTACCCACACGCAATATGGTAAGTTGTAGTCACCAAAAATAACAAACTCATCATAAGGATGGTTATTTGCCAATTGTAGGAGAACTCTGCAATGCTCTTCGTACGTGTTATAACCAGATTGAGGGGGGATATATAGTGAGCCAAGTATAATTTTTTTACCACCACAAGAGATTTGTACAAAGATTTGTTCCATATTTGATGGATTTATTTGCACTAGTTTCGATTTTATATTTTTACGCACTGCAATCAGTGTGCCACCACCTCTAGATTTCATTGTTGTAACAGGATTTCTATCACATCGGTAAACTTCAAACTGCTTAAAATTAAGTTCTGCATTATCATAATCAGAGGTAAGCCATCTAATAAGTACTTTTTAGCCCTCCATGATATGTTTTATGTTATTTAAACTGAATGTATACTGTGATAGGTCTAAAAATTTCTGTTTAGCTCGGCTGTCACTTGGAAACTCGTCCAGAGTGTAGTAGACTCGCGAAATCAACCGTCTCTTAAGATAATTTTTTAAAATCTTGGTGTTTTGGTTTCGAAGCTCACTGGAAACTTTGTTAAAAATTTTAATTGATAACTGTACATTTTTTTGGATACATGTACATATGTGAAGGTATATTTTATATCTCGGAGATTTTCTCTGCATCGAATATCATGCTGGTGAGTTCTTTTGACACATATACGCCTAAAGACATGGCGCATCAACTACACTGAGAGAAATCCCCCAATACAACTGTTATCCTGACACGAGGTTATTTGTGGTTATACAATTTTCCATACCCATAAATACGCACCTCTATAAATTTACGATACTTTTGTATTGTGGCAAGAATATCAGTTATGCTGCACCAAGGAATATAACCGTTATACAACATCCCTTTTGTTGTTAAATACTTTGCTGCCGCTATATTCTTGTTTCATAGTGCAAATATAATTAGCTATATGCATGATCCATTTAGAGAGATTGTATAACCATTATACAAAAAATATATAATGGTAATATACCAGTTGTTTTGTCCCAAGAAGATCAAGTTATAATTTTGTTCAAGGTTTCCGTTTGCCAACCAATCAAAATGCATCGACATTGCAGCTCGTCTAATTTCGGTGTTCGTGCATATGATTCGCGACTCGGCCATTTGCATTTATGTATTAATAGGTAATGCATTATTTTGGCATTTTGCGACATTGCCGGTATTGTATGTGCAGTTTATTTGTTAGACCCGTAGTTTTGCAATGATGGAGGATGGAGTTAGTTTTGACAAAGGAATAATTAGAAAGATTTAAGGGTAAGTAAGTTAATTTAAAGGAATCTATATATTATCTAAGTATTTTTTTGCTTTACTAGCTTCACCTTCCCACACACGAATCGTGAACATGGCGGCTTTTCTTATGAAGTTTGTCGTTTACAAGTGTGATGTATATTTTTGGTCCTACACTAACGCAATGCGTAATTTCCTTCAAAAATAATATTTAACAAAATAGGGCAGTTTTTTTGTAATAATATATAGGTAGTGAAAAAATAGCGGATTATTTTATTTTCTTGCAATTTTTAATATCATTTTACCAGTTGAAAATAGGTACTATTTTTCCTGGCGTAGGATGTTCTTCTTTTCTTTAGGCTTTTAAGGCGGGTTCATACAGCGATTTAATTTAATTTAATATTTAATTTAGCGTAACTTAAAAAGTTGGTTAGATGGCAAGCCATAATAGCGTTCATACAGTTGATGTAATTTAAGACTTAATTTAAAAGTTGACCAACTTTTATCTTTTAGAATTAAATTAAATTAAATGAGGGTTAACGCGCAAACTGAATGAGATGACGCAGTTGGCATTGACACTATTGACAGTTTTGAAAGAAAAATATTCATAAAATGTAAACAAAAGCTTTTCATTTTTGTGTATTTCCCATTCCTTTTGTTAGCTTGTTTAATGTAAATTATTTAAAGTGAGTTTATTTTTGCAAAACTAAAAATCACCCACACCCACACTTGAAAATCGCAATGGCGCAGGCGCAGCACGATGTATTTCATTGGCTGAAAATTAAATCTTAGGTGGCTTAAATTTCTGGATGAACACCATAAATTAAAATTAAATAAACTCTTAAATTACCTTAGGCTAAAATTAAATTAAATTGCTGTTTGAACCCGCCTTTATTGTGATTTTAGTTTGTATTACTTTTTTTTAACTGTATTGAAATGTAGCGAGAGTGATATTAAGCTAATAATAATAGATATTATGCTTTGATCAGTGTCAAAAGGTTGAGAAGCGGATTAATAAATTAACCTAACCTCTCTTTTGTTTAATTTTTGGTTACTTTTAGTTACTAAAAAGTACAAAAGTTAGATTTTCCCCACTTTTTTCATACTTACGAGATGTGTACTTTATTACCAACAATTTTTTGTCCAGTAACTAGTAAAATGTACTTCTTAGGTTGAAAGTGACATTGATGTCAAACATAGTGACAAGGATGATTTAATTTACACCAAACTGCCTGAACTAGCTAATGCCATCCTATTAGCAGAGGCCAAAGCACAAAAGATGTCTTGTTCCAGAAGAAAACATTGGTAAGCATACAATTTTGTATTTTTGTTTGTATACTTACGAGATGTGTACTTTATTACCAAACATTTTTGGCCAGTAACTAGTAAAATGTACTCCTTAGGTTGAAAGTGACGTCGATGACAAACATAGTGACAAGGATGATTTAACTTATACCAAACTGCCTGAACTAGCTAATGCCATCCTAGCAACAGGAACCAAAGCATGAAAGATATGTGTGCTTCCAGAAAAAAACATTGGTAAGCATACAATTTTGTGTGTATACTGTATACTTATGAGATGTTTACGTTATTACCAAAAATTGTTTGTCCAGTAACTAGTAAAATGCACTCCTTAGGTTGAAAGTGACGTCGATGTCAAATATAGTGACAAGGGTGATTTAACTTACACCAAGCTGCCCGAACTAGCTAATGCCGTCCTAGCAGCAGGGGCCAAAGCATGAAAGATATGTGTGCTTCCAGAAAAAAAATTGGTAAGCATACAATTTTGTGTGTATACTGTATACTTATGAGATGTGTACTTTATTACCAAAAATTGTTTGTCCAGTAACTAGTAAAAGCACTCCTTAGGTTGAGTGACATCGATGTCAAATATAGTGACAAGGATGATTTAACTTACACCAAACAGCCCGAACTAGCTAATGCCATCCTAGCAGCAGGGGCCAAAGCATGAAAGATATGTGGTTCCAAAACAAAACGTTAATAGGTAAGCATAAAATTTTGTATTTTTGAAAGGGTGATTGATGGGGAAAATTTATTATTTTGATTTAAAAATAAAATAACTTTATGGAAAAATTTAATGGGATAACGTAAGAAACAACGGAAAAATTTTGATACAAGGGGAGGTTTTTGTTAAAGAAATAAAAAAATAACTGCTCGCGCAGATATCAACTAGTCGGAACCAATGAAACTACTGTAAATCGGTCAACAAACCATCACGTTTTTTACAGGTAAAAAAACAAGGGGTTTTATTATTGTTAAAGGACAACAAAAGTGTTTTGTTGATGAAGAGCAATATAAAAATCACCAATAACTCAACAAACTTTAACAGTATTCATGAGCGCCCATAGAGAGGGGCAAGGGGGGCAGTTGCCCCCTGGGGTCGGGTTCCACGGTGCTTTTTAACAACTGCGCAACTTCGTGACTTTGTAACATACGGTTTTTTTGCTGGTTGCCCCCCCCCCCTGAAATTTACTCTATGGGCGCCCATAACAATATTGTTAATAAGATGAATTTATAAATGTATATTTTTTGTTCATTGTATTTGTTTTATTTTTCAGGTCCTCTCTTAAAAGCACTGTTAACTCTGCCATAACTTTTACAATATGTTGAAGATATTTTTGAACTAAGGCGAGAATTAAACGTTCCCAAACACGTTTCGCAAAAGTCGGGGATATATCGCTATCTTCAATTTTTTAGTTTTAGATATTATGTAAAACAAAACTGAACATTTTACGTTACAATTAGTTATGACAGTTCCGAATTATTTTTACTTATAAATATATTTGACGTTTATAGAAATTGGTGTTTTATTTATTTGAAACGGACTGAAATCTCATCACTTGTCATTAAATTACACATTGCAGTAATAATTATTTTACATACATTTTTCTAATGAATATATTTTAGTTATATGACAATTTTATGTGTAATTTTTAGTATGTTAAGTAGCTCTCTCTGTATTTTCAAACTACTATATAGATGCTTTATCATTAGTAAAGTTGTTCAGCTCTTATATGTAACAAATATTTATTCATGATCAAGCACCTATATAATAATTTGAAAATACAGAGCTGATATTTAACGCATTAAAAATTATATAATTTATTGTCATACAACTAGAATATTACCATTAGAAAAATTCATATAACTTGTTATATAACTGATATATGATATTTTAATGGTATATAATTAACCATATAGCGGTTGCATAACGAAAACTTGCTTTAGTAACATTTCATATAATCTGTATATAATGATATTTTAATTGTATATAGTTAATCATATAGTAGATATACAACTAAAGCTCGCTCTAAAAGAATTTAATATAACTGGTTATATAATGATATATAATGATATTTTGGTGGTATATACTTAACCACATAGCGGCTATATAACTAAAATTTGCCCTAGTAATATTTAATATAACTGGTTATATAACCGGTATAAAATAATACTTAGTGGTAATGGTAAATTTGCTAAGTTTTTAGAAAAACGCCTTGTATAACCGTCCGTAACAAACGGTTTATTTGTCACAAATAGTATATAACTTTTGCATAACCATTATGTAATTTTCTATAATGGTTAATATACTTTTCCCTCAGTGTAAACGTCACAACCATAAATGGTTTACTATGTGCCACACCGTTTGTGTCGCTCCGCAATATATCCGTTTTATTGGCTTATTTATTATATTATAATTAGAGCTCGGCGAAATTTTGTCCATGCAGTGGCGGGACACTGTGTTGCCAAGAGTGCTCTTGCACTGTGATTATTACAAATAGCGTGAAATTCATAAAAACCCTGAAAATAGCTGTCAATCAGTTTAACAAGTATAAAGCGTTCCGTCAATTATACGGCTTTGTAATTTGCATTTAAAATTGTAAAATAATTTCGCACTTTAATGTCAGCGGTTGGGCGGTTTCCTCTGACTTAATAGGAAAAATTGAGCAAGCGGCAACATAGCGCCCAGCCTTGCGGCAGACAGCTGGTTGCTATGGTGCTTTCCGTTCTGGTTTCAGAGAAGCAAGAGTAATTCCCTTCTCGTTGAGTATGTCTCAAAAGAAGAAGAGGGATAGATCCTCGACCTTCCACTGAATTGAACTGGAGGTTGTTTACTACTACGCCAATTACGATGTAATTTGGTAGGGGAACTCTAGGTACTGTAGCGGCGTTTGGTAATTTAACTTTTTCCATCGGTTTGCTCGGAATTTTTGACAGGCACGTGGTCAGGCGTACTGATTACAACAATGAGGCATGTGCCTGTCAAAAATTCCGATCAAAAAGATGAAAAATATTGAATTGCCGAACGCCGCTTGTGTGTCGCGCAGAGTATTACCCTTTTTTACAACAGCATTGGCATAAAAATTTGTGAAAGGTTTTCAAACATTTTAGACAAAAATACCGATTTAGCTATATTACAGGGCATTTGCGTACGATATCAGATAAATGAAGCCTTAAACAAATGGCAGAAAAGTTTCCTGTTTGCTAACCTTACACCAAATACTACGTACAAGTGTTTTCGCGGAATAATCCTAAATATCTGTAGGGTAAGTATAATGTTGTGTACTATTGACTTATTATCGCCTATCTCACGAACTGTCGTATCGCATGTTTTTGTAATTTAAGACAGGCCTAGAATTTAATTTTTTCCATGCACTTTAATCTCATAAAGTGTCTGGCTCATCGCGCCTTCAGTAAAATTGACAAACCTGAGGTCCATCAAGTCCGGAGATAGGGGACGCTTTACTGACATTCCAAACGTAGATCCCGCGCTTTCGGTAAAATTGTTAAACATGAGTTACAACAGTTTGTGAGACAGGCGACAAAGTGCCCATACTGAACGCTACACAACCCACTCTTTAAACTCACGAAGTGGCATATCTCAATATCTGGGGATGTAGCATGTAGCAGATATAGAATTTCACAAAGGTACAACGAAGTTGGAAATACTTAATACAGGGTGCGAGGCAATATCAAAATTTACACTTTTATAAGCTTGTCCATGCATGTATGCATGTCCCACCTATCTGATGTACCGGTCACACTGTCATTTATTCTACCAGCGCCATAACCAGATGGAAAGATAAAGTCGGTTACACACTCACAATCATAACATCGCTTTCCTAGCAAATTAAGCCGGAAGGTGTTAATTTGAATAGCATATGATGACGTGTAAGTCGCCATACGGCTCATTTCACATTCATAGTAGACGACTTTTTTTTACCTAGGCGTGGAAACTTCAAACGTGCCTACTTTGACAAGCCTTATCCGCTCTGTTTAGAGCGCTTGACTATAGTTAACCATAAGAATAGCTAGCATTATCGCCAGTGCTATTTTTTATTTTATTTGCACATTTGTATGTGGTTCTTACCCTACTTCCCCTACTTTCCCTAACTTTTCCATTTGCTCCGCAGCTGACATTGCAGGATTTTGAACTGATTTAATTATAATACTCAGGAAATTTTGATTGTTGTCAGAGTAAAACGAAAAAATCCTACGTTTGTGTATCGGACTGTGTTGGTAGCATCTGTGAAACACTATAAAAAGTGGTATATTGTTTCAAAATTCCAGGACTTCAAAAGTAAATAAAACGATAAATTTAAAACTAAGTAAATAAACAAACTTTTTTCTCGCTTTGTTAATAAACACTGATTGTGACAAAAAAAGGGTTTGGATTTTGCAAATATTGTACAGTATTGGCATTGGAGCTGTGTATAAATTGGGAATTTTAATCATATCTGGTCTGGATGGCCTAAAGTTAAAGACCGAGCAACTAGCACAGGAAATTTATAATTTAAAGTCTCAAATAAGCAGATCACAGAATGGATAGGACTATAACTAAAGCTTTGCAAATGTCGGTTATTCCAGGGACGGCTCTAACCTAGTTGGAAATAAAATTAGGATCCGATTTGAAAATAAAATACAAATATTTATTTACTCACATTGTGAAATTTGAAAATGCGAAATACGAAAATACTTCGGTTAAAGTAATATAACATACAGGGTTTCTAAAAAGTCTTAGTATGGGTAAATATCTTTGCTATTAATAAAGAAAGAAACACCAAATTTTAGTTGTATTTTATTGGTTAATAAATCTACTTTTTTATATAATTTGACTTTTTCAACCCCCGTGGGGGGTGACGCTAGGGAGTTGAGGTCAAAAATTTTGAATGCAAACCTATACCGTGTGGTCCCTTCTTTTAAAAGTCTTCAAAAAAGAAACATTTTACCGCAAACCCCTTATTTTAATTCATTTTTAAATGGCAAGCCTATAAAAATTATAAATCGTAAATCGTATAATCGGGCGGGGCATAAGTCAACCGCTAGTAGACCTCTTGTGCCATACAGTACCAGTCTGCGCGCGCATTTATTTTTTGTTTTGTGGGGCACTTTTTTCTAACTGTTTTCCAACTTTTTCGACTTCTTCATTTGTCGTTTTTTATACTTTTCGTTTTTTGACATCTGCGCAGTAGACCAAAATGCGTACCACGCGCAAACCGAGCGTGCTGGACAAGCGTACGCAATTTCAGGAGATGGACTTTGGTGTCTATATTTGAACCCATTCACTTTTAAGAATATATCCCCTACGTATTTAACTTTATAACTGTTTCCCAAGTTTTTTTCGACTTTATTTTTCGTCTTTTGCCATCTGCGCAATAGACCACGCGCAAACCGAGCGTGGTAGCCATGCGCACGGAATTTCAGGAGATGGACTTTGGTGTCTACATTTGAACCCATTCACTTTTAAGAATATATCCCCAATAGTCAAGGTACCACTACGTATTTAACTTTATAACTTCTTTCCCAAGATTTTTTCGACATTATTTTTCGATATTTGCCATCTGCGCAATAGACCAAAATGAGAACCACGCGCAAACCGAGCGCGCTAGACATGCGCACGGAATTTCAGGAGATGGACTTTGGTACATACATTTGAACCCATTCACTTTTAACAATATATCTTCAACAGTCAAGATACCACTGCGTATTTAACTTTATAACTTTTTTCCCAAAATGAGTACCACGCGCAAACCGAGCATGCTAGACATGCGCACGGATTTCAGACGTACTGTCGTATCTACATTTGAACGAATTCATTTTTAAGAATATATCTCCAATAGTAAAACTACAACTACGTATTTAACATATGTCTACGATTTTATGACGTCTTACTTTTTTGAACATACTTAACTATGTGAAATTGTGACACCGCGCAACAAGAATATGGGATGAAACATCAGCAAATTTATTAAAAATATACAAACACAATCCTACGGTGGTACGGAACCCTATATGCGCGAGTCGAACTCGCACTTGAGCTTTTTTTATTTTATACAATCACAGCAACGCCCACGAATAAAATTATTTTTGTCAAATACCGTATACATACGTACTTATTTTCGGTATTGACGCCTCTGGGAACAGACCAACCGTACCAGCCTTACTAATCAGTTATATAACCTATGACTGACTTATTTCCAGCATGGCCGCCTCTTGTTATTTATTCAAGGGTTAGTCTTACCATAGTTATTGAGACTTTTGCGTCCTGTGAGAAATTCACAATATTGTATGTGGCACGGACAAGGGCGTATTTATGGGGGGGATGGGTAATTAACCCCCCCCCCCCCAAAGGATCTTTTGAAAACAGATCGACATATTCTTATTTTGAGAATTACATTGGTTTCACTCTCAATTTACATCCGGTCATTATCCGGAATACCCGGGTTACCCCCCCCCCCCCCCCACCCAAGAAAGTTTTGTAAAGACGCCCTTGGGCACGGAACCGCCTATGCGCGAGTCGAACTCGCACTCAACCGTTTTTTTATTTCACACAATCACGGTAACGCCCATGAATTAAATTATTTCTGTCAAAATACCGTATACGTACGTACCATGGATTTATTATATTATAAGGATTCGATGTCCGTATACTGTGAGCGTATCGAACGTGAAGCCTTATATTTGTTGTTTGTTATTCTCTTAGGGGACCAGTTTACGAACTACGTACTTGAATCAGAAAGAGATAAAATAGCATTGGAGTGTTGGAGCTCAGAAGTATTGCTGTCTGTGCTGGTTGTTTAGGGAAACGGCTGAACCTCGATCTGAACACTCGGTTACACGTACGTCTTTGTCTAATGAACTAGAAAAGAAAAAGTGCGACGTATAGATTTATATAGATTTATAAATGACTCGGAGCGACTTTAAATAAACAGCTTTAGAAATAACATAACCTATAAATAACAAAACCTTTTTAACTTAAATTTATTATTATTTAGCAGAAAAATAAAATATTTTGGGGGTTTTATTACTTTTAGTAAATCTTGTGATGCTTCTAACGTATTTTTTGTACAAAAATTCAAAAATACAAGGTAAAATAAGATGTGGCCAATGTTTACAAATTGTGTTTACAGTGTCGTTTAGAATGGTTTGTTTTGGCTTCAAAGAATGTTAAATCATCCCGTATCCAGTCTTAATAAATCCATGGTACGTACTTATTTTCGGCATCGACGCACTATGGACGGAAATCGAAAAAAGTTGGTCAAAATTATTTATGCCAATTTTATGATTTTACATGCTTTAACAATGCATCTAACGTCATTTTAAATAATTTTAAATCCAGTGGAACGTCTAATATATAGGGTGATTCAAGTTAGATGAACAAATCTTGAACACTAATACCATACAATTTTTACAAAATAAAGAAAGCCAAGCCATTAAATACAGATTCCTTGGGCTAAGATAATGATACTTTCCTTATGCCATTTAGCATTTCAATGCCCCCTTTTCGATATAGAGGGTGTTAAAGTTAAGTTTAAAAAATCGATTTCTGTTACTAACTCCGGTCCCTCTTAAGAAATTTGGCTAAAATTTGGAACAGTTTTTTTCTTGTTAAACCACATAATTTGTTTAATTTTAGTCAAATTTTTTAAAAAGGTACTGTGAAAGTGGGAGGTCATGAACCCTTTAACTACCCCAACTTTTTTTGTGCACCCCTGTGTTTAAAAAATGTAGTTTTTTCTATTGGGCGTTTATTTATGCTTTTTAAACAAATAAATGGGTTCCTGAAAATCCTGAAATCTTTAATAACCTTTGCGGCCTCACTTTTTCCAGATGTCCGCAGACTCATCAGGGTAGCAAATGACAATTAATTCTGCTGTTGATGCTGTTAACCTTAGTTCTTTTGTACGACGTCTTTTTGTTCTGTCACTGGACTTCTCAAATTCTGTTTGAGGGCGACCAGGACCACCTTTTGTTGGCAAAGAACGTACAGGAAAAATGATCGAAGTACTGATCCAATCACCAATTTTTCAATAAAACGCCCTTTCGTTCTATTAGAGCTGTTCCATTTTTCTCTAAAATAATAAAAAAAATCGCTGCAGCGACTTCTTGAGAGCATCATGCTCATTGACTTGATATCCGGTAGTATTTTCTACATGATTTACCAAATATTCATATTTTTCATTCATTTTGACCCAGGTGACTCCCAAATCCACTCGTACAATCGTTTATGTTGAATAATTATTGTAGAATCCGAGGAACCTGGCAAGAAAAAATAACCATTAGAAAGGTACAAACCAAAGAAACGCTGCAAATGGAATCATTACTTCCACATCACATGATACATAAAAACTAACATTGTTTTTGAATGGTTTGACTCGGAAAACCTTAAAAAGATATACAACACCGTATGTTAAGCTTACCCCCTCCTCTCATACCTGTTCGCATTACCCCCGTCCTCTTCTGAAATAATGAAAAAAATCTCAAAATGTCATTTTATGGCATGATTAAACAAAAACCTATTACCAATTCCAGTTAATCAATCCCCACCCTTTTTACCCCCTCTCTCTCTGCGCCATTGTAGCTCAAAACCAATCCGAAGCTTTCTCTTATGGCCTAGAATATGTGTACCAAATTTAAAGTCGATATACAACCTGTTCGAAATTTATCGCGCGCACATCAGGCACACACAGACAGACAGACAGATACACACAGAAACCAAAAAAAAAGTTAAATGTATCGAAATTTTAAAGCCATCCTGACGTTTTCAGGCAAAATAAATTTGGAAATTTATTCGCTGGCACAGTAATTCCACTCATTTTGTGATGTGGAAGTATGATCAAATAAATCCAAATAAACAAAAAAAAACATTTAAAAAATGAGAGGCAAATTGGGGCAACTTTTTAAAAAAAAATCCTTAACTAGAAACTACAAACAATGAGAAAGACCAGGAATCGCTACCGAAATCGACCAAAATCCATAATTTATGACTAAACCTTTTATTTAGTTGTGAAAAGTCTGAGCGTTTTTTCCCGCCCAACTTTAAATTTTAATTTAGGGGGCAGTAAAATATGAAAAATAAAAGTATTTGCTAAAATAATATACACATACCTCCAGGTAAAGACTCCATGACGAATTATACAATATACTCCAAAAACAGGCTGAAGATAATCAAGTTTTCACTGTCCGAAAATAACAAAATCCAAAGTGCAGGCGTACTATCGCGCAGAAGGTTAAAATTAACACTGAAGTTCTTAAGAACTGTGCCCCTCACTGAAAAATTATACCTGGGGGATTAAAGGGTGTTTATTAAATATTAGTTTACCCAGGCATTTGTGGCGAATTCTTAGAATTTGTTCTCGGCTGTTTATAACCAACTTTTTTCGATTTCCGTCCATAGTGCGACGCCTCTGGTAACAGACCAACAGTGCCTGCCTTACTTATTACGTTAAAAGTTGTTTAGAATGACCACCATGAACTTCTTGCCATTAATAAAGTCAATTTTGGAACTCTGCCAAGAAGTAACATCTGCCATTCTCGAAAAGTCTTTTAAAATGAGGTACCACACGGCATAGGGTTGCATTTAAACTTTTCGACCTCAACTCCCTAGCGTAACCCCCCAAGGGGGTTGAAAAAGTCAAATTACATAAAAAAGTAGATTTATTAACCAATAAGATACCAATACAATTTGGTGTCTCTATCTTTATTAATAGTAAAGATATTTGCCCATGCTAAGACTTTTCAGACATCCTGTATGTTATATCACTGTAACCGAAGTATTTTCGTATTTCGCATTTTCAAATAACACAATGTGGGTAAGTAAATATTTGTATTTTATTTTCAAATCGAATCCGAATTTTATTTCCAACTAGGTTAAAGCCGTCCCTGGAATAACCCACGTTTGCAAAGCTTTAACTATAACAACTAGCAGAATAGTCCGATATTTAGTAATGAAAATATGCCAGTGTTGACTATGAGACAGCAGCAACCTGGTTCTAGTCATGGAGAAAAAGGCAAGATATGTTCGGGGAAACATAAAAGTGGCTAACCCAAATATAGGTGAAAGACTGGCAAAAAAATATTGGTAATATCATCCCAGAAGACATAATAGAAGATCTTGACCCGAGCTATAAGCATATATGTATATAACTGTGAAAAACTACAATCATAATTTAAAAATCCTCGAACAACTTCTTTTAGACTTGGTGTAGCAGAAAAATTTGAAGCCACTTGTATGTCGCCCGACTACTGGTCCGATGGTGCCCATATTGCACGATACCGCCCACCGCAAAGTAATAGTAACAAAGGTAACTGGAAATCAAACCGTACAAATTGTCAGAATCACCGCAACAAGCAGAGGAAGTCATTAATAGATAGTCAACACAAAGACTAAACTAGTGATAATAACCTATACTCAGACGTTATTTACACTAATATTCAAAGTTTCCTATCACATAAAGACGATATTTTACATAAAATTATAAGGTTGAAACCAAAATTGTTACTTTTCAGTGAATCTAGAACGAGATCTGATATTTCCGACTCTGAAATCATAATAAAGAACTGCACCCATATTGAGACGGTGTTGACTCATACCAGATGTGACTCTAACTCGCGTCATACGGGTGGTGTACTTATTTATATTAGAAATGGTTTAAATTTCTCTAATTAAATCTTCTAGTCTAGAGACAAACTACTGGTATGTTGTTCTCAATATTCAAATTGCAAATCTCTCATTTAAACTGGTAGTGATCTACCATTCTCCTAATTCTAGTCACTGATTTTGATGAAAGAAATTTGGGAAAATATCCTTGATAACAACAGCAGTTGATTAGTTATTGGAGATTTCAATATAAATTTTCAAGAAAATACTTTTTACAGCAGCAAATTAAAAGATATTACTGAGGTATTGGGATTGGACCAACTTATATTGAACCCAACAAGAATTACAAATACTTCAAGTACCCTTATTGATCTAGTTTTCTCTAACTTTTCTTTGCATTGTAAAATTCATGACAACCTAAAATTAGAGATCACTCAATTAAGTATATCTCTTAGATTAAAAAATGAAGCATTAAGTTTAAAGTCGGAAAAAAAATATGTAGGAATTTAGGTCAAACTAACTTGAACAAAATTAATTTAGAGCTGTTAAGTATTAATTGGTCTAAAATATTAAACTCTATAGATGTAGATTATATTTTACAAGCAATCCTAGATAATTGTTCATCCGTTATTAATGTTATATCTCCGGTGAAGGAATTTACTGTCGAAAATAATGATGTGATGGGGTTCGATGCTGAATTAAGGGATAAGGCTAAACAAAAAGATAGAGCCTATTTGAATTTTAAAAAATGTATAAACGGCTCCGAGAAAAATGCTATGTGGGAACTATATAAAAAAGCAAGAAATTCTTTTGTACATTTACTTAAAACTAAAAAAGAACAATATTACTATAATAAAATAGATAAAAATCGAAAAATTGTAAATTGATGTGGAAAACACTCAAACAACTTGTTAATATTACAAGTAAATGTTTTAATCAAAATAATACAAACTTTCCAATTGATATACAACTATAATCGCTACAAGTGAGCAAGAGATAGCTAATAATTTTAATATTTATTTTATATCAAGTATAGAGAAGATACAAACAACCCCCACAGTAAATTCGTTGACATTTGATGAAATAACAATCTGCAACTTCAGATTTTTAAAATTTAAACCCTTAACTATGAATGATTTAAATAAATTGTTTTTCCCTAGATAATAAGTATAGTAACGAAAATTTACTTAACACAAAAATAATTAAAAACATTTTCAGTGTATCTGGGCATATTTTGTTAAAATACATTAACTCATCACTAATAAGTGGGCAGTTTCCAAAAGATCTAAAAACTAGTATAGTAACACCTGTACCTAAAGTAGCTAATAGTTCAGATCCCTCTGACTACCGTTCAATAAATACTCTCTCTGCCATGGAAAAGATTCTGGAATATAGGTACTCAACTTTATGATGATTTCACCCGGAATAACTTGCTTTTCAGAGGGGAGGGGGGGAGACGCCCCCATCTGAGAATATAAAAATTGTCAAAACAAAACCAAAACGTTCCTTAAATAATAAGAAAAATAATAATATTTTTATTTCCCCTTCCAGTTTTTTGTTTCGTTTTTTAAAACTAACAATTTCGTTTTTATTTTATTAATAGATGTTACAATAAAAAAAAGTTAGAATTGCCAACCTGAAGAAAATCGAGAGCGTTTAAAGCCATTGACCGTGACATATTGTTGAAAAAACTTAATGTTATGGCATAGGGGTTACCAGTGGTGCACCCACTGACCAGACCAACATCCTAGACACATAAAAATTTAAAAAGTGCACTACTAATTGAAAAAATCCACCGAATTGCACTAATCAGCCCCCCACCCCAAGACAAAATCCTGGGTGCGCCACTGGGGGGTACAGCCTTGGAATGGCTAACTCATTTCTTAAAAGACAGGAAGCAAATTACTAAAACAAATAACTGTAAATCTACTAAAATTTTGAACCCGCTTGGAGTCCCCCAAGGAAGTCTTCTTGGGCCATTACTTTTCATAATTTATCTAAATGATACAAATAACAATATTAACCCAGATTTCTTAAACCTCTTTGTAAACGACTCACTCATTTCTTGCCACGATAAAAAACTAGAAAATACAATTGATAAAATTAACAAAGAATTAAAGAAATTAGAACATTATCTAAATAAAAATAAATTAAAACTCAATGTGAAAAAAACAAAAGCAATGATCTTAACCACAAAATATAAATAAATACTCTCTAATCTAATAAGAGTTGACAGCTTAAATATATATATATATATATATATATATATATATATATATATATATATATATATATATAAAAGAGAAAGAGAAAACCCCCTGTTAAGGGTTTACGCGTCTTTTTGATGAAGACGTTGCGACTCCCTCCTTGTACTGTGCGAATGTTGCGGACAAGTTGGGCGAATTTGCGAAAATGCGTTTCTCATAAGCCAGAGATGCCGCGTTCGCCCTTAGATTTACCTTCTCAGTGTGTTCTGCTTTTGCATTAGAGCCTTCACCCGCTAGGTGGCGTTATGGTATGTTCTTTCCTGCTTGTGTTTTGCAAAATGGATTTAAGATACGGTAGCGTCGATTGCCTCGATGCGACTGGGTTATGACTGTCTGAATGAGTCCTAACAAGGACGAAACAGCTGTCATAGTCTACCCGGCCCGGGGTTGTCCATTTTCTTAGACTCCCCGTACTTTCATTTTTGATGCAAAAGAGAAACACACTTCCACAGTCCGCTAAGCCACGATTCTTCTTTCTCTTTTATATATTGTACGGACGATAAACTTCTACTTTATATATATATATATATATATATATATATATATATATATATATATATATATATATATATATATATATATATATATATATATATATATATATATAATATATAATTCCAAAATTGAAATTGTCTCTGAAATGAAATATCTCGGTTTTTATACTAATAGGTAACTTATTGACAATCAAACGTCATTTCCTCTATATTAAGAAAAAAATATCCACAAAATTATATTTTTTCTCTAGGCATGCCCCAAATTTCTCAATTAACACAAAAATACTTGTTTATAAAAGCATAACTCATCCC
The DNA here is from genome assembly GCA_963971165.1 of Philopedon plagiatum. Taxonomy (NCBI): domain Eukaryota; kingdom Metazoa; phylum Arthropoda; class Insecta; order Coleoptera; family Curculionidae; genus Philopedon; species Philopedon plagiatum. Next base: position 78,189,896 of record OZ020193.1, read on the forward strand.
CATTTTAACTTTTATGCTAGCTAGCCTTGTATAATTATTAGATGATGGTAATAATAGTAAAGATTCCTTGCAAAAATTCCAAAATAGGGCAATGCGAATCATTTTACGTTGAATCCGATACACTCCTATATCTATGATGTTGGAATGTCTCAAATGGCGGTCAGTTCAAATCTCACTAAAATACAACACTACGATCTTTGTACATAAAATCCTAAACGGCCTTCTTCCACAATACTTACAACAGTACATTACCCGTAATAATGAAATTCATAATTACTTCACTGGACTGGAAGTAATAATAATGTGCATATAAAGAAAATAAACTTTAAAAAACTATGAACTGGGTCTTCATTAAATGCACTGATGAATATAATAGATTGCCACATTTTATTAAATAAAGTAACACTCTTCTTATGTTTAAGCACAGATTGTCGGAATATTTAATATAACACAAATGTTAATTTTTTATACACACTATGCTTTTTATATCTGTTCCATTGTATTACAAATTTGTATTAGGATATACCGATTCTGTAATATATAGTTATTACAGTTATAGGGGTAGATGTTTACATCAAAGATTATAGGCTGTAGGGCTAGCTTCTCACAGGACGTTGGGGTAGATATTGACTCAACTGATGCTTATGGCATTGGTGCCAGATGGCACCGATTAATCCTACGTACCAATACGGATAAGGAACTACGGATGCACTACTACGGATTCCGTTGCATCCCGCTGACCCATTTTGTGGAATTGTCAAGAACAGTTTATAAAAACAGTATACACTGGTCAGGGTTCACAAAATAATCCCGAGGTCAACGATATGCAATTGTGGCACATAGACCGGTTTCCGAAATATAAAATCAATAATATAATAATAAAATGTATGGAAATTTGGAAGAAATGCGAAAATATAATAATAACTACAATTAAATTACAGAATAGGTACATCCAAATACAAATTTGTAATACAATGGAGCAGATCTAAAAAGTATCGTATGTAAAATATATGACACTATTACAACCCCCAAATAAATTTTGATTTTCTCTTACAGACATAACAGATATGTATGTCAGGGGCAGGATTTTCGATTCTTAGAATTTAGGTTTGCAAGTTTCAGTTGATTTTAGGTTTAAGATCCTACTCATGCATCTTTTTTGCAAAGGAAATATTCTGTTTGCCTCCGCGATCCTTGCACCGAAGACGGGACCATACCTCAGACGAGAGTATACATACGCATGATAAGCCATACAGGCTGTCTTTAGCTATAAATCTTTAGTGCATAACAATATTTAGCAATCTTATTTGCCAGGCAGTCGTATGCTGTCGCCAGTCTAATCTATGATCTAGTGCTACGCACAGAAATAAACCCAATAACACTGTTTCCAGAGATCTATAGTTATTTATATAAGGTCTGATTGTTCATAGTTTGATAATTTTATTGAATTTAATTAATTGTGTTTTTTAATATGTAGTAAAAGATTGTTTGAAGAAAACAAGCTTTCAAGTGCACTAAGGTTATTTAAAATTGTGTCAGTCTCATTTTCATTTGGCTTCAGTGAAAATATAACTGATCTATCGTCTGAAACTTGAATCATGTTTGGAATGCCAGATGATAGTTTATTGGTGTAGATTATGTAGAGGAAGGACCCCAAATCTGATCCCTGAGGGACCCCTTACCACAATTCCCACTCCCGAGTACAAAAGTGTTCCATTTTTGTTTGGAGCAATTGTGATCTGCATACGATTTTAGAGATATGAATTGATGAGTGCATTTGAGGTACCTTTGATACCTACCATACTTTTCTAGTTTTAGTAGGAAAGCTTTATGGTCTACATTATCAAATGCTTTTGATAATACCAAATACAGAGCAACTGTAGGTTTTCCCGAATTTAAAGATTCTAAAACTTTACTAAGTTCCCGATAAACTGCTCTAATGGTGGATTTTTTTCAACAGAATCCATTTTAATAATCCTATAGCAGGTTTTCTTTTTCCAAACACGCAATCAACATTTCATTTATGGCCTTTTGAAAAATTTTACTTACATTACTTAAAAGTGCTGTTGGTCTATAGTTTTATATTTCATTACCTTTTTTATGTATTGATTTAATTAGTATGATTTTGCATTTTTCTGCAAGTTGCCAGTGCCAAGTATTAAATTTATGGTGTAAGTCAGTGGGGGTGCAATCTTGGCTGAACACGCTTCAAGATGCAAATTAGAATCTGATCTTTCCCGACAGATTTTTTGTTGTTGAAAGTTGCTATTATGTTTCATGAGAATCGACTGGGTGCATAATGTATATTATGCAATGAGCATTTAATGAGCATTTAACGAGCCGAAGGCGAGTGTCGTAATGAATACGAGCGTCAAAATTTATTAAAGCTATTTTTTCGTATGTTTTTGCTGATTTTACAGGTAATAAATTTCTTGCGGCTCTTGTGGCCTGTTCCACAATTTCTGGTGGAGTTAAATTCTCAATTTCAGTCCCGCACATTTTCACCGATTTTATTTGCAAAAAACACAAATATTATGAATTTAGTAAGTAAACAGAAAATAATATGAACTGTCAATTGATTAATTTTTAATTTGTCATGGTCATGGCAATCCTTGATACTGACCGAATATTGCTGTGATGTTTAATTTCTATTGGTTATAAACTTGTATCTTAATGAAAAATCTGTATCTTAATGAATCTCATTAAAGTACAGGTATCAAATGTCTATAACATCAATTAAAGTGTGGAAGTAAAAAAAACTTTTTTGGTGATTTTTTATTTGTTCTGGGACATTGCCATACTCTACATTTAAGTTAGGACAAGCGTTTATGTAATATTTATTGATATAAGTAGTTTAAGTTTTCTATGACACAGGCTGTTTTTTTGTTTGCTTTCTGCCTATGTATTTACATACTAGATTCCAAATTTCTTGTACTGGACTGTGAAAGTTTTGCAAATACTTTCTTCAGAGTCCTTTTTTGCTTGTTTAATCACAGATTTAACAATTTTGTGTAAGTTTTATATGTGTCTGTCAGAACATCACCCCTTAGCACTTTTTATACAAGATCTTTTTGTTTTTAATGATGCTAATGATCCAAAATCTGGTTTTACAACTAGATTTTTTTATTATTTTTAATTTAGGAAAAATTGTATTAAATATAGAGGTTGTAATCTCTATAATGGATTAAACCATTCGTTGAGACAAGAAACATCTTATTTATTATTTAGGAAAAAGCTTAAAGACATTTTAGTAAACAATTGTTTTTGTTCCTTTGAAGTTTTTTAGAAATGAACAATAGTTTTTGTTACTTTGAAGTGTTTTAGAAGCTCAAACTTTCCAGCTTGGTTTAATAATGACTTAAAGCAGCTTGCAATTCAAAAAAAGATTGCTCATAAATGCTTCAAAATGACAGGACTTTTCTCAGGCTATGGAGAATTTTTACACTTCGTGACAGTTGTACGATCTTAAGTAAGACTTGTTATGCGAACCATATCCGATCAGTCAAGGACAATCTTCAAACTGATTCGGGTTATTTTAGGTGTCTTCCTGAGCAGCGTCCGGAAGGCCAGTGGCCAGGGATGGGTCATGACGCGTCGAGAATTAATTTTCGACGTTCGTGTCGAAAAATCCGTCGAAAATGTCGAATATTGTCGAAAATGTCGAATATTAAGTTAAAAATGTCGACAATTTTATTCCCCCATGGACTAACTTACCTTTTAAAAATACGTTCCCAAAAGTTTTCCAGTGTATCTAAATACTTTTTCATAAATTATTGTTCTTCGTTCGCGATCACGAGAGAAGACCTGGATAAAGCCTTGGCTACATTTATGTTTGGATGCAACATACCCTTTTCGGTCGTGGAGTCTTCACATTTTAAAAATTTCATAAACTCTCTTCGCCCTTCAAACAAGTTACCAACAAGAAAAACTTTAACCAACTCGTTACTACCAAAATGCTACGAAAATTGTAAGAATTCTTTGAAGAATTTTGACGCCGAGTCCGTTATGTTGATTGACGGTTGGAAAAATTCTAATAATACGAAGAATGTAGTATGCCTTATTCATAATGTAGGAGGTGATAAACTACAGCAAGTTGTCGAGCAGTGCGTAATTTTAGCGAAAGAAATATATAATACTATTTATGCAATCTGCTCAGATAATGCTAGTAACATGAGAAAGATGGGTTAACAAATCAATATTTGGTACTCAAATTGCAATAGTCATACTGCAAATCTTTTGGCAAAAGAATTGGTGTCAGATCATATTGCAGGAAGAGTACAAACTGTATTAAAAGAATTTTCATCACCTGATATAGAAACAAGTATTATAAAACATAATGGAAAAACAATAATATTAGCTGGGGAAACACGCTGGTGTTCATTTAGAGACTTTTGTTAATTTTTTAGATAATTTAAAGGCTATGAGGAATGTGATTGCAGAAGATAACACGAAAATCAAACTAAATGTAACTAAACTTGTTTTTGATGAAAATTTAAAAAAGCAAGTAGAGGATAGCGTTGTCATTGGATCCCGTATGCAAGCTTCTAAATAGATTACAGAGCACACAGGCTTCAATTGCTGATGCAGCTGAGGAATGGCTAACATTGCGTTTACCAGATGATTTTGAACAATATGATCATTTTGTGAAAACCGACAGAAACAAGCATTAAATGTTTATTCTCTATCAGCAAATTTTTTACATCCACTTTATAGAGGTAAGATGTTATCGGAAGAACAAATACGAGATGTGGAAAATTTTTTCATAGATAATTTAAGTGCTGATGCATTATATGATTTCCATTTGTATAGAAATAACAAAAACTTCTTCCAGAAACTTTTCTCCAAACAAATCGCGAATGTGCAGACTTTCTGGGGATTGGCCGAAAGACATCATTCAGAACTGGAGAAGTTAGCCATGAAGGTAAACTCAATACCAGCCTCTTCGGTACAGCTCGAGAGACTTTTCTCAAATTCGTCCTTCATTCACTCTAGGCTGAGAAATAGACTCAGTTCAGAAAATTCGAAAAAACTTACTTACTTCTACTCGTATTAAGTACCACATGAAAATAAGGGATGAAAACAGAAGTCATGAATATTAGTTTGTTTTTATAAGATATTTTAAATGCCAGTTTTTGAAATCCTTTGTGAATGTACTTTAAGTTTATAGTCGTTAAGTTGACATATTTTTATTATCCATCTGCTGTTTTGTATTTCCATGCTTTTAAACAATATATTAATTATTAATATTAATACACATTGATTTATAGTTATTACTATACTATAACCAACTTACTCTTTGCCAAAGAATCTTTGGTTAGTTAGGTATAGTATAGTATTTATTTCCAAATTCCAAATTAAAATATCCGAATATATTTTCGACTGTCGAAAATAAATGGTGTCAAAAAATAATTTTCGACGAGTCGAAAAAAGCGTCGAGTATGTCAAATTTTCGACGTACCCAACCCTGCCAGTGGCTATCCCAATTCAATGTATTTTAATGATGTGCATAGTGAAAACTGTAGCGAGTGAATGAATTTGTTTGATGCTTATTTTTTTACAGTTTAGTCAACATTAAATATAAATGTACCTGCATATTATAAATTGCTGAAGGAGTGTGTCAGTATTAATGTATTGGATGTTGGTGTGACTGAAGTGTTTGACTCAATTATGCACTGTAGGCCTGGCTGTTCCTTTGGTATGGATGGCATACCTACTCTCCTGCTAAGGGGTTGCAAGTGCCCTCTGAGCCAGCCATTACATATTATTTTTAATTTGTCTCTTAAGACCGGAATATTTCCGGACTTCCGGAAACAACTAGTCTTTTATTACTCCGACCTTTAATAATGATTTTTTATTTGTTCAGGTTGGGGTCAATTTTTTTTTAGGTAAGTGTGATTCAGACTGTACAGTAGGTTATAGTCTAAAAGCAGTTCAGATCTAAACCACCTAAATAAATAAATTAATATAATATATCGACAGTGGCGGCTGGTCCTAAAGGGCACAAGGGCACGTGCCCACTCTACATTTTCGACAAATAAAAAATCTTTTATCAAAAGTCAAAATGAAATAATACACCGCCGCGCCTCAATACCTCGTTCCTTGCATGTGACACCACGGCGAACGCGACCGCCGGCGATCAAAACTTATCTCCAGGGACACAGCAGATTTGTCCCAATTTCATCATCAATTTTGGTGGCGACGCCGGTCTATGCATTGGAGAATTAGGGTTAAAATCGCGTGCTATCGGCATCTGGATGGGCACAATATTTCGTGTCTCCTAGCACTTGTTTATTGTTTGGATTTCGAGCGGCGTTGTCCTTGGCGCGGCGGGCGGAAGAGATTATTGCACAATTTTATGTTTAGTTTTCTTGATATATTAACACATGAAGGCCTAATAATTTTTTTTTGTGATCAGTTGAGGGATAGTTTTTTTTATTTAATTAGTTTATTAATTATTAGTAGTGCATTAGTGCGTAGTATTACTAGTAATTCTAGTACTGTGTATTTTGTTTTTTTCTTACTTTTGGGTTTTCCTGATCCGCCGTTTCCAAAAAATGGAATCAGAAATAAACTCAGTGCAATATTTATTACAAAAGATTGTTTTACAATTTTTTAAGTATAGGTGTTATTGATTTGTATTTGTGCCCCCCCCCCTCCTCCCCCCCCCCCCCCCCCCGAACAAAAAAGTCGCGAGCCGCCACTGTATACCGATGTAGGTACCTTTTGTTGAAGAAATTCTCTACTACCTAATACTCATATCTATTATGTTGTGTGCAATAATAATAAGAAAATTTACCATTCAAGCTTGTTGTTACTAAGAACAGTTATTAATAGTTGTCATCAAGTCTATGAGGCTAACATCTTGTGAGACTTTTATCATGTAACAACAAAAATGAAATCAAGGCTTTTCAGGTAACACACTTTTATTTCGGATCATTTTCAATATGCTGACCTAACATATTACTAAGTAAGTTCCTACTAGGGATAATATACAAGTTAACAGTGCTTGTAGGTAAAAGATGATACCAATTAAGTGTTAAATGTTTTCATTTATATTTTTTTAATGTAATTTTTACATATTTTTTGTTAGTAACAAAAGTAGGTTGATTTACATACACCTAGTGTTTTTATTTTTGGAGATAAGAAAAGTATTTACGCTGAGACTCACAAAAACAGTTACAGATTTAAAACTGCTTTAAATTTAGATCTTCTAGTAGCTTACATAGGTTTTAACGCGGATTTAAAAAAGTTTTTGATTTTTATCTTAGAACTTAGTGAAATGAATGTTCTATTATAATGGAAAATACATACTTAAATTCTCCTTTTGCTTATAAATTTGCAAAAAGACTTTACTTGCTTTATTCTGAAACATGTCAATTTAAAACCTTGATTATTAAATTAGACCGGTCGCAGGGTTGGGTACGTCGAAAATTTGACATACTCGACGCTTTTTTCGACGCGTCGAAAATTATTTTTTGACACCATTTATTTTCGACATATTCGACAGTCGCAAATATATTCGGATATTTTAATTTGGAATTTGGCAATAAATACTATACTATACTATAACTAACCAAAGACTCTTTGGCAAAGAGTAAGTTGGTTATAGTATAGTAATAACTATAAATCAATGTGTATTAATATTAATAATTAATATATTGTTTAAAAGCATGGAAATACAAAACAGCAGATGGATAATAAAAATATGTCAACTTAACGACTATAAACTTAAAGTACATTCACAAAGGATTTCAAAAACTGGCATTTAAAATATCTTATAAAAACAAACTAATATTCATCACTTCTGTTTTCATCCCTTATTTTCATGTGGTACTTAATACGAGTAGAAGTAAGTAAGTTTTTTCGAATTTTCTGAACTGAGTCTATTTCTCAGCCTAGAGTGAATGAAGGACCAATTTGAGAAAAGTCTCTCGAGCTGTACCGAAGAGGCTGGTATTGAGTTTACCTTCATGGCTAACTTCTCCAGTTCTGAATGATGTCTTTCGGCCAATTCCCAGAAAGTCTGCACATTCGCGATTTGTTTGGAGAAAAGTTTCTGGAAGAAGTTTTTGTTATTTTTATACAAATGGAAATCATATAATGCATCAGCACTTAAATTATCTATGAGAAAATTTTCCACATCTCGTATTTGTTCTTCCGATAACATCTTACCTCTATAAAGTGGATGTAAAAAATTTGCTGATAGAGAATAAACATTTAATGCTTGTTTCTGTCGGTTTTCACAAAATGATCATATTGTTCAAAATCATCTGGTAAACGCAATTCCTCAGCTGCATCAGCAATTGAAGCCTGTGTGCTCTGTAATTTATTTAGAAGCTTGCATACGGGATCCACTGACAACGCTATCCTCTACTTGCTTTTTTAAATTTTCATCAAAAACAAGTTTAGTTACATTTAGTTTGATTTTCGTGTTATCTTCTGCAATCACATTCCTCATAGCCTTTAAATTATCTAAAAAATTAACAAAAGTCTCTAAATGAACACCAGCGTGTTTCCCCAGCTAATATTATTGTTTTTCCATTATGTTTTATAATACTTTTTTCTATATCAGGTGATGAAAATTCTTTTAATACAGTTTGTACTCTTCCTGCAATATGATCTGACACCAATTCTTTTGCCAAAAGATTTGCAGTATGACTATTGCAATTTGAGTACCAAAGATTGATTTGTTAACCCATCTTTCTCATTTTACTAGCATTATCTGAGCAGATTGCATAAATAGTATTATATATTTCTTTCGCTAAAATTACGCACTGCTCGACAACTTGCTGTAGTTTATCACCTCCTACATTATGAATAAGACATACTACATTCTTCGTATTATTAGAATTTGTCCAACCGTCAATCAACATAACGGACTCGGCGTCAAAATTCTTCAAAGAATTCTTACAATTTTCGTAGCATTTTGGTAGTAACGAGTTGGTTAAAGTTTTTCTTGTTGGTAACTTGTATGAAGGGCGAAGAGAGTTTATGAAATTTTTAAAATGTGAAGACTCCACGACCGAAAAGGGTATGTTGCATCCAAACATAAATGTAGCCAAGGCTTTATCCAGGTCTTCTCTCGTGATCGCGAACGAAGAACAATTTATGAAAAAGTATTTAGATACACTGGAAAACTTTTGGGAACGTATTTTTAAAAGGTAAGTTAGTCCATGGGGTAATAAAATTGTCGACATTTTTAACTTAATATTCGACATTTTCGACAATATTCGACATTTTCGACAATATTCGACATTTTCGACGGATTTTTCGACACGAACGTCGAAAATAAATTCTCGACGCGTCATTACCCATCCCTGCCGGTCAGTAACAGAAAATCCCAGGGTTAGACTTTTGTGTGGTTCTAGCATTATCGGAGTAGAATTTTCTTTTACAAATTGTACAAATTGAATTTGAAAATGCCACTATTCTTTTCTGTTATTCTTTTTATGAATTCTTCACTACAAATCATATACTGAACTACTATACAAAAGAACTTTTTATACATTAACTTTTTGTTATAAAATAATTAAAGAAAAGACGGCTGCACTTTTATAAAGGGAAACTTATAATAGTTAAAACCATAAAGGTGGATTTATGCAGACTACTTTAAATTCGTTTAAATTTAATTTAACCCTAATTTAACTTTGCTTTTACTTTAGTACGAGTTAAATACACATGAAGGCATAAGAGCATTTATCCACAACTTTAATTTAATTTTACTTTAATTTTAAAATTTCAATGAAAATTTCTTAAAGCAAAATTAAATGGTTTGCATCATGGATTTATTATAATAAGGATTTGATGTCCATATACTGTGAGCGTATCGAAGGTGAAGCCTTATATTTTGTTGTTTGTTATTCTACTTGGTAGAACAGTTTACGAACTACGAATTACTCATAGACAAGATGAATTACCACGTAATTGAATCAAGAATGGTAGTAGAAAGAGATAAAATAGCATTGGAGTGTTGGAGCTCAGGAGTGTTGCAGTCCCTGCTGGTTGTTTAGGAAAACCGTCTGAACACTCGGTTACACGTACATCTTTGTCTAATGAACTAGAAAAGAAAAAGTGCGACGTATAGATTTATAAATGACTCGGAGCGACTTTAAATAAACACCTTTAGAAATAACATAACCTATAAATAATAAAATCTTTTTAACTTAAATTTATTATTATTTAGCAGAAAAATATATTTTGGGGCTTTTATTACTTTTAGTAAATCTTGTGATGCTTCTAACGTATTTTTTGTACAAAAATACAAGGTAAAATAAGATGTGGCCAATGTTTACAAATTGTGTTTACAGTGTCGTTTAGAATGGTTTGTTTTGGCTTCAAAGAATGTTAAATCATCCCGTATCCAGTCTTAATAAATCCATGGTTTGCATAAACCAACCTTAATATACATTCCACCATCCCGGGGCCGGTCGACTTTAGGGACAGTAGATTTTACAAAAAACAACAAATACATCAAAAAGCATATACTTTTAAAGGTAAATTTCAATAAAAAAATTTGCGGAATACTCAGTAGTTGTTTAGAAAAAACTGTTTTATTTCGACCAAAACGAAGGTTTTTACCAACTCCAATCGTAAAAACTCGTTGATTTCTGTCTTGGTAAATGACAGGTGATAGCAACGTTGTCGGATTGTTTGTTAAGTATTAGTGGGCGAGCCTCATAAACTTTTCTTTCGGATTTTTTTCGCACCGATCCCTCTTCGCTTGCGAGGAAAGAGACTGGTCAGGGCCCCTAACCAGGTGCTAACCCTGTTCCGACCTTAGGGTGCCCCCCGATCCACCGTTCGCTAGATTTTCTGGATCCACAGCGTTTAAACAGAAATAAAATTTGCAAGCACAACGGCAACATCGCTACATAAAATCTTGCTACACCCATGCGCTGACAGCTGTCAAACGTACAATATGACAACCCAAAGTATGGCGGAATATGAAAACAAATCATTGACATTTCAACACGGATGGACCGGCCGCCATGCGCAGTGATTGATTCCAGAGTGAGACAGGTAGAGAAGGATGGTGCTAGTCCGGGCAGAAATATGAAATTCAGCCATTTGTTCTGTGTTGATTTGTGTGCATCTAGCCGATTTATGTAAACATTTCATATTTATTTCTTCTCAGGAGTATTAATTTTATGTTTTTTTAACTTCCACTAGTGTAATTATTAGTTTTGAAAATGGTTGAGTCGTGCTCAGCTATAAATTGTACATCGAGAAGAAGAAAAGAAGTTAAGTTAAAATTTCACAGGTACTTTTATTTGTACTTCCATATTTATTTGTAGGTACGTTTTAAAATTATACATTAGAACTACATAAAAAACACGTTTCAGATTTCCAAAAGATCGTAATTTAAACCGATTATGGCTAAATGCCATGAGAAGGATAAATTACACTCCAAGTAACACAGCAGTAATTTGTGAAAAACATTTTACTGTTAAGGATTACGAGGTAAATGTTCATGGCAACAGAATATTAAAGAAGGGCGCAGTTCCATCAGTTTTTGATTTTCCATCCCATTTGAAGAAAGAAATTAAAAAACGAAGAGTTTTAAAAAGGCATATTAAGACTGTTTCTCCAGTTGAGCTAGGTATTATCATATAGTATGAGTAGGTGACAAAGTAAAAAATAAGCAAAAATTATTTTTAGTAGCAGGATAATAACTTTTTTAGCACCTAAGAACCATGCTGAACTGCCTATGGATATTGGGAATGAGGAGAACCCAGAATTGATGGACTTATCTGACAATGTAAACATGCCTGGCCCATCTGCTTCTAAAGACGAAGATCCCAAACCATCTACCTCAAGTGAGATCTCGGGGAAAGCAAGTACAGAGAGGTAGGCAGTTGCTTGCAATGTAAATGTATAACACAATTTCCATATGCTTTTTTTTATTTTTTTAGAGCTAGAAGAGAACCTTATTTCTTTGGTGATTTCAAAGAGTCTGATTTAAACCATGTAGAGAGAAGGAAAAGGTTTTGGCAAGTAGCAAAGAAGACAGTTACTCGATATAAGAAGTTAAACAAGTACTATTCATGCAAAATTAGAAGGCAAAAACAGAAAATAAATAGTCTGAATAGTTTGCTTGATGAACTTATGAACAAACAAAAAATATCAGCTACACAGTCATTAGTATTAAAGGTAGAGTTAAAAGAAGGTACTGCTTGTTGAATAATAAAGCATGACCATATTTCGTAATGTATTTAGGTATTTGTTATTTGTGAGTAAATTTAATTAGTAAATGCATTTATTTTTAAGTAGTCTAGAAGCATGATCATGTAGATTATGTATTATGTCAACTTTAACAGAAAATCATTTACCTTATAGTAATTTCTGCATGGCTTTCAGTTATTGGTGGAAATTTATGCATGTTAATTTTGTAGGAAAGTATTCCTGAAGCACAGAAGCAGATACTTTTCAGACATCTTGAAAAACGAACAAACACTAAATATAATCCCGAATTAAGATCTTTTGCCCTTACACTACACTTTTACTCTGCTTCAGCTTACGATTATGTAAGAAGAATGTTTGGGAAAAATTCGTTACCCCATCCACGTACCCTTTCAAAATGGTACAGCACTGTTGATGGGACCCCAGGATACAGTGCAGAAGCACTACGGGCAATAAAAATCAAAGTAGATAACGAAAAACGAAAAGGAAAAAAATTGGTTGCAGGATTGGTAATGGATGAAATGTATATTCATCAACATGTTCATTGGACAGGCAGTAGGCATGTGGGATATATTAATTTTGGTACTGACATGCAAAACAGCGATATGCTTCCAATGGCTACAAAGGCTTTAGTATTTATGATAGTGGGATTAAATTCAAGGTGGAAAGTTCCTGTTGCATATTTTTTGATTGATTCTGTATCAGCAGAAGAAAAATCAAATTTGGTTAAAGGCTGTCTTGTACAATTAGAAGGCACAGGAATTTTAGTTAAAAGTCTAACTTTTGATGGAGATGCGTCCAATATTTCTATGGCTAAGTTGTTGGGAGCAGATTTGACCTTTCCCAATATAAGACCATACTTTTTAAATCCCTATAATCAGGAGAACATACATATAATATTGGACGCATGTCACATGATTAAATTAGTTCGTAATACGCTCGGAGATTGGGGTTTCCTTTATAATGGTGAAGGTACTTCAATAAACTGGCACTATTTCAAGGAGTTGGTTAAATTGCAAGAAGAAACAGGTCTTCATTGTGCTACAAAATTAAAATCCAGGCATATAAATTATTATAAAGAGAAAATGAGAGTGAAGCTTGCAGTTCAAACCTTTAGTACCAGCGTAAGTGATGCCCTTGAATACTGCTCAAAAGATTTGAACATACAGGCTTTTAATGGTTGTGAGGCAACTGTAGAATTTTGTCGAAACCTAAATAACATATTCGACCTTCTGAACACCAGAAATTTTTTAGGCAGTACTGCTTACAAAAAACCACTTTATAAAGGTAGCGAATCCTTTCTTAAAACTTTTGTAAATACTTCTATTAATTATTTAAGCTCATTAAAATCTCCAGACAAAGTTGATATTTTATTAACTGGTAGGAAAACTGGATTTCTAGGTTTAATGATTTGCTTAATTAGTATTGAAAACCTGTTTTCCGAACTAGTAAAAACTGATGTAATGAAATTTTTCCTAACATATAAATTAAGTCAAGATCATTTGGAAATGTTCTTTTCCGCCATTCGGCGTAGAGGAGGATTTTCAAATAATCCTACTGCTTGGCAGTTCGAGCAAGCATATAAAAGGCTTCTTATTCACAGTGAAATAACCGCTCCCGATAGTGCAAATTGTTTAGCTCAAGATGACACATCCATTTTAAATGTTTCTTCCACATCCTACATTAGTACTTGTCTAGATTCATTAATCGAGGAGGAAGATATTTCCCTAGATTTGGAGCAGCAATACATTAGTAATCATAGTAACATCCTCAATTGTATATATTTAAGTGATGTTGTCGAGTATATCGCTGGATTTGTGAGTAGAAAACTGATGAGGACCTTAAATTGTAAGGAGTGTGCCAATTCTTTAAATGGCAAAACGCTACGGGTAGCGCCATCTCGGCAGATCTAGGCCAAGTAATACACACATTTATTTATGCTGGTACAGCTATTAGTACCTTCGAGCTTGATTTCTCTCTGTCGTCTCTAGCCTCGCTGATGAGCCGTGATACGGCGAAACGCGTCCGGGGATGAGACGCCAGAGAGAAATCAAAACTGATATACGTTCCATAATATCGAACTTTGTTCGATGTTTGGAATTTTATATAATTCTTTAAATGTCGTAACTTCATCGTGTAGACTCCTTAATAGGAAAAACAGGGGGGGGGGGGGGGGACTTTGTAAGCCATCAAAAGATGTAGTAAAAATTTGCATTGTTGCAGAAAGCATTATAAAATTAGAAAAAAATTTCTCTGCACCAAATATTATGTTAAAATTAATATGTTCATCCATAAGGCATTTAAATATAAGTGAATTATTTAGATCTTTAATCAGTCACTCTGTAGATCAGGGCCCACTTCAGGGTCATATTTTACAATTAATAAGGTTAATTTTAAGAAGTTATTTTACAGTACGTCTCCATCATATTAACTCCCAAAAAAATGAAATACCGAATAGGTTGCGACAAAAATTAACAAAAGTTATTCTGTTTACTAGTCAGTAGGAAACTATTGTAAGAAAATTTAATTTTTGTCCATTTAAAAAAGCTGTTGTACCTATCAGGATTATTACCAAAGTTAATTCTATTGTGAAATGCAAATTTATTTTAAGTGTTATTTTCTTGTTATCACTTATCAGATATGCTAATATACGATATTTGTAGTATTCAGTATTTGTTAGTCGTTTTACTAATTAATTTTTCCTAAATATACCATCATTCTACCCTTTACCTTTGAAATCCTATTACCATAAACGTCTTAAAATAACCCAAGATTCCTGTAGTCTGTGATAATTTTCAAGAAAACGATTTCATTCAGTTTTCCAAATAATAAATAAATATTATTCATCTCATTTATGGTCAATAATTCTTAAAAGCATTATTTAATAATAATTACTTCATATTATTTGTTATTTATTTTATTATTACATAGCAAAGAATACTAAACAGGTCGGTTAGCATTTAAAAACGAGCTTCCCGCCACCGCTTTTGCCCTGACTAGCCTCCTCTCTTTCTCGCACCTCTCTTACTAATGTTGGCCGCAAGCGCAAAGCATTAGGCGATTTTAAATCAGTGACTAAAAGCCTGACCTAGTCACCTGTATTCATGATCAAACGTCACAAAAATGACGTCAGCGAGAAATCTGATTTAAATTCGTTTTCATATTATTCACTGAATCACTGAATGACAGATCACATCAGTGGTAAAACTAACCTCAGTTTATTAAGTACTTATGTTTTATGCTCATTTTTTCTGTCCCGTTGCTTTTTAACTTAGTAGTTTACGTCATTTTGTTCTTTCCGACAAATTTTTGTTTGTTTAGGACACATTTAAGCCTGGTCAAGGTATCGCTGAACTACTGACTTCCATAAAATTAAAGACCTCTACGTCTACCGTTTATCATCCGCATAAGAATATCTCTCGCCTTTTGGAAAAGACAATTTTGTCGGTATTTCTTTCTCTAATTGTTTCCAGTTCGGCTTGCATTGCCACAAAAATGGAAAAACATAAATCAAAACAAACAACCCTTTCGCAAATATAAATATAAAAATTGACATTGACAAAAATGACAGTATACGGGGTTGACCATGCTCGCAATCGTGGTCAGGCAAATAGCAACTAGGTCAAGACTACCTTCCGTATGACGTCATAAAATCTGATTTGAAATTGTGTAGTCAGGCGTAGTCATGACTAGGTCTCTGATTTAAAATCGCCTATTGAATTCATTGAATTCAATGGAACGGGGCCGGTCCATCCGTGTTGAAATGTCAATGAAACAAATCGAATTTTTTACATTTTTGAGCTCATACAAGAATTTTAGTGGAATAAGTTTGTTTATTTGTTATTATCCGCATTTATTTAAGTGACAAAAAAGGTAAAACTTTATCTTTTCATGGTAGATTGAAGGAAAATTCGACAAATGTACTGTCCCTAAAGTCGACCGTAGCCCACCATCCCTAACCTGTAAAATTACATAACTAGCTATTTTCTTTACAAATTAATGTTAATCTTAAAAAACATTTGTTTACCTGGTATGAAATAGGGCCGCTCCATTTTTTAGAAATAACCTGGACGGTAAATTACTCAAACTACTTCTTAATATTGAATACATTTTTGTTTTTCTTTACTTTTCCTGCCAATCACAGAACAATAGGTTTTCAGCTTTTCAGTTTCTGCCAACCCGAGAAGACCGATCAATGCCAACTCTATTCACCACCACAGAAAAATAAGGAATTTAACGGTTCAAGACATTTCAATTCAGCTGATTCCGATAGTGGCGCCACCAACTCCTGGTGCATGTCAATTCGAGCTTGTAGCGGGAAATTTAAAATTAATTTGGGCTTTTAGGTTTTAGGTTTCAATAAATAAACACATGAATGACGAATTTTGGCGATTTAAAACCATCACAATCAAAACCCTGTGCTCTCTTTGTTTATCCAACGTAATTAAACGTAAACAAGCAAAGATGGTGCACCAAAAATCGAAACCATATTGTTATCCTTATTTGTGCAATGCAGTCAAATGTAAATAAATAAAGAAAACAATGGTAAACCCTTGGGTTTGGTTTTAATGGTTTTGAATCACCAAAATTCGTCTGAAGTTTGTTTCTGCAGCAGTTTGAAACTAGTCAGAGCCAATCATCTTCAAGGAAATCAGTTTGCTGATCGAGACCGGGCAATTTCATTGGCTCTGGTTAATTTGAAACTGCTGCATAAACAAACCCATAATGTCCAGCTTTATACCACTCAACTCAATTGAGTACACAAAAAAATAAGTGGTTAAATAAATGTACATAGAAATATATACCAAAAAAAAAAATATTTCATAATCAAAACAAAAATTAAAATAGCTGTACAGTAATAACAACTTGAACTTACAAAAGACACAAAAATCATATTTTTGATATTTTTGATGAATGTAACTAGTAACATTGTCAAAGGAAAAGAGGCTTTTTTATATATCCTTTTAAATGCATATATTAACTTTGAATATGTCAAGGTATGGAGTTATATACATTACCTGCCACATATGATTCCATGGTTGCAATAAAGCGGAACTGTGTTTGGGTATTTGAAGAAGGTGGGTGTTTTATGGGCTAGAGTAAGCAAGAAAATGTTGATATATTTACAGCTGGTAAAATGCAATTAAAATAAGAGGGAAACAAGGACATTATATGCAAGACTGTACGAGAGCCGGCAAGTTCAAAGCCTAAACACCTTTGTAAGAACCTACAGGAAAATCCTAAATTTTCAAGATTTCAAAAGAGAAAAAGGACAGCACGTCATCATCAGCCTGACGATGACGAACACATTCAGCTAGATGTTCTGCTTTAGTTTAATGAAAATCCTTCTAACTCTTTGCCGGTGGCATGTAAAGAATTAAACACTACATTTTACACAGTCAAAAGCTCTCGAAAATAGTTCAAATATAAATCTTATAAGTTCAGTAATATGGCGAGCCTTCAGAAAAAAAAATCATAAGGTTAGTTTAAAACTCGCTTATTTGATGTTCAATTGATTTTTCAGTTACGTTTCCTGATGGTTCTTGCACAAATCTACAGTTTTTCTAATTTAAACATTTTTCTATCTCTTCAAATAAAACCAATAAACCAAATAACCATTTACACAAGAAGCTAAATGCAGTTTTCTCCTGTCGCATATGTTGAGCCACTCCAACTGAGCCAATCTCTGCACGACACATGATCTATCCTTCTTAACGAGAAAATAAATCTAATACAAGAATTTAGAATCATCTGTATACATGCAGCTGATTGGTAGTCAAAACAAGGTCCATACACTAGATCGGCCCGGTTACGCTTACAATGACTCATCACCAGCGACTTGCATAGACATTTCCTAAGTTGACTATTTAGTATTCTCCTATTTTAATACAGATTTGTTAGTAATAAATTATCTTTGAACGGTGCATTTCACCTGGGTTCTGAAACGTAAATCCCTGTCAATATTTAGACCCAAACCCTTCACCGTTTATACTGATTCAACAATAACTCCCTTTATACTGCTGACCCCCATATACACATCAGTACCGCCTAAGGAAGTCCCAAAACTTATTGCAATAGATTTAATCTGGGACTTAATTTTAAACCGCTGAGTAAACACAAAGATGACTGCTTCAGAAGCGGCCGAAAACCGCGTACGGTCCGAAATACGGCAAACCCGGCGGATTGTAGGTAGGGCATGTCCTCTTTGCCGTGGCGGCCATGGAATCTAATGCCGCTTTTGGGCCATGCGCGGCATTACAGATTGTTGGTTCCGTCGCTGGACCGCAAATTAAATATCTGATTCGACCAGGGCGCAGCACCGTTGGATATCCGCTGTCCGTCCACAGGTGGATTAGCCAAGTACAGTGGATAGCCCGCGCACGGTTAGGTGCAGGAGTACCTACGTGGTTTTAACAGAAATTAAAGATGGTCTGCATTGGGAATTTTAGAAAGACTTTTACAGCAAAATAGTCACTGGAAATTAACAAAAGTAATTTGCACTTGCTGTTATATCAATTCTAGACAAGACAATTTAAATATTAATTCATTTTTTTTACCAAAACTTGAGGTATGTCGAGCTAAATTGCAGTTATTTTTGGAAATTTTAACATTTTTTTCTGTATCAATGTTTGTAGAATATCCAACGTGAACCCTCTTAAATTATATACATATTTAAATAACCAGTTCATTTTGTTCTTTATAAAAACGTGCTGAACATCTCTGCTCCCAGTATTTAATTTAATTTAATTTTTAATTTAATTTATTAAATTGACGGGGAATCCCCATTTTTACAATATAACAAATCTACAATAAATTAAAATAGGTGGCTAACATAAAGACTAACATTAATCAGGCAACAAAAGTAAATGTATAAAAACAATCTCAACAATCAACAAAACATACTAAGCTTTCACTAGAAGTTACATGATTTAATCAATCTTCTGAAACTTAAGAACTTGCATCTGGAATATATATCTACATTCGTCTTATTCAATAAATTCAGAGTCCTGTCAATATAGGAGTATTCTGGCCATAATTGGTAGAATGAAAAGGTACATGAAACAGAGAAAAGTTACGCAGTTCTCTACAAGGGACATTAAGTTGAACTTTTGAAAGCAGGCGAGGGCAGTTTATCAAGCCATGAATCAGCTTATAAACAAAACATAAGTCAAAGCAAATGCGTCTATTTTCCAGAGAATCCAAATTCATTCTAGTCAACGTATCTGACCTATAGACCTATGGTATTCGTCAAAATATATGCCCATTCTGTAAGCCGAGTATCTGAGAAATTTTTTGTGCACCCTTTCCAGAGAGTCCTTGTGCGTCTGGTATTGGGGAGATCAGACAGTTGATGGATATTCCAAACCGGATCTTATCAGTGAGCAGTAGAGAAGTTTAGTTATATTATGGGACAAATACGTGCTGTTGCGAATTAGGAAACCTAAAGTGTCTAGGCCCTTTATTGATATTTTTGCAATATGCTCAGTGAAACTGAGCCTCTCATCGAACCATACTCCTAAGTCCTTAACAGCTTTGA
Source organism: Philopedon plagiatum (assembly GCA_963971165.1). Taxonomy (NCBI): domain Eukaryota; kingdom Metazoa; phylum Arthropoda; class Insecta; order Coleoptera; family Curculionidae; genus Philopedon; species Philopedon plagiatum. Next base: position 78,209,613 of record OZ020193.1, read on the forward strand.
GATAGGTGAGAGGGTCATTGTTGACATTACATTTTGTGTCAAACCTTTTCACACCTCTGTAACACACCAATGTAACAACTTTTCTTGATATTAAGGAGATTGGAGATTATTAGTTTGAGACCAGCTCCAGACGGCATCCGGGTCGTCCTGGAGGTCTTCAGCGTCCTCCCATCGTTTTAGAGCTCTATACAATTTAAGATCATCAGCGAACATACTGACGGTGGCACAGTGCACGACACTCAGCAAGTCGCTAACAAAGAGATTAAATAGGAGAGGGGCACAGTGTGAGCCCTGGGGAACTCCCGATGTAACTCTTATTTTTTTGGAGATGAAGTTATTTATTTTGACACACTGACTTCTTCCCTGCAGGAAACTTTCCAACCAATCAGTGAGTAGTGGGTGGAAACCCAGCCATTCCAATTTAACCAACAGTAATTTGAAAGTCCGTGTAGATAGCATCCACCTGGGTCCTATCCTCGAAGGCCCCCAACAAGTCAATCTCAGAGAACCCCGCTTGATTATCACTAATCAGCCCTTTGCATCTCCACGCTAATTGGTCATATACCATGCTGTCGAAAAGTTTGGCAACGTCACACTGATTACACGGTAGTTACTACCGTCATTTGAGTTACGGGATTTGAAGAGAGGGAAAATGTAGCTGTGCTTCCATATGTTTGGAAAGGTGCATGGTTGTTTCCATAGATAGATTAAAAATTAACAGCAGGCGTTTACTTATGGTAAAGGCACATCGCTTTAAAAACAAGTCAGGAATGGAATCAGGGTCACTAGATGTCGTACTAGAAAGGTGGGAAATATAAAGTTGAGAATAGCGGGCATTACAGAAGATGTTTTTAGTTAGTATTGAGAAAGTAGTGAAAATTGCGCCCTAGAAACGTTTGGTTTTAGTTTAAAGCTGAAGTCGCAGTGTCATTACAAAGTGTATCTATCCTTCTGGAACTAAGGCTCAACATCTACAGTTAAAAATTGTGAAACTATATTCGATTAAACAATTTTTATCGCGTCTTACACAAACATCACTGTTCGCAGGTAGGCTGTATTATAGATCCATTTTCATTATATATCGGAGAATAATGAATATTTTTTAACCTTATTATAAATTATTTGTCTTAATAAAAATATATACTCATTTTTGCAATTTTTTCTTTATTTATTTAAATACTATTCCTCCGATCCTTTTATTGCGAATTATTGGTTAGAGGGAGTATTGTTACTTGGGTAGGAAACACTTTTAAATAGTATAAAATAAGAAGGTGAAGGTGAAAAGCTGACACTCTTTTTGCTTAATAAAAACGAGATTTTTGCAAATGCTGTTTGTGTTCAGTAAAAACAAAGGTATTTTGCTATAAAATCATAAAACTTACGTAGGTAAGTATTTTGTCAGGTTGGAAATTTATTTTTTATGACAATTCCGATTAAACTTTCACAGTAGGCAACCAGAAATACTTGCACAAACAAAGCCGCCCGTGATAAAATGTTTGATTATTCCTTTTTATTGGCAACAACATCGTTTTTATTTGTCTTTTACGAATGCCCCTTTTGCTAACAAGGATAGAAAGAAATCGGATTCCGTTGAGATTTTATCAGGAAAAAAATGAATTTTGCGATGACTAATCTTCCAAAGTATATAACCAGCAATACTTCCACAAGCAAAGAATGTACGATAAAAATTTGAACAAATTCTTTTTTTATTTGTCTTTGTCTAATACACTTTCGCCAACACGGATAGAAAGAAATCTGATTCCTCCGTGATTATCTGGAAAAAAAAGATGAATATTGTGATCACTAAAATATGTTCTGGTCCGTGGAACTGACCAATAGGGTGAATTCTTGTTCAATTGTTTTTTCTGTCATCATTCTCACATAAAATTGGATACAATATAGTCTTCGGAACATATTGGTATTGGAAATAATATTTTGCTGATAGACTTGCTGATCAAGCCTTTTATATAACTGCACTTTTAAATAATAAAAAACGAAAAAACTGTATATTTTAGAACAAGCTACATGTACAATTTAAAATTTAAAAATACCTGGAAAATATTTGTTTACTAAACTACGTAACAGACTACCATGTTTCAAGACATGTATTCATTATTGACTATGTTTTTCTTTAATACAAAAGCACAGTTACCTGGAAAAGTAATAAAGCCCTAATTTGCGGTAATTATTTAGATTAGTGGAAACATCGAATTTTTTCATGAAATTTTGCACAGACCCTAATTTTGGGTCGTAGAACACGATTTTGGGTCGTAGAACACGAATCCGAAGTCAGTTTTTGGCGGTCTCGTATGGTTTTTCCAAAAAAAAATTTTTTTTGGAAAACTTTTAGGTTAACTTTTAGGTTACCTTTTTTTTTATAGATTCCTTTAAGTTTCGACACTTTCACTTAAACATATCTGTAAACTTATAATTTTTATTTTATTTCGTCACACAAAACACCACATTTAGGCAAAAATAGCTAAGAAAATTGCTTTTTCCTATAGAAAATTCCATTTTAATCGCTTCTAGCTGCCATTATTTTCCCAGCTGTCAAGTGTCCGGCGTTGCCAGGTTTACTTATTTTTCATGAAAAAGTTGTAAATTAGGAATAATAAAAAAGCTGTGTATACCCAACTCAAGCAAACCTGAGCAAAAAGGTGGTCAGGTTAGCTCAGTTTTGATTGATATAGATACATATATATCTACATCAATGAAAACTGAGCAAACCTGACCACCTTTTTGCTCAGGTTGGGTGAGCAAAAAGGTGGCCAGGTTTGCTCAGTTTTCATTGATGTAGATATATATGTATCTATATCAATCAAAACAGCAAACCTGACCACCTTTTTGCTCAGGTTGGGTGAGCAAAAAGGTGGTCAGGTTTGCTCAGTTTTGATGGATATAGATACATATATATCTATATCAATCAAAACTGAGCTAACCCGACCACCTTTTTGCTCAGGTTTGCTTCGGTGTATACACCTTTTTACGCATATTGGTTCCTTTTGGGAAAAACGATTTGTAAATTTGGCAACAGCGCAGAAATTTCGACCACGGCTGCGTGTTTATTTTCTTTCAGTTTTTTGATATTTTCTCTGTTTTCTTAATGTGTTTTTACATAAATTTGCCTAAATATGGTCCAGAAAAATAGTGTGTAGTGACTTGTATAGATGTTTAAGTAAAAGTGCCGAAATTTAAAGAAATTCATTGAAAAACCTAACCTAAAAGTTTTCCAAAAAAAAAAATTTTTTTGGAAAAACCATACCAGACCGCCAAAAACTGACGTCGGATTCGTGTTCTACGACCCAAAATTAGGGTCTGTGCAAAATTTCATTAAAAAATTCGCTGTTTCCACTAATCTAAATAATTACCTAAAGTCTATTTGTTTGGACGATAGACCGAATATAAACAGATGCACGCTGCCTACAAGTGATCGGTTCAAACGGTGAAATTGAACAGGGCCGCATTGAGAATGAGAAGGAAAACTTTAAACTGAAAAACTGTTTACAATTAAATAAAAACTTAAATAATTGCCAGCCTTGACAACCGAACAAACAAAAAGCGATTAAAAATCAACGCAAAAAATTAAAACTACAAAACAAGTCAAAACTCGAAAGAAAGTCGAATAGCCTTTTTCACTAGACAGCCTAATTACAATCCTGCGAAATACCGCCGATAGCTCTCTGGCACGCCTCTTTCAATTTAATGTCCGGTCGGCCAATACGAATAGGAAGCTGGTGGAGGCTCGACGAGATCGTCAGACTATGAGGTGTAGGGTTAATATTTACATCGGTCTATCGTCTAAACAAATACTTTAATTTGCTTTTCTTAGCCGATGAATTGTGATTAAAATCCATGGATCTATTATAATAAGGATTCGATATCCGTATACTGTGAGAGTATCGAACGTGAAGCTTTATATATTATAAATATTTTGTTGTTTGTTATTCTCTTGGGAGAGCAGTTTACGAACTACGAACATAGACAAGACTACGAATTACTACGTAATTGAATCAAGAATGGTAGTAGAAAGAGATAAAATAGCATTGGGGCTTAGATGAGGGAAAGAGAGAGGATACCGCGCATGCCATTAAACCAATGAGCAGAAACTGTTACGCTTTTCGAGCGGCGGCCATTGTTTATGTGGCAAACAAACAAAACGCATCGAAAGTTTATTTTGCGAATTTATATCAGTAAAGTGAAGGTGAGAAGTGAAGTATATTAAATTTCATCATGGTGAACTGTTCAGCATATTGTTGTAAAAGTCGAAGTGAGAAGAAAGAGCCTGGAATATCATTTCACAGGTAAAAACTAATAGAGATGCTTTTGTCCCTTTTAGTTTATGTTTAAATTTTGGATATAAAGCCTAGTCTTTGAGTTATTTCTTTATAATATGTTAAAGTATGATCAAAAATGTAACAATAGGCAAAATTGTATGTAAGTATTTTGTTACTTTTAGTCAGAATTATGTATTTAAACTCAGGTTCTTTGGTGAAACACGCCTTGTGTTCATAGGCGTACCTAATGTACTGTTATAAAATTATAAATTTTCTTTGAAAGAAATTTTAAATATTTTAAAATGTGTAAAAGAATACATGTTTCGTTGTAAAAAAGGGTAACTAAAGAAAAATAAAAGAGGGAAAAAAAGGACGAGTAGTACCTATACCTACTTAAGTAATTAACTTTTTCTTTCAGTTTTCCTAGAGAGTGAGAGCAATGCAAAAAGTGGATAGAAAACATGAAAGTAGATGATTGGATGCCCTCAAAACATGATCGCCTTTGTTCAAAACACTTTGAAAAGCATTGGTTCTACAAAAGTATCTCGCAGTCAAGAGTTCGTTTACTGAATGAAGAAGCAGTTCCAACATTATTTTCTGAGCTTCCACACTATCTGCAGTCAAAGAAGGTATTTTTAGTTGTAAAGTATAAAAGCTTTTTTAAAAAAAAATATTTTTTTCATTTAGTTGAAGTAAAACTGTTTGTTTTTGTAGACAAGAAAGAGAGCATGTAGTCCACAACCAGGCCCTTCAAATGAGCCTACATTGCCTGTAGCAGATCCTGAAGCCACGAAAGAAGTCATTAAGAAAACAGCTTTTCCGTGAGGTTGCTAAAAGCAAAGCAAAAACCAGAAAAATTCGGGTATTAACTCAGTCTTTAAAAAGATATAAAAAAAAGTTGTTTCTTTAAAGCAAATGGTACAAACGTTACAAAAAAATAATTTATTAGATAATGAAAAAGCAATGCTATTAGGGAATATAACATCTGTAACTAAAGAAATGTTACAAAGAAAAATTGGGAAAAAAGAACATATTCGCCAGAATTACGGAAATTTGCTCTCACTTTAAATTTTTTTTCTCCCAAGGCATACAATTATGTAAGAAGTGTTTTTGACATTTGCTTACCACACTGTAGTACACTAGGGAAATGGTTGCAAAATATTAATGCTGCCCCAGGCTTCACATTTACTGTACTTATTACTTATGTTTATATTTGCGTTTTCTGTATACTTATATATTATAATTATTATCCTTTAATTACTTTTGATGCTGTAAAATAGTTTGTCTTTTATGTTTGTATGTAGTTTTACATTTTTTGTGTTTAACAAAATGACAAGTACTTATTTATTTAAAATTAATAAAAATTTGTTTTGCATTTGTGTTTCTTATTATATTAAGCTAAACCAGATTTTTCACAAACAACGAAAAATGATCAATATCTGAAAAAAAACCTATTTAACCATGTAAATGTTTTTCAACTAATTCTTATTTTATACAGTTCATTTCTGGTTCTGTAAGTCAACAACTTGAAAGTATCCATAACAAAAACATACTATTAGTTTAAACTAAAATGTAACTTTTAGGTTGCAATAAAACTGCCATCGTCATTAAAACAACTTTATTTTTAATAAATTATATCAATATGACCGTATTTAAAATCCTCGTTTACTCCTTTTGCGCGATACGCCACTGGAGAGACCTTGCTGTTTTGGCCGGCCATGATATATGTGGCAGTAGGGATGCTCATCAAAAACAAACATCGATGTTTTTCTCGATGTAATGCATCAAAAACAATCATCGATGTACCGGAAAATACCATCGATGCATCGAAAAATAACATGGATGAATCGAAAAATAACATCGATGCATCAAATCGGTTATTATTAAAAAAAAAAACAGACCCTCGGAAATTGTAGTCAGTTTTAATGAGCAAGTTTATCTACGAACATTAGCAAAAATAAGTATGTTCACAATATTGCTTATGAACGAGCACAAACTTACCTTTTTAGAAATATTGTCATTAAAATTAACAAATATTTCTGTTTTCTAATGTAAATAAAATACTTGGTTTTTAAAGTAAAAATTAATTTTCTGTTCAATTTTTTATACGAGAAAAGTTATTAGGTAATTCAAAAAAATAAGTACAAAATATTTCGGTGATATATGAAATCAACATTATAACACGGTATCGAGTTAAACGAAAAACAAAATAAAAAAATAAGAAAAATTACACGAAATTATAAATCCCAATATTTTTTGTCTAAATTCCGTAAAAATAGGATTTTACTTAATCGTTTTCCTTTGAGTCTATTTCTTTGCTGATTTAGGGTTTGTGCAGCTTTCGAGAATAATCGTTCGGACGGAACTGGCCACCATTGTTAAATATTTATAGGCGACAATATACAATTTTGGGAATTGGGAAACCTTATTTTATTTGTAAATGCACAACATTAAAATCAAATAGATAGAACTAAACACACAGCTCAACCGTTTAGCTCACACATGCAGAACCATTGACTTATTGACTATGTTGTTATGTCAATGGACTAATGGACACCAAAAAAAATAAAAGGGTATGCTTGGGTTTGATTGGGTTTGCTAGGGTTTGCTTGGGTTTGCTTGGGTTTGATTGGGTTACACACTGGACCACAGAATAATAAAGGGTTTGGTTACACTGAACAGACCATCAGACAGAACACTCGATTAACCTCACAAAATAAAAACAAAAGATATTCGCTTTTTATGATATATATTATTCTTGCCCTTTTCATTTTCATCACATAAGAGAGAAAGAAACAGACCTCCAAGGGCACGACACCGACCACCAAGTTTTGGTATTTTTGTTATGGCCTCATTCAGATTTGCATTGTTGCCGATTGTTGTCCACTTTCCGATTTATTTCTAGAAATTATTAGATTATGTATAAATATTTTTAGGTTTTTTGATTTACTAAAAACTGTAGTAATTAGAAAATCGATATATCGAGTAAAATACATCGATGTATCGAATACATTTCTAAGTATTCGATACATCGCAAAGAATCGATGCATCGTAACGATAATATCGATGTTTTCGATGCATCGATGTATATCGAGCAACCCTATGTGGCAGTCGGTAACAGGCAGGCAGGCATCGTTACGCGTCCTCTCTCTTTCCCTTGTCTAAGCATTGGAGTGTTGGAGCAGAAGTGTTGCTGTCTGCTTAGGAAAAACGTCTGCGAACGCTCGGTTACACGTACGTCTTTGTCTAATGAACTAGAAAAGAAAAAGTGCGACGTATAGATTTATAAATGACTCGGAGCGACTTTAAATAAACACCTTTAGAAATAACATAACCTATAAATAATAAAACCTTTTTAACTTAAATTTATTATTATTAAGCAGAAAAATAAAATATTTTGGGGCTTTTATTACTTTTAGTAAATCTTGTGATGCTTCTAACGTATTTTTGTACAAAAATACAAGGTAAAATAAAATGTGGCCAATGTTTACAAATTGTGTTTACAGTGTCGTTTAGAATGGTTTGTTTTGGCTTCAAAGAATGTGAAATCATCCCGTATCCAGTCCTAATAGATCCATGTTAAAATCACACATAAAATAATGTTCATCTTTTCACGAATTATAAAATCTCTGACGGACAAGACAAAGGCCAGACAACCGATAAAAATAAAAAATAACCTCACAGATTGGTCTCATTTTGACGTATCTGTTGTCTGTGGAATGGAAGCAGCGCCTCTATGGCAAGGTCGGTAAATAAATGTGACAAGTGGCAGCTGCCATAATCCGTATCTTAGACGAGGAAATAATCCGTATAGTTTCAGGTATTAGTCAGGGGTCTGAAGGTTTAAATGGGCTTTATGGCAACAAGGGATTTTCCCAGTGTTGCCAGAGTATCAAAGCAAAAAGTCGCCATCGATCCAAGATAAGTCCCCACTTTGTCCCCACAGCTTTTTTGAGCTATTGGGGTTAGAAAACTGTCAATATTAAATAAAAAAATGTTTTTGTGGAGCAAGCTTGGGGGAATCTCCAAAATTTGACGTACAATTCGTGGCGTGTTCAGATATTCTCTTTGAGAAATCCCTCGGTGCAATCATGATTATTATTGTGACGTTGTATCTTACGTATTGTATACAACGTGTATATTCATATATTCAATTTTTTCACCTGTAAAAAGTCGCCAAAAATAAGCTTTTTATTGAAAATCGCCGCCACACTCTCACGAGACAAAAAGTCGTCATTTTGGCGACTTGTCGCCCCAAATGGCAACACTGGGATTTTGCGGGGTACCGCCACCTCACCAAGTAAGGTGAGGTAAATATCATGGGACTATCACTACAAATTATGATTAAAAACCACGTGATGTGCTATCCATGGATACGGTTGGTTATTCTCGGGCCAATAGAACAGCTTAGCTCACGGAACATTGTTCATTTAGACTGGTGCAACCTGGTCTCATAATGCTGGTTCAGTCTAACAAATAGGGAGTAAACGTTGTTTCTGGTTGTTTCACTTTGTCTTTATACTCTTGACTGTTGCAGGGACTGACACTAAAGTTAAATGAACCTAGCTTTCTTTGCCCGTCCTTTCGTTTGGGTTTGGGCGCCATTTTCTTGGGTTGGGATCAATAATTCACAAAACATGATATTTGGTGCAATAATTATTTATTAGTTTATTACTACTTCAATAATTTGTATTCTTAAAAAGTTTGGCCTTATGGCTTTGCGTTTTTCAGAACAAGAGTGGTGCCTTCAAATTTGAGGTAAGTAATTAATAAATTTACCTAAAATGTCTTATTTACTTTAACCTCTGTGAAAAGGTGAGGTCATCGGCATTTCTCCAAAATAATTTTTATAATATCCAACCGATTTTGTGATATTAAAATGTAATTGTAATATGTTTCTAAGTTTCTTGAATATGGGGAACTTTTGTTTTGACACTATCTATGTCTTGTGCCCGAATAACAAATAAAATGTTGTTGTTGTTTTTGGATTAATGGCTCTGGTTGAAACCAAATGGCCAGCTCTCATTTTTCACAAATAAAATAATTTAAAATAAAATATCGGTCTTGTAAACCAAAAATAAGAAAAATCTTTTAAAACTTGAGGAAAAAAATCTTATCTTTAATCCCTAAAGTTAATATTTTATATAGGCTAAAATAGCACTGGGAGTGTTTCCTTTAAATTTGAGGTGAGTAAATAACACATTATCTAAAGTTGAATAAAAACATAAGTTTTATTATTAAAATCTAACCCCGGTATAAAGAGATAAGGTCATTGACATTTTCTAAATTATTTTACCAAGATGTTTTTGCATGGATGTAGGTATTAACTAGATTTTGTAGAACAGATCATTCAACTTATAAATAACATAAAGTTAATGTAGATTTCCCATTTAACATAAGAAAAATCACACTGAAAGGTGACGATGACTAGCTTGGGTTTACGTACATATAGGTGGGATGCATCCCTTTACAGCAAATTGAGGTTTAAATCTCAGCTTCTAACCTTAAATTATCAGCAAAGTAAAGAACCAATAAATTGTTTTTGTTTACTATTTTTATATAGTTCTAATTAAGATTAGGGAATTTTGTTAAATTTAAATTTAAACGGCCAGATTCTCCAATGCTAGACTGGTCTAAGTTGACAACCAGTTTTAAACTGACAAGTGCACTAATAAGACAACTAAGTTTTATAGTAGGTATGTACTTTCCACAATAACAGAACTAAGTTCATTTTAGCAGCACGTTCCAAGAAGAAAATCATGGGGAAACCAAGCAAATCACTGAAATATTAGATTAGGTTATGTTTTTAACGACAACTTAGGAACAATGACAGGACAAAAAGCTGTCAAAACCTACCTGATCAACTAGAATATTATTATTTTAATTTAAACCAGTACTAAAGGTGGGTTTATGTAGACCACTTTAAATTTAAATTTAATTTTGCTCTAAAAAATTTTTCATTGAAAGTTAAAATTAAAGTAAAATTAAATTAAAGTTGTGGATAAACGCTCTTATGCCTTCATGTGTATTTAACTCATACTAAATTAAAAATAGAGTGAAATTAGGGTTAAATTAAATTTAAAGTGGTCTGCATAAACCCACCTTTAATCTTAAACCTTTTTAGTGAATCTGAACAAACATGTTTAATAAAGCATGTTAATAAAGTGTATTCGCTTTTGCTTTATTCTAAAGTAAATTCAATAAAAATTTCAGCTGTTCATGAAGTGCGAAGAAAGAACACATGGATCATCTTAGATGCTGAACTAATGCGACAACTCACAAGACTTGTATCCTTTTTAATTTTATGGAACTCTCATTGTGGATCTATTATTTTGATTTTCTAAATATCTGCTGCAGGTATGTTAAATTAAGTTTACGTATTGACTGAATGTCAGGTGGTGCTGAAATATCTTGTGCCATTGAAAGGAAAAGAATTTTTTTTTGTAAGTTCCTTTCTTTTCCCTTCTTTTAAAAGTGTATATTATTATTTAACAAGAAGCAACAATAAAAAACTACAAATTTTTGTACTACAATAGCTAGAAGACAGAATAATTATTATGGACATAATTAAATTTAGATACTTTATTATTGATAGAAATATTTAATAAGTATTGTTTACTGTCAATAGATTTATTGGCATTGCTTATAATAGGAAGTATTGAAAGACGAAGTGCTGGCAAAGTTATGTATTTGATTGACTTTGGTCGAACAGATTATTTTATATAACACAAAAATATTTTATATTGATAAATGTTGAATGATAAATAGTTGCGTACATGTACATTTTATCAGAGAGGTGTTTATATTTATATGGTAAGCTTGAAGGTATCACATAAATATAGCCACAAATTATAAATTATTGCACTGGGGCTAGATTTTTTTACGAAATTAGTTTGTTTTTGCATCATAATGTAAATATTTAGTAAAAATTGAGCAAGTGCCTAATTGATGCAGGTACATTGACACGAACACCTCTCTGAAGATTAGTGTTGGGAATAATCGAATGAATTAAATAATCGAAAGATTAGGTCTACAATGACTTTAATATCGAATGATCATTCAAAATTATATAATCTTGGCCCCGGCCCCAGCCACGTCGAGTGCCCAACCTCTCGGTTAAATCATTCGAATGATCTCGTTGACCTCTTGAGATATCTCGAGTGATTTCAATAATCGAATGATCGATTATTTTTTATTCGAGATGTCCCACCACTACTGGAGATTCATTTATCAGTATAATGCATACTCCGAGTTATTGCTTGTGATTACTTAGTTATAAAATATAACCTTAAAATACTGTTTGTTTAATTTATTTTAAAATGTATTAAATAGTGTTATCTTTATCCATACGAGTTTTATTTTTAGTTTAAATACCATTTTTAAAAATTCGTAAAAATGTATATTAATTAATTTTTGTTGACACTGTCAACAAGATTTTATTAATATTCATTTTCGATAAAACTGGCATTAAAAAATTTTTAATGCCAGTTTTATCGAAAATGAATATTAATAAAATCTTGTTGACAAGGTCAACTAAAATTCTTTTTGGCTTTTAGGTTTTTAGTATTTTTAAAAAAATACTAAAAACCTAAAAGCCAAAAAGAATGTTAGTTCACCAGCAGCCCTATTCTCGAGTCTAAGAGAACGTTCCCTCGGTGATGTTACCAAGGTATGAAGACTACGATTGGCTGTTGCCTAGCAACATCACCGGTGAACGCGTTCCCCAATCTCGAGAATAGAGGCCCAGGCACCTTGTGTTGGTGGCGCTAGTAGTCAAATGTCATTATTGTCATTTGTCATTAATGTCTATTTGTCTTGTACCTCATTTTACATAGGAACCGCTCTTCTCTCTATTTGTATTTTTTGGTATTAGTATTCGTTGGTTTCAGGTTTCAGGCAAGTTTCAGGGCCCGATTTTGATTACAATTCATCGGCTAGAAAATCAAATTAGGGCTTTATTACTTTTCCAGGTAAGTGTTCTTTTGTATTAAAGAAAAATATAGCCAATTATCAAAATACATGTCTTGAAACATGGTATTCTGTTACATAGTTTAGTAAACAAACATTTTTCCAGGTATTTTTTAATTTTAAATTGTACATGTAGTTTGTTCTAAAATATACAGTTTTTTCGTTTTTTGATATTTAAAAGTGCAGTTGTATCATGGATTTATTAAATTTGAGTTATATAAAAGGCTTGATCAGGAAGTCTATCAGCAAAATATACTTTCAGCATTCAAAAATAATACACTGCCAAATGTATTTCCAATATGTTCCGAAGACTAGACTAATATTCGTAATTTATTTATTTTTTATATGATTTATTTAAGTGAACATAGTTTCGTAATAATAAATAAATGATGAAAATTGGCAATAGTGAATTTGACCATTTCTGTTTTGTGGTCTTTGTGTCATAAAGAATGATTTGAATCAAACTTTTTTTTATTGTAGATGTAAATAGTCAAATCAGATATTGTAGTTTGGTAAGTATCATTTTCTTAATCATATTTAAAACATATTTCGTGCTAGGTGTAACTAGTTAGATGATTTGGTAATTATTCGGATTAATGGAAACAGCGAGTTTTTTCATGAAATTTTGCACAGACCCTAATTTTGGGTCGTAGAACACGATTTTGGGTCGTAGAACACGAATCCGAAGTCAGTTTTTGGCGGTCTCGTATGGTTTTTCCAAAAAAAAAATTTACTTTTAGGTTACCTTTTTTTATAGATTCCTTTAAGCTTCGACACTTTCACTTAAACATATCTGTAAACTTATAATTTTTTTTTCATCACACAAAACACCACATTTAGGCAAAAATAGCTAAGAAAATTGCTTTTTCCTATAGAAAATTCCATTTTAACTGGCTACTAGCCGCCATTATTTTCCCAGCTGACAACAATATTCTTGTGTCCGGCGTTGCCAGGTATACTTATTTTTCATGAAAAGTTGTAAATTAGGAATAATAAAAAAGCTAACCATAACAAACTAAAGCTACTATTCTGTCCAACTTAGTCAACAACATTTTTTAATTTTAACCTACATCAGACCTAACCAAAATCCTATTGATCAGTAACCCAACACCTGCATGCTGATGCATGCAACCATATCTGAACAAAAAGGTGTATACCCAACCCAAGCAAACCAGAGCAAAAAGGTGGTCAGGTTTGCTCAGTTTTCATTGATATAGATACATATATATCTATATCAATGAAAACTGAGCAAACTTGACCCCTTTTTGCTCAGGTTTGCTTGGGTGTATACACCTTTTTGCTCAGATTTGTTTCATTTTCGCATTTTCCCGCTACCCTTCCCCTAACCAAAAAGGTGTAGGACACCCAAGCAAAAAGGTGATTGTTGTGTGATTGGTTTGTTGATCTGTCTTATTTTACTCTGATATTGCCATCTCTTTTTTGGATTTATTTATGGCCGGAAACGTTAAAATTTGTGGGAAAAATGATTTGTAAATTTGGCATCCATCAGAAATTTCGAGTATGTGTACCACGAATTGCGTGTGTTTATTTTCTTTTTGTGTTTTGATATTTTCTCTGTTTTTTTAATGTGTTTTTACATAAATTTGCCTAAATATGGTTCAGAAAAATAGTATGTAATGACTTGTATAGATGTGTTTAAGTAAAAGTGCCGAAATTTAAAGAATTTCATTGAAAAAGGTAACCTAAAAGTTAAAAAAAATTTTTTTCAAAAACCATACGAGACCGCCAAAAACTGACAACGGATTCGTGTTCTACGACCCAAAATTAGGGTCTGTGCAAAATTTCATGAAAAAACTCTCTGTTTCCATTAATCCGAATAATTACCGATGATTTTAATTCCTGAACATTCAATGTAATTTATATTTTTATCATATTTTTTCTGCTTGCCAGAAAAATTCATTTTGTATTTTGCTACCCATACCTACATCTTACTTAGTTATTGCAATCTCGAAGTGTTTTAAATCCTGCAGGGCATTTGCGGGATTGGTTCTAATCCCGCGGGATCCCTCGGGATCCCGCATAGGTTTTTTAATTTAATAAAATTTGATAAATTAATGTTTATTTAATTAATTATTGAACCAACTTTAATTTTTTATTATAAAAATCAACAAATAACCGTATTTCAGTTAAAAAAATTATATAATTTAAAGTCTAGCATCTCTTAACTATACTACTATGACTATAAATCAATCAAATTTCTTCTTAATTAAAGTAACAAGTAACTTTGGCAAATGAACTTCAAATGCTTATACGCGGGATCCCGCATAGGTTTTTTAGTTTTATAAAATTCGATAAATTAACGTTTATTTAATTAATTATTATTAAACCAACTTTAATTTTCTATCATAGAAATTAAAAATTAACAGTGTCAGTCAAAAAAATTATGTAATTTAAAGTCTAGTCTCTCTTAACTATACTACTATAATATGACTATAAATCAGTCAAATTTCTTATCAATTAAAGTAAGAAGTAACTTTGGGCAAATGAACTTCAAATGTTTATACGCGGGATCCCGCATAGGTTTTTTAATTTTGTAGAATTCGATAAATTAACGTTTATTTAATTAATTATTAAACCAACTTTAATTATTTATTATAAATATCAAAAATTAACAGTATGTCAGTCAAAAAAATTATGTAATTTAAAGTCTAGCCTATCTTAACTATACTACTATGTAGTACTATGACTGTAAATCAGTCAAATTTCTTATCAATTAAAGTAACACGTAACTTTGGGCAAATGAACTTCAAATGTTTATACACGGGATCCCGCATAGGTTTTTTAATTTTATAAAATTCGGTATATTAACGTTTATTTAATTAATTATTAAACCATAATTTTTTATTATAAATATCAAAAATTAAGAGTTTGTCAGTCAAACAAAATTATGTAATTTAAAGTCTATCCTATCTTAACTCTATGACTATAAATCAGTCAAATTTCTTATCAATTAAATCAACAAGTAACTTTGGGAAAATGAACTTTAAATGTGTATTATTTTTCTACTTGAGATAATAAGTCTTACTAGTTTTTATGGTAAATCACATTAGTTTAATTGAAAGGTAAGTAAGATACTTATAATACGTAAGCAGTCTCATTAATTTTCATATTATAATAAGTACCACGGATATTTGGCAGATACACGTTTTCGCGTTATTTTTTAAGAGTTTACGGCTTTTTCATGGCTATGCGGATCCGCAGAGCTGGTGCGGGATCCCGCAGGTCACCAAATGATGCGGGATCCCGCGGGATTGCGGGATCCCACTTTGCGGGATTGCAATCCCTAACTTACTGTCTCAGTATTTTATCGTACATGGCTGCAGTCATAGCAGCTTCTTCCTTTGGCAGAGTTAAGTACTCGTGTAAATGTTTATCATGTAAGAAATCCTATTACACTAATGTTCCAAAGGATTATAAAAACAAAGTTTTTTTTTTATTTTCCCTAAACTTTTGGGACATTAGAAGCTTGAAAAACAGCTTACTGAATACAAGTTGTCAATTGGTACACATACGTTTGTATTTAGAATCCCTGCATTAAGCTTCGGAAATAAACGTACAACATTTTTACTGACAGCAAAATAAATAGCACTAATAAAAAGGTGAAACTTAGCTAGAGTTTTTTTTATGTACCATTCACTTATTGAGTAAAGTTAAATAGTGCACCTGATTTGTGTGATATAAATAACTTTGGGTCTCCGGTGGCCGAGTTGGTACGGCGCCAGCTTTGCAACCGAGAGGCGCGGGTTCGAATCCCGCTTCGACCATGGATATTTTGTCATTGTTGTTGGAAGGTGGTAGAGGAATTCTTCCTCGACCGAGGTGGTACCACCCCACACATCCTCTTAAAGGGCTGGTGAAATCCCTAGGGATGTTTCCAGCTCTGGATGCGTGAGTCGATTCCCCAGTACACCCACGGTACATAGTACTTAGACTTCGATCTTCGTGGGCTGTCAGAAGGTAAAAAAAACGATTGGAAACTTAGTGTATAAAATATGATTCTGCCGAAATTTTCGTTTTGTTTCATGTTAAAGGCTCGATGGAATTGGACCTCCACACGAGCCCAACGTGATGTTAAGGTAACTGAAGAAATCTGATTAGAACCTTATTCACCCGATTGTGACTTTTACCTTGCGTTAACATTCTCATGTGAGTCGTGTTGTTATGAGATGACTTGATAAACATTTCGTTATGATTTATATTGATTAAATGAAGAAATTAGTAAAAATAGGACATTGTTGTTTTACTTTTAAATACAATACAATTTTGTATTACTTTTAAAGGTTAATTGATGTTTTGGTATTTTATGGTTTGTTGTATTTAAATATTTGTTTTAGCAAATATCTGCTATTGACATTTTTTATATTTTCTCTGAAAATTCTTTTATAATAAAATATTTTTTAACATATACAACAAAGTTATAAAATGTCAAAACATTAATTCGGCCTTTAACTGATCATATGGTGGGCTTTCTTCCGCACCACGCTTCTGCCTGTAATACTTTGGGCCCTACTACGGAGGGCGCCACCGTTGAAATCAACTTTACAAATGTTGCGACCAATTAGCACGCTCCTGTTTCTTACCTTGTTCTGTGACAAGCCGACGTCCCATGTGCGGAATTAAAGACGGAGGCGGAACGGAAAAGGCGATTCTATTGGTCGCTGGGCGGCCATCTTACAATTTTTGACGTCAAAAATTCCAATCAAACCAATAGAATCGCCTTTTCCGTTCCGCCTCCGTCTTTAATTCCGCACATGGGACGTCGGCTTATGAGGAGCGGCTAGAACTGCAAAAAATCCGACGTTGCCACATGTGCGCTAGCTCGAAGATTTTAAAATAGTGGATTTTTTCGCACCGATCCCTCTTCGCTTGCGAGGAAAGAGACTGGTCAGGGCCCCTAACCAGGTGCTAACCCTGTTCCGACCTTAGGGTGCCCTCCGATCCACCGTTAAAATAAAAAAAAAGATGTGGCCGAGCCGGGATTCGAACCAACACATCTCGGACAATAAGCGGATGCTCTATCCACTGGGCTACGTGGCTGATCTACCTGCAAAGGAAATTAAAGTTTACCGGTGCAAGACAAAGAGAACCGAAAATGGCAACGTCGGATTTTTTGCAGTTCTAGCCCCTCCTCGAAATCAGTCCCCGTTTAGATATTTTTCACTCGCGTCTACAGGGACCCTGGAATTTCGGCTGATTGGCTTCTTGACGTTCGACCCGATTAATTTTTTGCTCGGATCCCGCTTCGCTTGCGAGGAAAGAGACTGGTCAGGGCCCCCAACTAGGGTTGCCACCTGTCCTTTTCTGGAAAGGACAGTCCTTTTTTAAGGAGTTTTGTCCTTTCTGCTTTTTTTAGCTTAAAATGTCCTTTTTAAAGCCCAAACTGATATTCGGACGACCTTGCTAGCGCATTTTCGCAGTTAAAATAATTTCTAAAATTAAAAGTGAGATTCAAACGTTTACGTAATATTCTGACACTGCTGAGAGCATTATTCGTCTTTCGCGTCGATGGACGTTGCGTGCGTTTCGCCTGAAGTCCACCAACCCCATCATCAAAACGAAGAGAGAAGAGAACAAAACAAACATAACCGCAACCTATAATCGAAGAACGATTTTTTCTGTTTTTGGCATTAATTGGCGAGATGAAATAAGAAACAGGTGCATAGTTACTTTAAATAAAGCTGAACTTTTGATTTTACTGTTAATTTTGAGGATACCTGTAACGAATTATTATACGATAAAGAATGACAAAAAAATATTATAAGCTGGAAAATCAAATGAAAAATATAGATTTAAGTTTCAAAAATAAATATTTATTTAAAAAAATATATGTATATTATTTTCCCCAAAAGGAAACCCAAAAATACAGTTTTTGATAAAATGGCGAAAGCGAATTTTCCCGCCTTTTCCAAAGTCCTTTTTCCCAATTCTAAAAAGGTGGCAACCCTACCCCCAACCAGGTGCTAACCCTGTTCCGACCTTAGGGTGCCCTCCGATCCACCGTTCTGGACAACAAACAAAACATAATTTTTAGGTTAAGGTACCTAGACACGATTAATTTTTTGCTCGACACCTTTAAAAAATGACAAAACAAAATTTTTATCTAGGAAGGAGTGCTAACCCGTTTCCAATACACCTTTTAGAGCCGATTTCCCAATTTTGTGTATTTTAAATAACAAAAATTTAAAAAGAAGTTCCGTCCGAGCACGGAATCGAACCAACGCCTGCGGGCCAATCAATAAGCGACAAGCGACAAAGCGACTCCTTTAACCACTGGGCGCATTCAGAATCGACGCCGAGTGTTCCCGGGTAAACACCCGACCGTTCAGAATCGGGCGGCCAGCCGTTGTTTCTTATGGCCGTGACGTCATTGACAAGTTAATTTTTACCCACCGGGCGTCGATTCTGAATGCGCCCCTCTGGACTATGCGGTTGATACGACGTTTATGGGTTGATGCTACAAATCGGTAAACTTGTTAACAACGCAAAAGTAATATTTCTTTCAGGTGTCTGACGCCCCGGAGCGACTCGCCCCGGAGTAACTCGACACAGGGAACAATTGACAAGTTTGACATTAAGATCGTCATAAGTGATGCACGAGAGGGCAGGGGGGATAGGGCTCGAACGGTTCAGGTGCTTGATGCCCATTGACATGTTCAGGTGCTTGATGCCCATTGACATTTATGTCAATGTTGATGCCCCAGTTGAATGGAACAACTGTGTGCTGCTCTGGAGCTGTACGGGAGCTCCTCCTTGGGGTGAAAGGAAGACACCTAAACTGAAAGCTTTAAACGTCAAGAAGCCAATCAGCCGACATTCCGGGGTCCCTGTAGACGCGATTATATTTTTTCAATGAAGTCAGTTTCCTGCAAAATAAACAAAGCAGTAGTGTTTTTTTTTGTGATTTTACAATTATTGTTACCTTTAGGATACCGTTAAATACCTTTCTGTAGAAGATGCCGGTATTTAGCTTATTTATTAACGAAATTAGCCAATAGAGAAATAAGTAGCTGCAATCTTTTTTAAAATTGGTTAATGGGTGGATGTATCATGATTTTTGGGGGTGGGGTGATTTAACCAGAGAAAAAAATTAAATATAGTTAAACTGTGTACTGGCGAGCCAGTTATAACGAGGGAATCTAATGCGAAAATATCTACCTACCTAGTTCTTAATTTCCAGGTCGTCTTTAGTTAACATGACAAATCTATTTCGACATTAAAATTTAGTACCTAAAATAGTTTAATATTCATCCTACCCAAAAATTAAATATTTTTTCTACGAGCATGCGGAAAGTAACTATTTTCCGCACTTATATGCGTGCTGAAAGTTGCACTTCTCTGCACTGGTGCTGAAAATATTTTCAGCATGAATGATGAAAGTGTTTTCAGCACTGACATGGGAAACTACATCAACAATCACATACCTAGGTATATCGCCACATAATTAGACTTCGTGGGCTAATTAACGTGGCTTAACCCTGACCGAAGAGGTCCAATTTAACATATTTTTATTTAGTAAAATATTGGTGGGAAATACCCAAAAAATAACCATCTGAAAACTATGAATCCACTGAATAATTACAGGGCCGTTCTTCTTATATTGTTGCTATGCAAGTACCTAACTTCTTTTAAGTATACCATTAATATTGTTAATAAATGAAAATAATTAAATTTAAATTTTGAATTGTATTTTCACTTTGACATCTATACTGTAATAAAATATTTTTAAAAAATACCAAAACTAGATAATTTTCACCCACGCTCGTAGAAAAAGCATTGTACCCAACACGTGTGGAAAGTGTCTTCTACTATCTACTACTATAACTATTACTTTCCGCACTTGTTAGGTAAATAGCTATTTTATGGTACGTATTTGTATTTTCGTTTTAGAGATCATCAGCTAAATCTAAAATTTTATCAGTCTAGGTAGTTGTATACAAGAAATCATCATATCCAAATATTTTTAATATTGGAGGGTATAGTACCAGCAACACAATTAATTCGAAATAAAATTTTTGTCAATCTAATCTTTTCTTCATATACTTAAGTACCTATTTTAATATAATTTGTATTCTTTTAAAAAAGAAAGTGTATGTGGCTTTGCAGACCAAAATGCAGCAAGTTTTGTTCTTGCATTAAAGCATGAGGCATCCAAAAGTAATGGGAAACCCCAGCTAAGTTTTTTATGCACTAATGTAACATTCTGTATTTTTTGTCCACATAGCCATTTTCCCTTTGTATACTTATTACAGATGCTAAACTCTTCTCCAAGTTATTTTATTTTGAGAGAAGATATGTCAGTTTAAAGAAACATACTTTTACTCTAGGTGTAGGTCTGGTAAATTTTATTGTAATGTGTAGTAATTGCTGTCAAGGGTGATGGCAATTACCACAGATAATGGGTATGGATAATTCAATTTTAATGAAATGTGTGTTTTTAGGCATATCATTCAAGCTTCTTGGATGCCCAACAAAGTATTGGAAGCATAGCTATATTGCCATTTAGAACATCGTTTAGGGGACCAGCTCCTCAATATTTAAGTTCTAATCAAGATATAATTGATGAAGCTCTATATTACTTTAAAGCAAATGTATTTTTTCGTACCTATGAAATTAAGGTAAGTTTGTATGAACACCAACAAGTACCTGAAAGTTACCTTTGTCAATGAATAATAATATGTCTTGTTCCTAATGATGAGCTACAAAATTATTGAAAAGTGTCCCTGTTTAACTGCAGACAGGATGAATGGAGTGTGTGTTTATGGTATTCATGCATACAGCCCATGGCAGTTCTTGTAGTTAAAGTCGGGGTTATTATTTAATTTCTGCTTCCTACTTATAAGTAGTTAGTAGCTTATGAACATAAGGGAACATAAAGTCTGGGGTGTGACACACATGTTTCTTTCATGTATTGGCTGTTACACTTGGGTTACTCTTTACCCAAGCTTGAGAATTGTAGAAAATAGTCACAAATGTGAATGAAAACACTCATAAATTAGTTATTTATGATTCAGAAGATCAAAGAAGTTATAACTTGAACTTGATGATTTAAAATTTTAGTCTGAAGCAGATCGTTTACTCATCTATATAACTTTGTATGTAACAGAGTGTTTAAAGAAACTGCAGAGATGTTCAAATAAAGCCCAAGCCCAAAATGAAATGTATACACTAGCTATATCCAGGTTTGATATTCCAGGAGATGCGGGCTTTCCACTTAATTCTGTTTACAGGTATTTTTATTACAATAATATTAATAATAATTCTTTATTTCAAATCTACAAAAGAAAACAAATTTAATGACAAAAAGAATGATTTCACATCATACTTTGCAGTCTATCACAGTTCAAGTAATCATTTAATGTATAGGGTTCCAATTCAATTGGCGCTTTTTTGACAGTCTTTTTAAATTTACCTAAACTATCAAAAGGTAAGGTTCTTTATCTGTCAGTGTTACCCTACTGTTGCTCGCACAATTAATTGACCATACATAATAATCCAAAATGTATTAATTGAAATAATACCTACTCTATGGTATGATTCTTTCTATATTTTAACAAAAAATGACAGCAAATAAAAAAAAATATCTAGAACTATAAGAAACTAACAGAAGCCAAACAAAAACAGTTTGTTTTTGAAGAAAAAGCTTTAAAACTTTAACATGCAACATATCAACTGTAAAGAAGACATACACAAAATTAACCGTACAAGGCGAAAATGAATTCTTACATCTATTTTATATTTATTTTTTCAAAAAATTACTTAATATTTAGTGGCACCTCCTCTAGCTTTAATTACGGCCCTTAAACGACGTGACATGGATTCCACCAACTTTCTGGTAATGTTTGGCAATATATTTTGACATGTACAAAAAATAGTGTTTCTGAATTCTTCACGGTTACTAGGGTTGCAACTTTGAAGTTATTTTTTTTAAATTTGCCACAGATTCTCAATCGAATTGAGATCGGGTGACTACGGTGGAGTATTTAACAATTTTGGTACATTTATGCAACAGTCATAGCTTCACCATATATGCTGTGGGTTTAGGATCGTTGTCCTGCGTGAAATAAAATATACGCGGCATATTTAATTTTTCGGCTGCAGGTCTCAAATTTTGTTTTAGAATATCTAAGTACATATTTTTATCCATTATACCTTGAATTTCGTATAAATTTGCAACACCGTTAGTGCCCATAGCACCCCATAATAATATGGAACCTCCGCCGTGTTGAACAGTTTTTATAGTTGAAGCTCATTTTTTTTCTGGTAAACAATTCTGAGCAAACCTGAACAAACTGTTTAGCTGAAAACAATACCGAGCTTCAAACTAAAAATACCATAAAAACTGTTAAACACGGTGGAGGTTCCATATTGTTATGGGGTGCTCTGAGAGCTAACGGTAACGTCGTTTATAAGCCGTAATTAAAGCTAGAGGAGGTGCCACTAAATATTAATTTTTTGAAAAAATGAATATAAAATAGATTTAGGAATTCATTTTCACCTTGTATGGTTAATTTTGTGTATATCTCTACAGTTGATATGTTGCATGTTCCATGCATTTTAAAGTTTTTATTTCAAAAACAAACTCTTTTTGTTTGACTTTTGTTATGTTTCTTATACTTAGTTCTATAGTTTTTTTTTATTTGCTGTCATTTTTTGTTGAAATATAGAAAAAATCATATCATAGAGTTGGTATTATTTCAATTAATACATTTTGGATTATTATGTATGGTCAATTGTGTGAGCAACTGTATGTGTTTATCCAATGATAAACTAAATTTTATGTCCTTGTACCATAGTTATAAACAGTTTCAGTTTTAAACTTATTTCTATGTTTAAATAGGAATAACAAACATTAAGATGCATATACCACTGACAGACATGCAGATAAAACTGAGTCTCTGCTTTTTACACTCAGGAGATTAAATGGAGAATGCGGGTTAGGCACGACAGGTTCTGTGAACTCTCTTGGAGTCCGCCTGGATTCGGGGTTAATATGGGCGGAGCATGTTTCTCATTTGACTGGCACCCGTTCGAGATACATTTTTGTGATTCGTAGCCTCTCAAACTCGCTTTCCCTTTTGACACTGAAAATAGTATATTATAGTTTCTTCCAGGCGCGTATTGGTTATGCTCTCATTGCGTACAGCCGTTCAGCTCATACAAGAGAAATATTTTGAGTGCAGCAGAAATGCATTACAATAATATCAGAACTTGGATTTGGCGATTGCTGCAGGTTCAAATTCTGTGAATTGAAAATCCTCACATTACCATGCCTCTACATTCAGGATGTTTAGTCTATGCTAGAAACCATCCTTTTAACTACATACATATGTTAGACATTCTGACATACACAATCATGCAACCAGGGATAGAGACATATTTAGGGTGGCTTTTCATCAGTAGGACGCGAGATGCGCCGGCTATTGGTGCCCAAAATTTTACCACATTCTACCTGCGGTTGTTCATTTTTCTGTTGGTTCATCATGTTGCTAAAAGTAGGGCTTCTTTCAGTGTAATCATTGGGTGTTTCCTGACTGATCTTTGGTTTCTGTCCCTTTCCATACATATTTATTTCAATGATTTGGCGGGTTTCGTCTTTTCTTGTGAACTTTGTGGTCAATATGTCAATATGGTCAGGCGTTCTTTTATAGGCTGGATGTTTATTAGTTCGTACAGCCTCTGGTTAGATGGATTATGGAGAGGGTTGTTAGGGCGTCGGATTTTGGTGATACTTCGTAGGGTTGTTGTTTCTGCTATCAATAGGTTTCTCACTGCTGGGTTTCGACAGTTGCTGAGCATTGGATACATGTATTCTAGAAGTGGTCGGCATATTGATTTGTATATGTGAGCCGCTGGTTTTCTTGATATTCCTCTGTCTTTATATGTTAGGCCCCTAAAGTGTTTGGCTCTTTGTGTGCATTTCAGTTTTACAGCTTTAGAGTGCGGGTTCAAATTGATTTTGTGATCTATGCATACTCCCAAATATTTTACAGGTAGTCTTGCTTTTTGTGTTTGGTTGTTAAGAGAATGGAACTGCTGTGTGTGACCAGTGCGGTGTCGTCTGCGAATTGCAGGATGTAACTATCTGTGTGGTTTGGAGTATTAAATATGTCGTAGCAGAATCGGTTATATAGCAGCGGTGGGGGTGGTGACCCTTGTCGCACTCCTTGTTTCGGCTGAAACGATCTTGATAGTGACGTGTTAACTCGTATTTTTAAAGTTCAATTGTCTAGGAATTCTTTGATTATAAACAGTAGGTTTTTGGGGCAGTTCATCCGATGTAGTTTAAATAAGATTCCTCTATGCCACACACTGTCAAGGGCCTTATTTATGTCAAGAAATACAGCTGCACTACGTTGACCTTTTAGTTTTGCTGTTTGTACATTTGAAATTAAAATTGTCAGTGGGTGTAATGTCGCTGTTTTCGGTCTAAATCCGAATTGGGATTTTGGTATATGCATGCCTACTTTTTCAACTAGTAAGTTTTGTTTTTCTAATACATTATTGAGAACAGATCGAGACATTTAACTTCTTCAACCATCTCCAGTTCTTCATTTATGATGGCATTAACCGAATAAGGCTTCATTCTGACCTTGTGTTCTGATCTGAAGGATTGGGAGGGTGAGCTGAAGCTCTACGGCACTTAGGCCTCATTAGCCCCATTTGCCGACCTTGTGTTATTTACTTTCTTATTTTGTAGTCCATTATGCCCTTAACTACAACCACTCCACTATTCAACTTGATATGTGAGATGACAAAAATCTAGGGCTTACCATAATATTGTATTGTCATCAGACTGATGTAAGTCTGCAAAATTTTAAATCAGTATGACATTTGGATGTGGCTGAAAATCGAATTGCAAGATTTTTTTTATATACAAAGTCACCCAGTTGTAGTTCAACCTAATAAAAGCGTGTTAAAAAGTGACCGCAGGCAAAACTGCGGGTAATAGTATAGTTATAACCAAAAAATACAAATAGAGAGAAGAGCGGTTCCTATGTAAAATGAGGTACAAGACAAATAGACATTAATGACAAATGACAATAATGACATTTGACTACTAGCGCCACCAACACAAGGTGCCTGTGCCCCTATTCTCGAGATTGGGGAACGCGTTTACCGGTGATGTTGCTAGGCAACAGCCAATCGTAGTCTTCATACCTTGGTAACATTACCGAGGGAACGTTCTCTTAGACTCGAGAATAGGGCTGTTGGTGAACTAACATTCTTTTTGGCTTTTAGGTTTTTAGTATTTTTTAAAAATACTAAAAACCTAAAAGCCAAAAAGAATTTTAGTTGACCTTGTCAACAAGATTTTATTAATATTCATTTTCGATAAAACTGGCATTAAAAATTTTTTAATGCCAGTTTTATCGAAAATGAATATTAATAAAATCTTGTTGATAGGTCAAGAAAAATTAATTAATATACATTTTAACGATAAAAACAGGAATTAAATTTTAAAAATTGTATCTGAAGTAAAAATAAAACTCATATAGGTACATTAAAAAAACACAATTTTATGAAGTATAAAATAAATTGAACAAATAACAGTATTTTAAGGTTACATTGTCAAATTCTATGAATTAACCGTGTTCGAGAACCTTCGAACACTTTTTACTCTTTAGATAATTTTATCAATAAAATAATAATATTTCCCTTAACAGTAAAGAAATAAAAATATCTTTCTTTAAAACTAAAATTTAATATAAAACCATGCAAGTTTAGACAACGCAAATTCTATTTTTAAGTCGAAAGTAGTGGTGGGAATAATCGAATGAATTAAATAATCGAAATATTAGCTCTCGAATGATTTTAATAATCGAATGATCATTCGAAATAATCATTCGAATCAAAAAATATAGCAAATAAAACTACACAAAAATCATCTCTTGAATTTTTTTGCTTGGATTTCGATAAAAACAAAAAAATGTAAAGTTATACATAACATTTATTAGTATAATTTGTTAAAAATAACAAAAAAGTAAGAGATCCATGAAAACAAAAACACTTCTTTCAACAAATTTGGCAACTAGCATGACTCCCTTTTATGCATTAAAAATTGTCACCAAATTTCAACTTTATACTAATTTGCGTCCTCTAGTTATTTAGGAAAAACCTTTTACCAAAATTCAACACCCTGTGTATTAAAAACAAAGTCTTTTAGGACCTATGGACCTATGTTTTGTCTTAAAATTAAGTAAGGAATAATACCCTCAAGTTTGGCCACATACTTTACTAACACCCTATATATATCATAAAAACATGCAATAACACTATGCGTTGTCGAGAGATGAAATAATGCTCGATCGATATCGAAGGATCATTCGAAATAAATAATCATTCGAATGAAAAACACATCCGAGACAATCGCATTGTAACGCAACGTCGAGTGCCGAGTCGGCGGCGGCATCAATTCGTCTCGTCATTCGAAGCGGCGAAAGGCGATTATTATTATATTATAATCTCTCGGCTAAATCATTCGAATGATCGCGCTGACTTCTCGAGATATCTCGAGTGATTTGAATAATCGAATGATCGATTATTTTTCATTCGAGATATCCCATCGCTAGTCGAAAGTAACAAACATCTATTGTTCAGCTCACATAAAATATATCACCGTTTCTTTGTCGGTGTCGTTATCTTTCAAATCCCAACTTTCCTAGAAAATCTTACCACTTAAAAATCATAGGTCAGTAGTTACACACCCAAACCATAATGGCCGAAGTTAAACCAATTACAATTTACACCGCTTCCTGTACAATGATTTTTATTGGTTTATATTTCGCGTGACGTTTCACTAGATGCATCAACTTACCCCTTGCCAAGAAAGTCAAATCGTCAGTTCAGTTGTTAGCAGAATCTTGGAAGAAGCTGCAACGCGCGATACGCCCTCGTTTTGTATCGTTATTTGTTTTGACACGGCTAGTAGCTCTAACGTGTCAGAGTTTCCGTTCGAGTTAAAATTCCCAAAAATGCTCTTAGCAGCGATCACCTTACGCAAGATTTATTGTTTCTATTCATTGTCAAAAACGAATATCTAAAATCGTCATAAAATCTGTCTGCTGAATATAAAAATATTCATGGACTTTCACGATAAGCTGAGTACCAGTGAAATAAACCCAAGTAATAAATCAATAATATTGTTAACTGGTTTTTATAATTGTACCTACAAACGGTACAAGTGTGACTGTAAAAAAATTACAGTTTTTAAATTTGTTATACCTAAATATACAATTGTTGAAAATCTACCGATTTTCATTTGCATGAAAGTCATGTCAAAAATTACGTGTACGGTAGAATGTGAAATCCCCGTACATAGTTGTTCCAGTTCGAGCCGGATAACCAGAAAATAAAGTAAAAAACTAAGTGTCTAAAATTAAAGTGACAAAAGCAACATTAAATGGTCCTTCGTAGCTTAAAAAATAAAACAGACAAATGAAAAACAGTGAATCGTAAACAAACATTGATAAGAACGATTAAACTCCGATTTAAACAAATTTTCGTGAGTGTGTCCAGTACCTGAGATTTGTCTGCTTCCAGCTTCCAGTGAATTACTTGTGAACAGCGGAACGAGATACTGGGTGGCCCAAGACAAAGAATTTTTCCACTTTATACAGACTACCTACGCGATTGGATTTTAAGGTCAGATTGTCACATTTTTGTGTAGTTTTTTAAGATTTTCTACAGTCTTACTTATTTCACAGACTTTGGACTTTAAGTTTTAGGTGCATATTTATTGAAATAAATCTATTTCGTTGTTGCAAGTTTAAAATTGTTAGTAAGCAAGCCTTGATTTTGACAAGTTGTATTTTTATCTTTGTCTAAGTACTTAACTAGTAATCTAGGTTAAATTTATCTACAATTCTGATTTAATTGGTAATAGTTTTAAATAACAATGGAAACATTAAAAGTACAAAGAGGACGTGCCAAATCCAGCATCACACGAATAGCGAATTGGTTTAGTTCAAATAAAGACACAGAAACAAACATTTTTCAATTTCGAACTCGGGAAAATGGCTTATATGCCGCATTCGGCAAATATTGCGAAATTCAAGATGAAATAGAGGACAGTGATGACGCTGGAGTTGAGTACAATGATAGGGACGAGGTAGAAGGCAGATTTTATGATACGTTAGCATCCTTGCAAGAAAAAATTAGTTCACTACAACTAACAAAGGTTTCTTCTCCAAATTTGCAACCCATTGTAATTAATAATCCGCCGTCTCCAAACCCTATAGCAGTAAAATTACCTGAATTGAATATACCAATTTTTGCCGGAAATATTTCTGAATGGACAGCCTTTTCTGAGCTTTTCAATACGCTCATAACTAATAACCCAGACTTGTCAAATATTCAAAAATTTATTTATTTAAAATCATTTTTAAAAAATGAGCCTCTTAATTTAATAAACAACTTATCTTTGACGTCTGATAATTTCAAAATTGCTTTAGATACCCTAAGCAATAGATATGAAAACAAATTAATCATAGTGAACGCTCATATAGGAAAACTGTTAGAAGTTCCTTCGTTAACTAAACCCAATTCAAATAATTTAAGACTATTTTTGACACAAGCTAAGCAAAATATGGAGTCATTAAAAAATTTACAAATTCCAGTGCAACATTGGGATTTATTACTGATTTATTTATTTTCACAAAAGTTAGATTATAACACTCGAAAGGCGTTTGAACAAGAAAAGTTACGCTATACTCAACTGCCTACAATAGAAAATCTCTTTAATTTTCTAGAACAAAAATGTATAGTTTTGGAAAATTTAGACTCTTCAGAATCTAAACAACAACTAACACCACAAAGTTCCCGACATTACCAAAAATCCTTTCACACAAGCGCTGAGTCTTCGCCTAGGACAGGACAGGGCTCACTCGAATGTATTTTCTGTAACATGTCAAATCACAAAATTTACAGATGTCACAAATTTAAAGCACTAACTTTAAATGATAAATTAAATTTTGTAAAAAATAAAAATGTATGTAGAAACTGTTTAAGTAATCAACATCAAGGAGAAAATTGTTCTTCTACCCGTTCATGTTTTATATGTCACAAAAATCATCATACTATTTTGCACGACAGTACTAACCTCGGTACTAACACTCAAGTGAGAACTACATTGAACAGTGTGGAAACTTCTCCAAATGACAAAACGAACATTTCACCTGACAGTCATTCAAATGCGCAAATTTCTGCACAAAGCTCTGACAATACCGCCACTCTTTCTGCTTTTTCGGCAAAGCATGAGGTTTTGTTAGCCACGGCAACCATATCGTTGGTTGCTGCTGACAACAAAGCTTTAAATGTCAAGGCACTTCTGGACAGCGGCAGTCAAACTTCCTTTGTTACGGAAAACTTAGTTAAAAAACTTAAAATAAACCCATATGATCGAAAAATACAAATTTCAGGTATCTCATCTAGTTCGACAGTTTCTACAAAAATGGTTAACATTAAAATACAATCAAATGTTTGTGTTGATAAAATTTTTAACGTTTCTTGTGCCGTTTTATCAAAAATTACTTCGAAATTGCCGCAAATTCCTATAAACATAGACTCTTTGGGTATACCAGAACATATTCAACTAGCTGACCCTACCTTTTGCACCCCTTCTGAAATTGACGTGTTGTTAGGGGCTGACATATATTATGATTTAATGATCCCAGAAATAATAAAACTAGGAAAAAATATTCCCATTCTACAAAACACACATTTAGGTTGGATTGTCGCAGGAAATGTGCCTGTGCAAAATTTCACTACCAAATTTAATGTTTCAGAACCTCAATTTCAAGACGACGATCACGTTTCTTTGTTTGTGCAGACAAATAAGATCGATAATAACATTGAAAATTTAATTCAGCGTTTTTGGACATTAGAAGAAATAGCAAATAAACAAAATTTGTCCATTGACGAACAACAAAGTGAAAACATTTTTAAGGCAACTACCAAAATACTTGAAAACGGTTCATTCCAGGTCAATTTACCTTTAAAATCGCCCAATGAACGTCTTAAGTTAGGAAATTCTTTTAATATGGCATACAAAAGATTTTTAAACTTAGAAAAAAGATTAGATAATAATACAGATTTACGAACTGAATATCGAAACTTCATTAATGAATACGTTACACTTGAACATGCAAAATATGTTCCTTTAAATTTGCAAAACGAAAATTTAGAAAACAAATATTTCCTACCCCACCACTGTGTTATACGCGAAGACAGTGAGACTACAAAATTACGTGTCGTCTTTGACGCTTCTATGAAATCCTCTTCCGGATACTCGCTCAATGACGTCATGCTTAAGGGCTTCACTGTCCAACCAGATTTGTTCGATATATTATGCCGATTTCGTCTTCACAGTTTTGTGCTTATTACAGATATAGAGAAAATGTTTCGTCAAGTAAAAGTAAACTCTTCACAAACCTTTCTTCAGAATATATTGTGGCGAGAAAATTCTGAACTACCGATTAAATGTATAGAACTACAGACTGTGACATACGGTACAAACTGTGCACCTTATCTAAGTACACGGTGTTTGGTTGAATTGGCAAATAATGGAAAAAATAATTATCCGTTAGCATCTGAAGCTATATTAAACCAATGTTACGTCGACGATATCCTTGTAGGTTGTGACACATATGAAAAATTATTTGACACTTATACTCAGCTTGTGGATCTCTTCAAATCAGCAGGATTCCACTTACATAAATGGCATTCCAATTCAAATAAATTTCTTAAAAATATTTCCGATGATCAGCAACAAAGTAATTATGAAATTAGGATCGAAAATACTTCCAATAAGGTCTTGGGAATTTGTTGAAACTCAAACTCTGATAAATTTTCCATCTCCCTACCAAAAAGTTCCCATCAGCCCTCAGCGACTAAACGGGAAGTACTCTCCACGATCGCGCAAATGTTTGATCCCCTCGGTTTAGTTGGGCCAATTATAGTTACCGCAAAGGTAATAATGCAAAAAATATGGCTTTCAAAAATAAACTGGGATGACCAACTTGATTTTAACCTTTTTGCTGAATGGGATAATTTCATAAAAAATATCTCTGTGCTTTCAAATTTAAAAATTCCTCGGTGCTTATTTCATAATAATACAATTCTTAAAATAGAAATCCATGGATTTTGTGATGCCAGTCTAAAGGCATATGGAGCATGTATTTATGTTCGCGCTGTCTATCAAGACAAAACAGTTACCTGTAATCTACTAACTTCTAAAAGTAGAGTCTCACCCATAAAAATTGTCACTCTACCGCGTCTTGAACTTTGCGGAGCGACTTTACTAGCAAACTTAACGCGCAAAATTCTCACAGTTTTTGAAAACAAAATTAATATTAACAGTGTTAACCTTTGGTCAGATTCAAAAATTGTGTTAGCCTGGTTGCAATCACATCCTTCAAAATGGTCTATTTTTGTCTCACATAGAGTCTCAGAAATTCAACAGATTACTTCTCAATATAATTGGCGACATATTAAATCGTCACAGAATCCTGCAGATATTCTGTCACGAGGAGTTTTACCTCCAGAATTAATGAATTGTTCTTTTTGGTGGCATGGACCAGATTTTTTACAAAACCCTCATTTAGACCTGAAAACATGCGACTCGGATATTCGAGTTGAAAATGTTCCAGAGGAACGAAAAACGGTATTATTTTTACAAAATAAATCCGAAGATTTTTATGACAAGGTCTTATGTAAATATTCTTCATTTACTCGTCTAAAAAGAATTTTCGCCTATTGTCTAAGATTTTCTTTTAATTCCAAAAGACAAAATTCTGTTAAAAATGGTGGACCTCTCACTGTTGATGAATTAAACCAATCTCAAAATACAATAATAAAGATTATACAAGACGCATTTTTCTCCAAAGAAATTTCCGAAATTCAGTCAGATAAAATTGTTTCTAACAAAGCAATACTGTCACTTAAACCATTTCTCGACGAATACGGATTTCTAAGAGTCGGGGGACGACTTTCCAATGCCGACATAGAATATAACCAAAGACATCCAGTTTTACTTCCTTCAAAAAATTATTTAGTAAGGCTTATGTTAAAACTGGAACATCTTCGGCTCTATCACGCGGGTGCACAAAGTGTCCTTTCCAATTTTAGACTAAGGTTTTGGCCTCTAGACGGATTGAGAGAAATTAAGCGTATTATCAGAGGCTGTATTACCTGTTACAGATTTAAGGCACAGCCTACTCATCAAATAATGTCAGATCTACCGAAAGATAGAGTTACAATGTGTAGGCCTTTTTTAAACGTTGGAGTAGATTTTGGCGGACCTTTTTTCTTTAAAACGTCTAAATTACGCCGCGCTCCCCTGGCAAAATGTTACGTAGCTCTCTTTGTGTGTATGTCTACAAAGGCAGTACACATCGAACTAGTTAGTAGCCTATCGACGGAGGCATTTTTACAAACACTTAAAAGATTCATATCCCGCAGAGGAAACCCACATAGAATTTATAGCGATAACGCTACTAATTTTTTGGGGTCAAAAAATCACTTAAAGGAGTTATTTGATTTTTTCAAGAACAAGGAAAACACAAACGAAATTCAAAATTTCTTAAGTTCTTATGAAACGCAGTGGAAGTTTATACCACCATGTAGCCCACATTGGGGAGGTTTGTGGGAGGCAGCTATTAAGAGTACCAAATATCATCTCTACCGTGTAATCGGTAATTCACATTTAACTTTCGAAGAACTTAACACTGTTCTTGTCCAGATCGAGGCGATTCTTAACTCACGCCCATTATGTCCCATGTCCAACGATCCCTCTGATTTGACATGTCTTACTCCAGGACATTTTTTAATCGGTGACAGCCTTACCTCCTATCCCGACAAAGACTTAACTGAAATCTCTGAAAATAGATTATCTCTTTGGCAAAAGTGTACACAAATGCAGCAAAACTTTTGGAAAAGATGGTCTATTGAATACCTCCACCGACTCCAGAACAGACCAAAATGGCTTACACCTACTAAAGACCTCTCAGTAAATGACTTAGTTCTTCTTAAAGATGACAAATTACCGCCTTTAAAATGGTCACGAGCCAGAATAGTTGAACTTATACCAGGTAAAGATAACAAAATTCGAGTTGTCAAATTAAAAACAAATGAAGGAACCTTTACCAGGGCTCTCACAAAAGTTTGTCCATTACCTGATTCGTACCCATAAGCTTGACAAGTATTTTGAAGTGTACAACACTTGAACGCGGGGCAGTATGTTCGAGAACCTTCGAACACTTTTTACTCTTTAGATAATTTTATCAATAAAATAATAATATTTCCCTTAACAGTAAAGAAATAAAAATATCTTTCTTTAAAACTAAAATTTAATATAAAACCATGCAAGTTTAGACAACGCAAATTCTATTTTTAAGTCGAAAGTAACAAACATCTATTGTTCAGCTCACATAAAATATATCACCGTTTCTTTGTCGGTGTCGTTATCTTTCAAATCCCAACTTTCCTAGAAAATCTTACCACTTAAAAATCATAGGTCAGTAGTTACACACCCAAACCATAATGGCCGAAGTTAAACCAATTACAATTTACACCGCTTCCTCTACAATGATTTTTATTGGTTTATATTTCGCGTGACGTTTCACTAGATGCATCAACTTACCCCTTGCCAAGAAAGTCAAATCGTCAGTTCAGTTGTTAGCAGAATCTTGGAAGAAGCTGCAACGCGCGATACGCCCTCGTTTTGTATCGTTATTTGTTTTGACACGGCTAGTAGCTCTAACGTGTCAGAGTTTCCGTTCGAGTTAAAATTCCCAAAAATGCTCTTAGCAGCGATCACCTTACGCAAGATTTATTGTTTCTATTCATTGTCAAAAACGAATATCTAAAATCGTCATAAAATCTGTCTCTGCTGAATATAAAAATATTCATGGACTTTCACGATAAGCTGAGTACCAGTGAAATAAACCCAAGTAATAAATCAATAATATTGTTAACTGGTTTTTATAATTGTACCTACAAACGGTACAAGTGTGACTGTAAAAAAATTACAGTTTTTAAATTTGTTATACCTAAATATACAATTGTTGAAAATCTACCGATTTTCATTTGCATGAAAGTCATGTCAAAAATTACGTGTACGGTAGAATGTGAAATCCCCGTACAAACCGTATATTCAGAAAGGTGCTCGTATCCATACAATGATATTAATAACTAAATAGATTCGTGAAAAATCCAAACCCAGGATAACAACTCGTAGCTCGTTGCTTACCACATTAACACCTCCCTGAAAAAATATTAAGAACTATATATAAACAAAAACGTTTAACAATTTAAATGACTTTTTTATATGAAAATCTGAAGAAGCCTACCAAATATATAGCTTTGCCAAAACTTCTTGTGTCTACACTTTCTGTTATACACAAACTCAATGAAAGTATATATTTTTAGCAACAGCAAAATAAGAAATTTAAATTATGTCTGTAATTCTTCATTCTTCGGTGTCGTAGTACAAAAATTTGGAGATGTCAGAGCAAAGCCAATCAAATTCACAGCTTTGCTCCGACTTCTCCATGCTCCCGTACTACCTAAAGTATTGTAACTAAAACGCCAAACTCTGAGTTTATACAGTGCAAGTTCCTGGACTGGCCAGTAGACAGTAGCTGTATGTGAAAACTGGAGAAATAAAATAGTCAGGTTCTCAGCTGTTTACACTAGGTCAGTAGCTATACTCTCATTGACCAGTTTCCTTGCTTGCAGGTCTTGAAAAGTCTCGTGAAAAGTATATTGTGATGTCGACACAATGAGAAATTGTGATCGGCAAAGTAATATGATCTTTTTCCATAATTATTTTTGTGATGAATTGGTAAAAAATATTGAAAGTGGACTAAAAGGAAAAGGACAGATTTGGGTTAGAAATTGGTTGCGACAGAAATCTTCAGGGGCAACAAACACGATTATGAAAGAGCTACACCATACCACCTTACGTGAATACCAAGCTATGAGATTGACACCTCCACAGTTCGAACACAAACATATATCAAACCACTTAACTGTCTAGCCAGTTACTACTCTGCATTCAAACCGAGCAAGTAGAATTACTGGCCTAATATGCGGTGGGGGAAGGAGAGTGGCTAGTAAAATCAAAAAATATTGAAGTAACTCGCATGCAGTAGATGACCACCTTGCAGAGACAGTAACTTGGAACAATCTGTTTAAACCATGACAGTAGCTGGCATGTAGTAACTGGCCTTGTCAACTCGCACGCTAGCTTGCACTGTGTGAACTCGCCATTAATTTATTTAATAAAAGATGAAATGTAGCATAAAGTAACCCTTCTTTTTTTACATAGGTAAAACTTTAGTGACAAAATTTATTTTGTTTGAAACATCTATTATAAAAAGATGATGTAATGAAATACAATTAGCTTATATAAAATGTTAATAAAGATAAGGATATTTTTTCCGAAGTTTTAAATGATTTTATAATTTTTGGATTATAAGACCGATATTTAATTTAAAATTAATTATTTGTTACTCGGACATAAGGCATAGATATTGTCAAAACAAAAGTTGCCCTTATTCAAGAAACAGCAACATATTATTACATTTTAATATCTCAAAATCGGTTACAAATATTCCAAAAATAATGTTGGAGACATGCCGATGACCTCACCTTTTTCACAGAGGTTACAGTAAATAAGAAAACAATATTGTTATTTTGATTCCATTTTAGAAATGTATTAGTTACTTACCTAAAATTTGAATGCAACACTCTTTTTCTAAAAAACACAAAGCCATAAGGGCAAACTTATTAAAAATGCAAATTGAAGAAGTAATTAATTGATCACTGATCCCAAGAAATGGCGCCTACACGAAAGGAGTGAAAGGACGACTGACAAAAAAGGAAGGTTCATTTAAGTTTAGTGTTACTCCTTGCAACAGTCAAGAGTAGAAACAAAGTGAAACAACGTATACTCCCTATTTGTTAGACTGAACGAGCTTTATGGTTGCACCAATCTAAATGAACAATCAGTTCCGTGAGCTAAGCTGTTCTATTGGTCCGAGAATAACCAACCGTATCGATGGATAGCACATCACGTGTTTTTTAATCATAATTTGTAGTTGTAGTCCCATGATATTTACCTCACCTTACCTGGTGAGGTGGCGGTACCCCGCAAAATCCCAGTGTTGCCATTTGGGGCGACAAGTCGCCAAAATGACGACTTTTTGTCTCTATGAGAGTGTGGCGGCGATTTTCAATAAAAAGCTTTTTTTTGGCGACTTTTTACAGGTGAAAAAATTCAATATACACGTTGTATACAATACGTAGGAAGAAACAACGTCACAATAATAATCATGATTGCACCGAGGGATTTCTCAAAGAGAATATCTGAACACGCCACGAATTGTACGTCAAATTTTGGAGATTCCCCCAAGCTTGCTCCACAAAAACATTTTTTTTATTTAGTATTGACAGTTTTCTAACCCCAATATCTCAAAAAAGCTGAAAGTGGGGACTTTTCATACTGATCGATGGCGACTTTTTGCTTTGTTACTCTGGCAACACTGGGAAAATCCCTTGTTGCCATAAAGCCCATTTAAACCTTCAGACCCCTGGTTATAACATTTTAATTATATTTTTATTCTGTGGATAATACTGTACACCTAAGGTTTTTGTTTTAAACTTACTGACTAGCAGACACCACTGGATTGAGGTTGGTTAAAATTAGTATTTGACGCGAGAAAATCGGATACCATAATCATGCAGTCACGTCTACTTTCGGCAAATTATGTGAATCTCCTTTCTGGTAACCTTCCTCCATATTTAATATTAACACCAGAAACTACACTGTGAACTGTGACTACAGTGAATACAGACTTTATTCTAACGAAAGCAACAACGCAGAATATACCTAGTATACAACGACTCCGTGCCAGACGAGCCCGCAAGTTTGTGACGTCAAACGAGCGAGCTAGCGTTTATCTGCTTGAAACGAGGCAAGCGATTCCTCGGGCCGCTGTTGTAGTTCGGATTAATTTTTTTTTAGGAAAGCTAAATATTGGTAAAATTCGGTCGAACGCTTCATTTTATCAACGTTTAATGAATTCTAATTTTGTTTGTGGAAGATATATTGAACCATATTCTAATTTACTCCTAACTAACGATCCTAACACAATTTTTAGACTATCCATATTCCTGAATGATCTACAATTTCTGACTATTAACCCTAAAATTGTATTAGCGTCTGATACAATTCCATTAACATGAGCATTAAAATTAAGTTTATAGTCCAAAGTGATACCCCAGAGGTAGTGACAAAAGGTTCTGATCTGAAACCGTTACACTGAACATATTGAGTTCTACCGACAAGATAGGAACTAAGGAACCAAACAAGCTGATCCGTGAATCCAAATCCCGACAACACAGCTAGTATGATATGATTTATCTTGTTGAAGGCCTATGAGAAGTCGGTGAACACCACGTCAACCTGGCCTCTCGTATCAATAATGTCCATCGCAAACTGAGAAAGGCGTGCCAAATTAGATAATGTAGACCGACCCCTCAAGAAACCGTGCTGTCTTGTTGTGAATAAAGGTTCAATCTTATTAATGGCAAAATCATGTAAAAGCATCTCAGAAATATTCAAGAACCCACAGATCAGCGAGATAGGCCGATAGTTCCTAACATCGGTCTTATCTGAAGATTTAAATACTGGACTTAGCCTCGCCACCTTCCACCTGTTCGGGTAAATGAGTTCTCTTAGGGAGGCATCAAAGATCTTACATAATGGAGCTGCCAGGACGTGAATGGTATCGTTAATAAGAAAACTAAGAACAAAATCGGGTCTACAGGAAGTCTTAGGTTTAAGTCCATTTGTTATTCTAATGTCCCGCTCGTCGAAGTGTGGAACCGGCACTGAATTATTATTTACATCCTCCAAAATGACATGCTCACTATCAGCATCAGCCAAGCTATAAATATAAATGCTTTGAAAATATTCACCAAAAACTTTAACAATGTTATCTGGCCCTTTGAATACCATTCCCTAATATGTTACTACATCAGAAATAAAACAGCAGTTTCGCTATATATATTTCCAAAATTATTTTGAATCATCCTTAATATTTTTTTTGTTCGCTGAATATAAAGCTGATAGGAGTTTTTAAAGATACTATGATGAGTATCTTTGACTACTACTACTACTACTTATCGCTTAAGAATCGACGCAAAAGAAAAGAAAATTAAATCAGTGAATAAAGTAAGCCAACGAAAAACAACAGAGTGTTCTGGGCGAAGCAAGCTGTTGCAGAGTGCGTGCAAATTAGCCCTCGGCTCAATTAGCCGGAGGGGTTCACTTGGGCGCCAACAATTTTTTAAACTGACAAAACTGGATATCGCCTTGGCAGTCTAGGAACCTGCTTCACACACAACAATCCCGTTATTCACAATTCCAAAAAGAAAAAGGGTGAGCTAAATAAAACTAATAAAGGAATCTTCATGTTAATCTATATTCGTAAACCCACCATGTTTACACTAATGAAGAGAAAAAGAATATTCGTTGGGGTGACCCTCTATGTTTACACTAATAAACAAAAAAATTCGTTGGGGTGATTCAATTTTGGTCCCAGCCTAAAAAAAGAATAAGAGGTCCTTTGGGGGGAAATATGTTCACTCCAGGACCAAGAAAAAAAAGGTTAAACACAATTATGGACCCCTACACCAAAGCAAGCTACCAAAACCAGGGGACATGGAGACTTAGACGAGATAAAAGGCACTCAATTAAATTAAAACGCCTACCACGGCAAGAACTACCTTATACAGCGTGACAGTAGTTCAACTAAGGTAGGAATTAAATAGGCACTTTTTAACAAGAGTAATTAGTGAAAATAGGCAATATACTGATAAAATCATTGTACTGTCATAAAGTTCCTGTGGGCATATGTAGGGGAATAAAATATTCTTAATCTAATAAATAATTTGATGACATGAAGTAATGGAAAATTGTTATATGGTACTTTCTATTTCTTCCTGGTATTTACGGGAAATACTGGATTTTAAGCAAATTTTATCAAATAATGCGATAAATGTTTTTTCTGACTGATACAGTCAATAAAAGTTTCAGGAGGCGTTCTTAAACCACGAAAATTACTTTTTTCAGTATCATAAGTTTGATTTGATGCTGGGATTATCGAAGGCTCTGCGCTATATGGACCTAAAACATAAAGCT
This sequence comes from Philopedon plagiatum, assembly GCA_963971165.1. Lineage (NCBI taxonomy): Eukaryota > Metazoa > Arthropoda > Insecta > Coleoptera > Curculionidae > Philopedon > Philopedon plagiatum. The sequence continues at coordinate 78,249,081 of OZ020193.1, forward strand.
ATTTTTACTAGGTATTCTTAAGCTGCGCTCAGAGTTGCCGTAACGTAAGCTTTAAGACGTAACGTTAATCCGTAAGAAAAATAAACAATTGATTAGCAGTAGATCCATTCATAGTACAGCCGTAACAAGTTAAGCCGTAAGGTAAGCCGTAAAGAAATGGTTCAATTTCATTTCTTACGTTACGGCTTATCGATTCGGTCGGGATCGGTCGTACTCGTGCCTAACCGCCATGTTGACATTCCCAAATTTGACACATTGCATTGCATTGCTTCCTTACTAACAAGTAGCAGCAGAATATTGCTCCAGCAATAATAATATCTTCGTGGACAGTAAAATCAAAATCCATATTACCAGCTTAATAACCAAACAAATTGTTTTGAAGAGATGTCAAAAAGCAAAAATCATAACCTAGAAAGTTGTAACCAGATTCTTAACTACTTAGAACTATGAATGGGTATGTCCATAGGGGTATGTCGTTACGGCTTAACTTTTACGTCTTATCGACTATCGATTACTTCTTACGGCTTACGTTACGGCAACTCTGAGCGCAGCTTTAAACTCATCATTGATACTTTACATTTTTTTTTATCTTCTGACAGCCCACGAAGACCGAAGTCTAAGTACTATGTACCGTGGGTGTACTGGGGAGTCGACTCACACATCCAGAGCTGGAAACATCCCTAGGGATTTCACCAGTCCTTTAAGAGGATGTGTGGGGTGGTACCACCTCGGTCGAGGAAGAATTCCTCTACCACCTTCCCGTATATATATATATATATATATATATATATATATATATATATATATATATATATATATATATATATATATATATATATATACAATAATAATATGTATACAATATGGCGGCGAATAAGAACGACGTGATCGCCGTCGAGCGTAATAAAAACAGTGAATTAATGTGTTTACATTGTAAAAAAAAAGTGGTAGCGGCTGTTACGTGTAAGAAATGTAAAGAAAATTTTCATCCGGCGTGTTTAGTGTAGGCTGGAGCACAGATCCATATAGCTACGCAACAGATACATATTGTAAATGGAGCAATGTGTCTTCCGTCGATCGCCGACCTAGAGGGCGGACCGTTCGCAAATTGTCTATATTTTAATATTCAGACCGCCCCGTGTTGCCAAACGGTAATGTATTTCTTAAGCGGGCCGATAAGTTAGCTTGTCCTTCGAGGAACAAGAGCTCGCCGCCAAGTCGGGTGGTTACAAGCGTTCTCCAGCAAATTCAAAAAACCGACTGCTCGCTCGTCGTAATCGTCGTATCGTGTATTATATTATATTGCCTAATGAAATGATTTACTTTTCCACTTTACGTTTAACTGGAATTATTTTCTTTCGTAGTTGCGCAGAAGCTAAAAAAGTTTTATATTTTAAACTTTTCTTACATGCTTGCGTTCTCACAGTTTTAGTTATTTTACATATTATCATATCCATAATTTAGTATGGATGTTTCACTTAAAAAAAAATGTCGTCTGAAATAGTGTAATTAATACCTATTGTTTTATAATGTTATAAACTGCGTCTCAAAAAAAAAGACTACTGCACCCATTCCTACATGTTTGCTGTTCGGAAACAAATTTATCAATTGAATGGTTTTTTGGAAGAAAGCCTCTTTCTTTTACATTCATTAGAGGCGAATATCTTTGACTCAAGAATGTATTTAAGTAAATGATATACAGAGTGGGAAAGCAACAACCACAAACCGAGTCCTAAATGACGCCATTTAATTAACCATTAAATATTTTAAATTAAATAAGCTGTTAAAAATAGTCAATTCATGTATAGAAAAAAGCATTTTTGTATTTTAAGAAAAAATAGACATTTTGTATATAGAAAATACATTAAGCAAAATCCAAAAATCCTTTGACATTTTTAAATCGCTTTTTAATATCCGAAGTAAATTTACTACCACAGATTCATATAGCTACGCGTAGCTATATGGATCTGTGATACTAGGTACAACATATGTACAGGGTGGTCCACATAAGATGACCCACTATCTGATCTCAGAATCTGTAAGAGCTACAAAAGAAAGTTAAAGACAAAAGTTTCTTGTCTTGACTTTAATTTTTTAGGTATTTAGTTTTTACGTATACAGCGTGTTTAGTTTTTTCTGGGCAAGTACCAACTTTCTTATTTTAAATAGAACACCCTATATATTTTTACATATTCGGATTTTACGATTGATAGTAAATTGATGAGTAAATTTTAGTATAACATGTTTATTGAAATTGTCAGTAGTTTTCGAGATATTTTAATTTTTAAAATTTTTACGGCGAAATCAGTCATTTGAAAAATATCATGTATTTATGTTTAATATTAATTTAATTAATTTAATACTATTTATTCTTGATATCTACCACCTATATAGAACACAGTTAAAAATAAGTTATAATAGATAAGCACAAGACTTCTTGTTCTTGCACAATACTTTTTAAATATAATATGTAGGCTCTTAATAATAATGTTAAAGAAATCCAGACTATAACTATTTTAATATTAGATTTATTTTTAGAATAAAAAGGGTAATTTTTCTTGGATGATGATTACGTTTATTATTAATTAAATACCATACGGTAACACATCATGTTTTTAAATAGAAAAATAATTTTTATTATTACAGCTGTGTCACAACGACCTGTTTTCACGGAAGTGTATTATTTCGAAAACAAAGAAATTGCTAAAAAAAATAGGAAACCATTAGAGAAAGAGAAATCTAATAAATTAGAGAAAATTTTATTTGGCATTTGAATACGTTATTATACAGGGTGTTACAAAAAGATGTTTAGAAATTAAAAGGGCAGATTCTACATCTAGAAATATGAAAATAAGTTTATATAAACATAGGTTCTCAAACGCTTCTTTTTCGGGATACAGGGTGTTTAATATTTTCTTTTTTAAATGTTTCTTTTTAATTTCTCGAAAATGCGTTAAGATATTGACATGAATTTTGGTACACGCCAGTATGTAATTAAAGGGCATCTTTAAGTGTAAAAATTTATTTTCTAAAGTACTTGCATCAGTGGCGTTCGTGAGGGGAAATTCTTTATTTTTAGCGAAAAAATGGCACGCCACTGATTTTTTGAAAAAATTGGTATTTATTTTTTGAAGTCAAATCAATTCTGCGTGAAAACTGTCTCTTAAGCTTTTTTGTTCTGACACACCGTTTTCGAGATAAAAAGTAATTTATTTCTTACAATAAAAACAAATAATAATTTTTTTTTAATATTTTTTGTTCAGAAAACTGTGCATTTTGATTTTAGTTTATAGTAGATGCTGGAAATGACTTCTCCGTGCTTAATACATGCTCTAAATCGTCTTTGCATATTTGTCCTATAGAGCTCTTCGGAATACTTGAGGTGTGAAAATATTAAATAATAATAATAAACTTCTTTATTTCAAGGCTTGATCACAAAACAGGGAACACAAAAAGAAATGACGTCAAAAAAAGAAATACATAAAGCTCAATTAACAAAATCGCTTAGACTACAGGGTTCTAAATTAATTAACAGTTTCCCAATTTTAACTTTAAAATGTTTTTGTGAGTTTATTTGTTTAATTTCATTTGGCAGTGTGTTAAATAATTTTAAGCACATATAATGAGGACATTTTTCTGTAAGTGCTAGTCTATTTATTGAATATAAAACATTTAAAGATCGTGTTCTATATATTCATGATAACTATTAGATTAAACATATAACATATCTATATGCTTAAAGAAAAACGCCAAACATTCATAGATATAAACGGCATAAACAGTAAGTATTCCCAAGTCTTTAAACTCACCCCTACAACTTTCTCTATACTTCATTTTTTTGATAACCCTTATCACATGTTTTTGGACTACAAGAATATTTTGGATTGAGTTGTGCCTTCCCCAAAAAAACAATTCCGTATCTCAAAACAGACTCAAAATTTGAACAATACAGCATTCTGAGTCTTTTCTCCCATATATATACCTACCCATGATTCGGATGCCATAACAAACAGAGCCCAGTTTTTTTTTCTAAATTATTTAAATGATATGACCAGTCGATATGCCCATTGATAGAGGCCCTAAAAATTTTGCTTCTCTTGAAAATGGGAGTTCTTTACTATCAACTACTAAATTTAATGGTTTTTCTACGGTTGACTGTTTTGTTCTAAATAAAATAATATTAGTTTTATCTTTGTTACAAATTAATCTATTTTTTGTAAATCATTCATTGGCAAGATTAAAAAAATATTTCGCTTTAGTGAGTTCGTCTATATTTTCACCACCTACAATTAAATTAGTGTCATCAGCATATTTGACAATATATGTTGATAGTGTTTGTCCGTTATGTAAGCCAAATCGTTGATAAATATAATAAGAAGAATCTGTCCCAAAACACTTCCCTGTGTTATGCCTATATTATTGGTTTCTATTTCTGATTTGCTTGTTTTTCCATTCTTTGTAATTGATACAGTTTGCTTTCTGTCACCCAGATAAGACCCAAGCCATTTTTTGGCATTTCCCCTGACACCATATAAGTACTTATGTCGAGTTTTTTAAGCAATAACTCCCTATCCAGACAGTCGTAGGCCTTTGAAAGATCTAAGAAGATTGCCGCACAGAAACCCCCTATATCTCGAAAAAGAAGCGTTTAAGGATCCATGTCTATGTAAACTTATTTTCATATTTAGATGTAGGATCTGCCTTTAAAATTTCTTAACATCTTTTTGTAACACCCTGTATACAGAAGGTGGCATTTAAAATAAGGAAGTTATTGGTCACCTTGGTATAAATGCAGAATATTGTAATATTTTCAACATGCCGTATAACTTTTTGATGAAAACACTACTTTGTCTTAAAAGTCCAACCTCAACTGATGAAAACGGAAAAACGCGGCGGGTGACCCCAACAGACTGCGATCTTTTTTTTTCCATTCGCATCGGTGATTTGAACCGTCGGATGTGCTGTGGCGTCGTGTTGAAATTCAATCTTCGACAGATATTAGAACGGACGGTTCGGTACGACCGTTTTCGGCCATAGACTATCAGTTTGGCACGCCGATTCGAATCGCAGCGATACGAATTTTAAAATATTCCAAAAACTAAGACTTGGTGCGTCAATTTACCCTATTTTGGTCTCTAGAAATCGAAAATGTTATAAAAAACAGGACATTCGAAAAAAAACTTAAAATTGTATCAGATCTTTCCTTTGGGACACCGTGTATGTGTGTAAATAATTTTAAATTGTTCCCCTAATGCCCCCGTGTCGGAAATGGTGGGCCCCCTTGTATAGTTGCTAAAATATTTAAAAATACTATCTTCGAACCCTGAAATATTTATGATTTTATTTTTAACGAAACATTGAACATAACATTGCAAACAGAATACATAATATACTATATAACAATTTGTTTTATAAAATCACAAAAAAAGAAATTTGATGGGAAATCTAAACAACCTCACTGTGTAATTTCTTCTTGAATTTCCACAGTTAAAATAACCTCACTTAGCACCTTCCGGACGCATCGCATGTTGCTATTCACGACGTCGATCTTTGCGCAGCGAAGGCTTTGAGAGAAATGAATTGCCGTCGAATCCGTCGATCCCAGTCCCAGTCGCTTGAACGCGTTTAGATTTAATCACAACTTGGCAATGCGGCACATGTAAATGCATCGGTCATTGAACTGGTTCACCCGCTTTTCGAAGCCGGTGAACATTTCATACCTCGCGCGTAGACCATTGGAGTATTTATCTGTTGCGTAGCTATATGGATCTGTGGCTGGAGGTAGAAAAACACCTGGAAATTGCCTTCATGAGCCAGACAGTGAAGGTAACCTCAATACTGAAAGCTTAAATGAGAACACTCTGTTGAAAAAAATCATTAAGGAAATGGAAACAAAATATGAGCTGCTTGCAGAAAATTGCAGTCTGCTTCAGCAGAAAGTTAAATTCTTGGAGGAAAAGCTGGAAAATCGTCCAACAAAAATTCAAGGTACAAAGCAAAAAATGGTCCAAAGTCCAAACCCAACTTTTGGCCGGGAGCCATCGTTTAAAAACAATGAGAAGTTAGCCGCATCCTCTGCTTCCTTCATGGAAAATAGCAGCAACTCGCAACCAACCAATGACTCGCTAGAAGTTGAAAACAGTGTGGCTGAAGTGGCCAAGATTACTGAAAAAGAAGAACAAACGTCAGAAACATCTGTCACCTCTGTCAACAAAGCCGATCAAAACAAACCCTCATCTGATAAAAATAATGAAAATAAACCCTCATCTGATAAAAATAATGATTGGAAAACGGTCATTAATAAGAGAAAGAAGGCAGCATTTACAAAAAGCAGCCGACCAGCACCCGCGCTGGGCACGAACGACCAAGTAAATTTAATTCAAGCAGCAAAACAGCATGAAAACTCGTGGATCTTCTTAGCTCGCCTGGACCCTGCGACCACACCAGAACAAATTCTTCAATTCCTCCAAACTCTAAACTTGCGGGAGGGATGTGTGACAAAATGTCAACAAAAAAGGACAGTATGTTCAGTTCATTTAAATTGGGAGTACCAATCTCCAAGAAACAAGTCATCATGGATCCAAGTATTTGGCCGAAGAACGTCATAATCAACCATTTTCTGAACCTTCAACGCCTGGCAGCTCGGAGCAAGAAACACTCGGAGGGTCTCCAGGTTCAAAAAATTTAAATGTAAATAAAGATAAATTTGTATTATTTCATTTTAACGTTCAATGTATTACTAATAAGGTCCTGGATCTTGAGATCATCTTTAGGGATTATCAAGTAGATTGTGTTTGCATAAACGAACACTGGTTACGGAAGGAAGAGCTTGAGTTTTGCAGTGTGGGGGGCTACACTGCCATCTCGGGTTTTGGTAGGTCCAATAAGATCCATGCGGGTGTTTGTATCCTTGTAAGAAACAATTTCGACTGTCAGAAAATAAATCTGGATGGATTATCACAGGAGCAGCATGGTGAGGTTGCAGGTATATTTATTAAAAAATTAAACTTACAAATCGTAACAGTATATCGATCACCATCACCAGCAGGTAATTTCGATAAATTTCTGAAAATTCTCAATAAAGTTTTCAAAAAAATTAATTTCCAAAAGCCATTTTTAATCACCGGTGACTTTAACATTCACTTCAATGAACCTGACTGCCGGGCAATAGAGTTAAAAGATTTTTTCTTTCCTTTGGCCTGCATCAGGGCTCTTCCCCCAATTTCAAAACCAGAAATGATGCCTGTCTTGATGCAATATTTTCCAATGTGGGCTTGGACTGCCTAAATTCACAAACTATAGATATGCAGTACTTGTCCGATCACAGTGCTGTTTTGTTGGAATATTATACCTCTAAACCATGTAACTCTAAGACTCGGATAACTTACAGGTCAATGACCGATGAAGGCCTTTTTCATTTTTACAACAACTTAGAGTCGCAGACTTGGCAGTTTGTGTTAGATAATTCTCTATCTATTGAGAAAAAATTTGATGTCTTTTTTAATATTATTACTGATAGTATGGAGCTGTGTTTTCCACTGAAAACTTTTTTTTTTTTTTTTTTTTTTTTTTTTATAGAGGATTGGGAAATCCATATCTGGACACCCGAGTTGATCGTCATCCTGGCCCGGATAGTGTCTGCCTCGTTGGACTAAAACCCTTCCCTCTCTGATTTTCTGCCCTTGAAACCGCCTTCCGGCATTACTTCAGGGGTCTCTTCTGTCCATAAGATTTCACCTCAGCGGTCTTCTCTTTCTTTTGTCTCAATTATATTTCTTATTGTTTTATATGCTAATTTCCATGTCTCTTCAGAATGTACTAGGCTTTCCATCATGTTTGCCGGATTAAAGACTCTTCCCATCGCTCGTGTATATAATTGTCTACTTTCCTCCCATCTAGGGCATCGGAACAAAGTATGTTCGGCATCGTCAGCCTCTGGACAGTACTTACACTGTTCTGAATCTGCTCTGTTTCGGTTAAACAAGTACTGGCGGAAACAGCCATGTCCTGATAGGGCTTGCGTGAGAAAATAGTCAACTTCGCCGTAGGGTCGGGATATCCAAGTGCGTATATCTGGAATAAGATTCCATGTCCATCTTCCTTTTCTGCTAGTGTCCCACTTTTCTTGCCAATTATTTATAAGGTCTGCCCTTGCCGTCTGGACAGCACATCCTCGATATCTACCCAGTCTTTCTTTTATGAGCAGGTCAATTGGTGGAATGCCTGCAATAACTCCTACTCCGTCAGCGGATATTGTTCTGTATGCACTGGATACTCTAATTGTCATTTTTCTTTGGATTCTCTGGAGTCTCTCTGTCAATTTCTTATTTTCAGTGACAGTGTGCCAGACTGGTGCTGCATATAGCAGCTGCGAATGAACCACTCCAGAAAGTGTTTTCCTTTTTGAAGCTCTAGGCCCGCCGATGTTTGGCATGAGTTTAGACAAGGCCGTTATGGTCTTCTCTACCTTGACTATAGTTTTCGCCACGTGTTCAGAGAATGTCATCTTTGTATCCAGCCAAACTCCTAGGTATTTTATGGCCTTACTTGGGGTTATTTTTATGTCTTGTACGATGAAATGTATTGGGGCTATTTTCCTTTTTGTAGTGAGGAGCACTGCCTCGGTTTTCTCCGCCGCCAGTTGCAGCTGTTTTGCTTTCAACCATTTGCCTATTCTTAGTAGAGCGGTGTTTGCCTTCGCCATTAGTGTTTCCTCCCCTTTTGCAACAGTAGAGGGATATGATGCTCCCCGAGTCTCCGCATGCGCAGTAGGGTCGACCTTGAACGCCCAGGTGTGCTATTGTTATTTGGCCTTGATATGCGCAGGTGTTATTCCAAGGTCAAGGTCAAGAACTTGGCCTTGAACGCGAGCAGATGTTTCTTTGTTTGGTGATGACCAGGTGTACGATGCTTATTTCAAGGTTACATTTGCGGTGCATATTTTCAATGAATGCGAGCAGCTGTTTCTTTGTTTGGTGATGACCAGGTGTACGACGCTTATTTCAAGGTTACATTTGCTTGGCCTTGAACGCGAGCAGATGTTTCTTTGTTTGGTGATGACCAGGTGGACGACGCTTATTTCAAGGTTACATTTGTTTTGTATTTTTCGAGGTCGTCGGATGTATTCCTCCCACCATAAATAAATACTTGACCTTGGATTACTTCCTAATAAATATGGCTCATTTCGAAAATAGCTTTCATTGTCACTCATACATCGTATGCGTTAACTGTTGCTTTGGCATATAAAGTATTGTGTTTGTGGTGTGTTCTACAAGTGTTTATTCAAGGTACTTGACAGTAATTGTTTTTATTGTATTTTAAATCATGAGCATTTCAAAGCAGACCATAGCCGAAATTAATAATATGATAAACCAAGATATTCAATTTCTGGAACGTAGAAAATTCTCTACATTAACGGTGGGCAAAATTTATATGATAAAAAAAATTAATTCTTTGACTTCACGTTTTGGAAAAGCCATTATCGTCACATTGTTTGATCCAACACATCAAGCAACATTTGAAACATTTTTACCATCACGCGTAGCTGAAATTCTGACAGAGGATACTATTGAAATGATGAATAACTCCGGTGATCAGTACACCTTAACTTATTTGGGGCAAAGCTCACATGTATTCTCTGGAGGTAATACTAGAGCGTTGTTAAATTTTGGTTGTTTGTAATATATTGTCGATTAGGCTATTTTAATGTTGATTTAAAATGTAATAAAATAGTTCTTGTTAAGTATATATCGAAAAACACACAGTCACACACAATCACATATCCATTATTTTCTATTTAAGATGTGTGACTGCCCTACTGTCATTGAAAATCGAGATATGTACATTAATTGGTTATCATGTAAATTAAGAGAGCTGGCTGAAGAAATAGTACACTTTGCAAATTATGGTAAATCCGATGTGGGTTTTAGTGAAAGTCAGTATAGGAAGTATATGAAAGACGCCGTAAATTTCACGGCTGGAGCACATACTTGCGAGAAATACCTATATGGAACCATTGATCTGGACGAATTTTGCGCTGGAATGATAAATGAAGAATTGGGAAGCTACCTATTCGAAGTGCCCCATTTACCCGATGAATTAGCTACAAAATATGGTTTGGCTCCCGCAGATGATACCACTATTCTTGATGACCTTGGAAATAAAGCAGTCACCAATGAAGTTGATAGTAAAGCATTGGCTACTGTTAGCGATGACGAAATGGAGTGTGTTCAAGAAGATGAAGAAAATCTTTAATTCATTGTATAATATAATAACATGAGATGTTAAATAAATGATTATGTACCTAAATTATTGTTTAATTTTTTATAAATAGGCAACCTTCACAAAAATCACATCAGTTTAAGCTAAAAATGGGTCGTGTTAACAACACAATTGATAAATTTGGGCGCCAAAAATTTAATGACCAAAATCACATTGTTCTTGTTGGACAACCAGGAGTTGGATTTAGATTGACCGATGATGGTCAATATGATATACAAGGGAAATCTTTAACTAATGTAGCACCACCAAAGAATCCTGGGGATGCCGCTAATCAGGAATATGTTCTTGAACAAAGGCGTGAAATTATTAAAAAACTTAGTGAATTAGTGAATAATGATGTTTTGGAATATGTTAGAAAAGAACTTAATGAAATGAATAAAAAGCTTGCTGAAGAGGCGAATGAAGATTTTTTGCAATCTGTTACAAAAAGACTTAAGGAAATCGATTCAAAATTGTTGAATCAAGAAAAAGCTATTCAGCGTATACGTATTACGCGCATGTAGATAAAGAAACAAGTCTATTCTGTGTATGGTGACCTCGATTTTACATGGGATATGAGAGTGGAGGGGTTTGAAGGTCACCTAACAGATACAAATAGAGGCACAAAACTTTCTTGTTTCAGTCTGCATTTCAGTACTTCCAGAATACTACATAGTAATTTATTTTCTCAAAATGCAGTCACCAAAAAGTGAACGTCAAATTGCAGTTGTTCGCCCATTCTCTGTAAACGGTCGTCAGATGTGTGCCAATTGCGAAAATTGGGAATTTATTAGTGGAATAATGGGTTTCTGTGAATGGTGTCAAAATGAGTACCATAAGAAACATGGGATGAAATCACCGCAACAAATATCTCGTGAAAATTCTAGTGAATCTCTGCAAAGTCTCGCTGTCTCAGTGGGAGGTTCATCAGAACATAATAATAATCACGATACGCCGGAATTCAGTCAAGAAGGGCAGCGCTGGACTTCTTCAAGCAATTTTGAAGATCTCGAAATAATTAACGAATCACCGCAAAGTCCTGTTTTCTTAGAAGGAGGAGGAGGAGGAGTAGGGGGAGGAGGTTCATCAGAACGTAATAATAGTGAGACCATGGAATTCGACCAAGAAGGGCAGCGCTGGTAATTCCGAAAAATAGAGACAATTTAGATATAGTGTAAAAGTTTCTTATGATAGTCATGTAATTTTAAATTTATGTGAAAAAGTGCGTTTTTCTAATGATAGTGTGTATGTATTATTTAAATCTTAATAAAAATCTTTTTGTACTAAATATGTTTATTATTCACCATACATTTGAATTAACAAATCGCTCTTGATATATATTATTTCTGTGGTTCCGTTCTAAAATCCTCGCTAGCATTACATCCATTTTTCCAATTCTCCTTTGAAAACGATATCTATCAAGTATTAGTTGCTGAAAATTACTTTGTCTGGCTTGTCTATATGCAAAACACCAAACAGACATACGGTGGATAATATTTCTTTCTTCGTCAAATCTTACTTGCTTCATGGTGTATTGTAAAATGAATTTTTATTAGTTATGTCATTTATATATAGGCTGAACATAAAGAGAGTGAATTAGTTTTACTTTAAAATGGGTCGTGTTAACAACACAATTGATAAATTTGGTCGACAGAAAACTCCTGTTTGTAACAACTTATCGCGAGGGTTGCCCGGAATCGGATTTAAACTTACTTCAGATGGACATTTTGATATAGAGGGAAAATTATTAAGGAATGTTGCCCAACCGATAAATGATAATGATGCTGCTACCAAAGAATATGTCCTTACGGAAGTTCATCAACTTGGTTCGCAGATAAATACCATACTTAGTAATGTGCTAGTACCGGTTTTTCAAAAAATGTTTGAAGATGATGAGACCAAAATTACGTACCTTAAGGAAAAAATGTATCAAATTCACTCACATGCTGCACGGTATACTACAACGAAGATAAAGGATCCAAAAAAACCAAAATGGAAACCAACCTAGATAAAGTTCTATTTAAAAACATAATTATACTGTTAAATTGAAAATAAAACGAATAATTATGAAAAGCAATATTTATTTTTATTATTTATAATGCATACATACGTAACGTAAAACCTATTTGATAATATTTATACAATATCTGATTTGTCTATCCAAGAATTAAATTGATTTGGAAAACCTAACCATTTTACAAACAATTGATCGTTTTGATTGTTCTTGCGTTTTCTAAGAATTTTCTCAACTAAATAAACACCAGGGCTAGCTGTCTTTTGCAGTTCTGCTTCGTAAAAACATCCTTTAATAGGTTGACCTTCCAATGATTGCAGCAAGTAGGTGGGTGGATTTGTAATATTAACTTTTGCTATTTCAAACAGTTCCGTGGACCAGGAAGGCGTATATCCTTTGTCAAATACACCTTTGTACTTGCTAATGCGAACAACGTCACCCAAATGAAATTTTTTTTTCTTCGGAGCAATTTTCAAATAGTCATATGCTTTAATAGGGGTATCCTCTTTTACACTGTTAGGCTTCATTCCAATGGTGCGGTGTTTAGTGTTATTATAGGTCTTCGTTATAGCTGGTAATATTTGTAACCATCTGTAAGAACCTCTAGCCGAGAATTGTTTATATAACTTATTTTTCAAAGTTCTTATAACACGCTCAACAATTGCCGCTTTTTTCGTGCTATATGTGGAATAATGGTTTATATTATATTTTTTCATGAGGGCTTGAAAGGTGCTATTATAAAATTCCTTTCCTTGATCACTCTGTAAATTGTTTGGTGCATATGATGCTTCTTCAATGATGCTTTTCATGGCATTCGTAACTTCAACACCGGTCTTATTCTTAACTGCTTTGGTGTACACGAATTTGGAGTAACAGTTTATACATACAACAATGTAACGGTAACCATCATTGTCAGTAGCATATTGCTGCATTTCCGCCAAATCAATTTGCCACAAATCTCGATATCCTTTTATGACTGTACGTCTTCTAACAAAATTTTTCCTTGCTGTCCTATGTAATTCATTTACGACTTTAATTTTTTCTCGGCTAGGATCCATATTATAAGGTTCCACGTCTTATCAGACACTGAGGATGGCAACTACGTGCAAAACTTAATATATTATTCCTTCTTCTCGAAGCTCTTCCATAATTGACATAATCTCATTATCATGTCCGGTATGTCCAGCTACTTTTGACCCCCACAATAATCGTAATCTATCCACTAACTCCTTAGGTTTATTCCAATAAACATATTGAGATGATTTCGACGATAGGCGCTTTTTTGCTGGTAGTTGGATTTTGTTGTCGCCTTTTTTTCTTCCTACACCACCACCACCACCCAGTTTAGTTCCCGTAATTAGCGGTTTTATGATTCGTAAATATTTTCTCCATCGGGTTTCTCTTAAACCACGTTTCTTGTCATAACCGTCGTATGCCGCATCGGTCAATTTCAAAATGGTTTGGTATTTTCGAAGTACATCTAGATTAATTTCGTCTTCATTACCTAGGAGTGGTGGATTTTTTAGAAAAATCAAATCGTAAAGATCAGCCGTTCCATCGAATTCAGCAATGTTTGTTTTGTTCTTGTATAACACCATCTTTCCGTTTGTTAGAAAACGAACCACTAAGTTGCCAATATATTTTGTTGATTTATTTTCTTTTTTACCAAAGCGTACACCATACACGGTATCATAATGAGATGGCTCCAATTTTAATCCATTTAAATAATCTTGAATAGTTTTTGCGGCTGAACTGCTACCACTTGATGTGTGTGGTGATGTGTGAGATGATGTTATCGTTGAAGGGGAAGGGGTTTCGAACAGTGACCCACGATTTCCACGTTTCGGTGTAGGAATCGGTGTAGATGTTTCAAAATCCGCTTCTGTTGGATGTTCTTCAAACATTTTCGCCATTCCCACCGAGCTGCTGCTGCTGCTACTCCGACTTTGTGGTTTAGTCGTAGTACTTGATTTTTTAGTTACGTACTGCTGCTGCTGCTGCTTTACGGCTTTAGATATAGATTCTAGTGGTTTAGAAACTGGTTCATAAAACTTTTCCAAATCATGTTCATTCTGCACTTTAGCTGCTTTAATTTGTTTAAATTTTTTTCTAACCGCATTTGTAGTTTCCAGTAGCTTTCGTTTTAATTCGATTTCTTCATTCATGATGCTTTCAAAGCACCGTTCAACGATGAAATGATTATCCAAGTTATTATTATAGGAATATATAACTATCGAATCCCTTGCGGTATCTGCCCGAATTTACATCACTATCCTTGTCAATAACTAAAAAACCATATTTATTATCCCAACATTTAGCACACATCTCTTGAAATTGTGTAAACGTCAGGTCGGGTGAAACGTGATCGGAAAATATATGTTTCATATTCATCTCATCTTGTTTAAACATAATAATGAAGTTGGCATTATCCCGGACGAGCTGCTTAGGAACACGAGAATACGTTTGCGCCAAGTAAAAGGCATCCACATTTTTGTGACGTCCCATGCTAAAATACGATCTTATAACGTCCTGTTTCTCACACATAACGTCATCAAAAATAAATATTGAATTAGGTTTAGCATCTGACGGTTCCACAATGTTATTTGCGTCGCTAAAAGCGTAGTAGCCAAGACCTTTGATTGGAGATAAAATTGTCTTTAAATATTCATATTTTGGTTGATAGAGCGACTTTGAGTAGATATAAACATTTTCGAAACGCAGTCCCGATGGGTGAGTAAGCAGCGAAATCATAACATTTGTTTTTCCACAGTTTGAAGGTCCTATTAATAATCCACGAATAGATGACGGTAGCAAAGGACCATGTCTTTTAAATAATTTTTGTTCTAGTCCAGAGCCGACCTTTACATCGAGATTATCGACGGGAAGTTTTTGTTTAAGATTGACGATACGCATCTTAACAAAATCTATATTTTATACTGAACTTTCACGTAAACTATCATTCAGATGTCGCTCGTCAGACGAAGTAGACGGTCTCGTTTATCAAGTAAGACTGGAAGCGGTATTGTTAATTCAGTAATTAATAGGCTACCGTTCGAGTTACACATTCCAGGCTATCAGTATTGCGGGCCCGGGACGAAAATAGTAAAACGTGTGGCAAGAGGAGATCAAGGAATTAATTCTTTGGATGTCGCATGCAAAAAACACGATTTAGCCTATTTGCGTAATAGTGAAAATTTAAGTGCTCGCCACCAAGCAGATCAGGAACTCGAGCAAAGCGCGTGGAAAAGAGTAAAATCTAAAGATTCTAGCGCTGGTGAAAAAGCTGCAGCTTGGTTGGTAACCAACATTATGAAAGCGAAACAACGTTTTGGTATGGGTGTATCATCATCAAAATCGAGAAAAGCATCCACTAGAGGTAAACGTCGCTTCCAGCGCCGCCGCCGCCACACTAAAGGAAATGGCGTCGGTAAACATAAGCGAGTACACAAAGTAGCTTTTGGATCATCTATTAGACGACCCGTTCGATCAGAATTGTTAAAAGCTGGTGGGAAAAAACTTATCGAGAAAAATATCATGAAAGCATCGAAAATAGCTGCAGTAGCTGCACGTAAATCCCTAAGAATAGCCGGTGGCAAACGAAAAATTCGCACGCCTAGAATCATTCCAATTCCGAAGACTGGGGGGATATTACCGTTAATACCAATATTTGCAGGACTATCCGCCTTAGGTTCATTAGCAGGTGGTGCAGCAGGCATCGTGCGTGCCGTAAAAGCAGTAAAAAAGTCGACTGCAGAAAAAATAGGTACCGGCTTACATCTAAGTTCAAGAGGAAATGGATTATATTTGAAACCATATCGCACAGGTTTGGGATTATTTATAAACAACAGCAAAAATAAGAAATCAAAAAACTAATAGAATCCCTACCTCAAAGACCACTATCCAATATTGATATAGAAAAGTACGCCTTAAAAATGAAAATACCACACTTTCGAGGCGTATATATGAGAGATTCATTACCTGTACGCGGTCCCAAACGTTATGAGGCCGCCATTATAAATTTGGATAGTATGTCGGGTGTAGGGACTCATTGGGTAGCATATAGAAAAAGCAATTCTGATGTAACATACTACGATAGTTTCGGTGATTTACCCCCACCTATGGAATTGGTACGATATCTGCAGATGGGTTCCGAAGCGACGAAGAAAATTTACTATACATACGACCGTCAACAAGAATTTGGAACAGTCTGGTGTGGACATTTGTGTTTGAAGTTTCTTTTACAATCATAAAAAAGTATGTCTTTGACACCCCAAATGGAACGTGACAACTACACCAAAATGTTGCTATCACTTAAAGCATATCGTGAAGTCGGAGGATTACAAAAAATGACAGCTGAACAGTTAGAAAATACGCCCAAAGAAGTGTTGATCGCATTAGCTCCAAATGAAATAGCACTAGTTTGGGATAGGTTACCTAATCACCTAAAAAGTGACGTCGATATATTGAAATATCAATACTGTTTCGAACATTATAATAGCAATAATTCAGATTCGGACGAGGGCGATGGACCGATACCAAAAAAAATATTTTGTTGTTATTGCAAAATTAACGATGTGAATATAAAGGCAGAAAACAGTTTAAAAACGTCCAAAGGAATAAAGCAACGCTTCAGCTTAAATCCATTTAACTGTTGCAAACAGCAATAAAATAGCTACACAAATAGTTTCGTGGTCAGTCATGTCTTACACATTCACTCTAACAGGACATTCAAGTGTCTTAAGTGCGGATTTTTACCCACCCATCGAGTTAAATACAACAAGCAAATATGGAGTTGCACTGCTGGGATTTTACACATATAATTCGATTTTTAATATCGACGAAAGCAATAATTCATTCAGCCATTTGAAAACAGCTATACCAAAGCATTTAAGGATTCCACCAGGAGCTTACGAAATTAATGAAATAGCAAAAGCCATGTACACCGCTTTAAAAGAGTCATGCAATGAAGTTGGTGCCGATTTATTTTCATTAACAGCCAATAATAATACGTTAAAATGTGAGCTAAAGTCAAAATATAGCATCGATTTCCGAGGTAGCAATAGTATCGGCAAAGTGCTCGGATTTGGCTCTGTGTTGCTGCAAGGTGGACAAAGACACGAATCAAGTACCATCGTGGACATAATGAAAGTGCGCATCGTACGTGTGGATTGTAATATAATTTCCGGAGCATACCTGAATTCTTTGGAAAGTCATACGTTATTTGAATTTGATATTGACGTCGAACCCGGTTACAAAATCTCTAAAGAACCGCAAAATAATATTTATATGCCGATAATGCCGGATGGTCGTCAGTTTATCGACAACATTACTCTACGCATCTTGGACGATAGCGGTGATTTGATCGATTTTCGAGGTGAGAAAATAATAGTTAAACTAGAGTTGAAAAAAATCGTATAATGGGTTTTTGCTTTAACCGTCAACTGCATAAGCTGTCAACAATTCAAGATTCAGTTAAACGACATAAAAGTAAGCAGACAACACAGTCAAGGTTCATTCGCAAGTCAGACGGACGATCGAAAACACATCTGCACAGCAATCGCCAGCTCTCCGTGAAAGATTGCAAATTTCTACAATCGATCGGTTTGAAAGTGAGAAAAATTAGAAAATGATGGCCGCTAGCAGTGACAAAATCGAAGTTTTTACCGAACCCATTTTTGATAACTCCATTATTAGTTTTCAAGAACACACATATAAACCTTACGGTTCTCCAACATTCCGCAATTCCGATGAAATTCGTATACCTGTACACTTTCAAGATATCATTTTGGATATATCGGATAGTTACATTTACATCGAAGGGACATTTAAACCCAAAGATGTTAGTAAGAAATGTTATCTATCAAATAATGCCATCGCCTTTCTATTCGACGAATGTCGTTATGAAATGGGAGGGGAGCAAGTTGCCGTCGTTCGGAAACCCGGAATTACTACAACGATGAAAACTATGGTGTCATTGGGTGCCGCACAAAATAGAGCTCTCATGGCATGTGGATGGGGTCTAGACGAAGCAAATCAAGGTATACTAGATTCCACAAGTAACGTGTTCTCCGGCAAGCTTCCTCTAAAATATCTCATGGGTTTCGCAGAGGATTATTCAAAGGGTATTTTTAACGTCAAGCAAGAGTTGATTTTAATTATCGCCCGCACTTTCAACAATTGCTATATCGGCGAAGTAGATGCAGACATTTCAATTGAAAAAATTGAATGGAAAATTCGTCACATTATTCCAGACGATCGACAGAAGTTAAAGATATTATCACGCATGAATAAAGGTGGCAGTAACGCAAACGTTCCAATGGCTTACCGTAAATGGGATCTTTACGAGCTACCTTCTTTGAGAGAAACATCGTCAGACGTATGGGCCTTAAGAACTAGCACGAGTCTCGAAAAACCGAGATATTTGATTATCGGTTTTCAACCAACTAGCTCTTCCGACAACAGAGCAAAAGATAGCACACAATTTACAACGGCCGATATAAGTGATATTAGGCTCTATCTGAACTCTGCCGTATTTCCGTACGAAAGATGGAATTTAGATTTTTCAAAGAAACTGTATGCCGCAGCCTATTATAATTATGAGAATTTTCAAGCTAGCTACTACCAGCGAGAACTGAGCGATCCTATGATGAGTTTTGCCGACTATCTGCAAAATCCGTTATTCGTAATCGATTGCAGTCACCAACCAGAAGCCGTTAGGACGTCCACAGTGGACGTGAAATTGGAGTTCGAAACACGCAAAAGTAAATTTCCTAAAGACATTAAAGTGTACGCGTTAGTTATTCACGATGCATTTTTTAGCTACAATATACTTAATGGTTCTGTTACTAACAAATCAATACATTAGTTTGAAGTTGTGTAATTCTCCAAATTATGTACTTTACATATTTAAAATAAACTTATAAACGACACATTTGAGTTTTATTTTTACTACATACGACATATTTGAGGCTTATTTTAATACTTCAAAGGTGGGGCTTGGGTAAATAAGGTTATGAGGTGAAGAATAGAGAGAAATTTAGGAGAGGGGTGGGGAAAGAATGTATATAAGACGTGATTTAGAAAATGAGATTCACTCGAAGCCAAGATGTCATCAAGCTCGGATAATGGTTATTCCAGCGATGACGATCAGGCAATCGCACATAATGCGCAACATAGGGGTGTACGCAATACGCGTAGGTTTAGACCTAGGTATTGCATCTGGCACTGCTATGTAAAAGTTGGACCCCACCTCATCTATTGTATGCACTGCTACACAGGATTTAGGGGTCAGATAGGTGCTAGATTCATATCGTGCCATTTCACAGTGGGGGCACGATGTGAGCGTATGCAGAACTACTCGAGGTGTCGTCGGTGTCGGGAGAGACTGTTTACAGTCACTCACCGGAACTCATGCCTTATTTGCAATAGGACTTAAATTCCTATTACAAATAAGGACCCTCAAATAACAACCCTGCCTGCCCCCTGACAAAATCAGTCCTTTTCAGGACTACAGAATATTTGATCGTAGTTTGTAGTTAAACACTATGTTTCCTAAGGAAGATATTTCTCGAAGGAAAAATTGTGTTACTTTGGGTGAGAGATGCATTATGTGTTTAAATCATACATAGATAGTGAGAGAAAGAGCATTTGCAAGATTTAGCTTGTAGTTTTTATGTATGATAAGAACGCATATGCCTCTAGTTATTCAAAGTGACATAACTTTCTATCAAGAAACATATTTAAAAAAATAAATTCACTCTGGGTTGATACGCTCAAAAAGATACATCAGAATTTTTGTCGTTTCACATAGAACGTTGGCAAACCTGCTCTTAAGTATGACAAAAACAGACGTATCCTTTCAGTGTAACAAAATATTTCGAACAAGAAATCTATTCTATAGGAAATATTTTGTTACTCTGAAAGGATATGTTAGAACCGTTTAGCCCCACTCTCACCCCCACTCTCACCCCCCACCATCCTAAATGCTTTTAAAAGCGGGATCAGCCATCACAATTTTCATTTCTCAACCAGCCATGAAGTGGGACAGGCTGATGTTAAGGACGACAAGGGAGTCCAAAATAAGTGAGTTTTGGGAGGCTTGGCGTTTAAAAAACGCGAATAAGCCAACGGCGATCGTACAGCCGATTCCAAGACCGCCGCCACCACCGGAGCCGGCTCCAACAGAGCCGGTGGAAGTGGTGGAAGGACCCCAGATGCTGCTGGGTCCGGAAGAAAGGGAGGCTCTCTTACAAGAGCTCACGGAGCGCCGTCGGAGCCGTCGCAGCACGCGACTGGAGGCACGAAGACGGCGCGCCGCACCGCGATCGGTTCAGATCGCGAGAGGTGAACAACCACTCTAGGTTTCCCTCTCTAACCCAACCCACCGCGAAAACGGTCCTTTTCAGGGCCACAAAAGATTTGATCGTAGTTTAGATATTCTTAGTCACTTTGTGTTTGACACTGAATCGGTGAAAAATGCAAAGATGACCAAGGATGACAGTTTCAGGACGTTTAAAAATAGACGTTGACATTTTTGCATAACTCTTTTCGATAATTTACCTAGAAGTGTCTAAAACTTATTTTAAGTTGAAGGTCCAAAATCCATTAAAATTGTTATTTTTCTAACTTAAAAATTGTATCCATTTAGTTATTTCCGAGACGTATATTTTTGGAACTAAAAATCGATATTTGTCGGCCCACTAAGATTTTTATTTTTGTATATTTGTAACAAAAAAAGCAACCACATTAACCCTTATATAACAAAAATATTTTTATTTCGGATCAAAGCAATGACAACAAGCACATAACTTGTGGGTTTGCTCAGGTTTGCTTGGGTTTGTTTAGCCAATACAAATAATAAGAATTTTGTTATTAATATTATTATTATTATTATTATTTGATAGTTCAAGGACATATCAGAACATTTGACATAAAACTTTTTATGATCAAAATGATCAGACTAATCAAAATTTCAAGAATTATGGGGTTTGATCAGGTTTGCTCAGGAATAACGGGAGAAGTGTAGCTCAGATCGAAAAAAGTTATAGGAAAACATTGTAGAGTAAACGTTTTGTGATAGGAAACGACTTTTCAAAATTTAATTTGGAAAGAATTGAAAAAGAGATTTTTCAGATTTATAGTGAATTCAAAAGGGTAGTACAGGGAAGCTATGGTGAATAGGGCGAAGGTATGGGGCGAGACGGGTCGCATAATCGTTTTTAAATAAGACCTGAGGGATCCGAGTCATAAAAAGTAAAAAGAGGTGGCTCAAAAAGACCCATAGTGTAGGTATGTTTTTTTGGGAAAAGGGGGGAAAGGGGGGAAAGCATAAGATGTAGACAAAAAAGTTATAAGGAAAAAGAGTAGAGTGGGGGTTTTAACACAAGAAAATATTTTTCAAAGTGAAAAAAGTCGAAAATTCAAAAAAGAGTTTTGAAAAAGATAGGATTTTCGAAGTTTGAGGCCGAATAACTTCGTAACGGTCGGTAGGAAAAAAAAACGCCGAACCACGTGTCCAATGAATTTTAGCAAAGAATCGAACTGAATGGAAAGAATCTTTGTACGGGGAAGGAATCGAAAAATAGAGGGGTGTCAATGTGAAAAAACAGGTATAAGGGGGTGTCGGAAGGATGCGGGAGTATGCGGAAACGACATTAATACGTCGCGACTTGGAGGTTTTTTTTTTTTAAGTCTCAAAGCCTGCGCAGTAGCTATTACCCCGCTAATTTTTTGGAATTTTTAAGAAATAACCTCAGAAATGGGTTAAGGGCAGTAAAAGAAACGTATTAGTCTTATTCAAGTTTTTCATAAAATGTCGGGAAATGCCTTAAAAAAAATTATGAAAATGCTAAAAAAATTGAAAATCTTTATTTCTTATTTTTTCGAAATTTAAAAAATGTCAAAAAATAGTTCAAATTAATCAAAATCTTTTGTGCTTTCCACTTTTGCCGTAGATGGTCGGGAAATGCCTTAAAAAAATTGATGAAAATGGTGAAAAATCAAAAATCTTTATTTTTCATTATTTTCAAATTTTAAAAATGCTAAAAATACTTTAAATCAATCCGCTATGCTACACTGGGGGTGGTAGGGGTGGGGGTGGGTTGTGGTGGGGGAAGCTGAGCTCTTTAAAAGCAGCTCGGCTCGACTGCTTACTTCATTACATTCGCTCATCTCAACATGGCATCATCAGATGATGATGGATACTTAAGCGATGATACTCCTAGGAATTTGGATAATTGGGCTCTAAGACAGAGGAAAGTTTTCCCCGTCCGATCCCGCCGGGTGTGCAAGACCTTAAACCTGGTGAAGGTGGGTAATGACGAGTGGTGTATTGGCTGCTATGCCGACTTGGAAAACAAGTCGGCTGGTGACCAATTCTTCAGTGGTCATGTAACCCAAGATTTCGGTAGTCGCGCGCACATACCGAACTGCAAAGGTTGTGGAGTAGCTCTTGGTACTCTACAACATCAGAGTGCGTGCCTTATTTGTAATCGAGCCTGATTACAAATAAGATATCCCGTGAAAAACGGTCCTTTTCAGGGCCACAGAATGTTTCATCGTAGTTTTAGTTACCTAATGCCATAGTATATGTGGTGTTAGATAGAAAATTATATAAGTCCAGTTGGATCGAGTATAATTTTCCTTGCAAAATCCGTCCTTTTCAGGATGACAGGATATTTTGATCTTACTTGTATTTATCTAATGTCACGACATCTGTGACATTAGATAGAAATTATGTAAGTCCAGACGGATCGAGTATAAGTTTCTTTGTCGGTCACATTTCCAGAACACAATTACACCATTTTTGAGAACTAAAAGCAGTTTTCGATAGTGAAGTCCGACAGTATCATTTTTGGATGGAGGGCATTTGTATAATAAACTCTAGTTTGTTATAGGTGAAAAGGTGGGGATGGAGTGGTGGAGGGGGTAGATTATCTCTATTTAAGCGGTTGCGAGCGAGTCACAGAATCACTTCATTTTTAAATCTGATAGTTACCAGATCTAAATATGAATCCTGAACGTCCATTAAGTCGTGGTTCGTCGATTTGGAGCGACGAGACGGTCGACATGAACGAAGTCGACGAACAAGTCTTTGATGACTTTGACGACATAGAGCAGGGCATATTGGATGCTATCGAGTGGGACGAGGATGATCTGCGACCACTCGAAGAACCTGAGTTCGATTGGGGAGTCGAACTGCCCAACGACGATGCAGAGTTGTCGGCTGACGAGATGGAGCCGGACTCCAGTACCGATTGGGTACCACCACCGCCGCCGGAAGATCATGACGGTCCGGCCGATTCATCCACTTGGTGGATCACGGACCATCAGGATGAAGATGGTCCAGCGGATTCCACCAACTGATCCCGGAACCATGCCCGCCCCGACCTACCCCGACAAAATCAGTCCTTTTCAGGACTACAAAATATTTGATCGTAGTTTGTAGTTGATTCATGTCACATCTCATGTAACATGATATTTCTCAAGAATTAATTTCTTTTGGAAAATATTGTGTTACTCTGTAAAGACATGTACGTTCTTACCGTACGTTAGAACTAGCTAAATTTCTAGTAAGTTCTCTACGAAAAGCTGAGAGTTTGGTCTATTATCTTACTTGTAGTAAAATTCACATTTTATTACAAATAAGATGCATGTTTTTGGGCATTGTAACGGGTAGCCTCTCTTCACAGACATAACACTTTATCGCATACTTAAGTTGTGTGCATCTAACGATTACACACCTAAAGTTACGGCCCTACATTTTCCGTCTATTCGTTTTTTCTATTTTGCATTTTTACACTATTTTTGTGTGTAACTTCCGTATACTTATTTTAGAAATAAAAAATATTGTTTCATTTAACTTTTTTTTATTATCATATATACAAAAACATTTTCTTTTACTTATATATATATATATATATATACATTACTATTACAAAAATAACTTAACTCTATATTTACAATAAAATTCTAAAACTACTTCTTATACGTTAAATTATTTATTGCTTCGAGTCTTTTAACGCACTTCTCTCTTGTCCTTTTATTTTCCTCCATTTTCACCCGCAGTTCATTCATTTGTCTTTCAAAGTCCACCTCATCACTATCACACTTTTTTAGTTCTCGTAGTAGTTTTTCCCTAGCACTATTCGCCGCGGAGAAGACGCACTTTTGGCTCGCCGAAAACTCGTTCAACCAGTCCGGCTCTTCAGCAGTTGTTGTTGACTGCTGCGATTCCTCGTACGATCGCTTGCATCGCATCTTGACCGGTTTGCGGCACTTCCCACGTCCTATTGTTGGTGATAGTGGTGCACCCGCAATCGGCGATTTTTCGTCAGCGTCGGCCACCAACACCATCGGAGGCATGGACTGCGGCGGCTCGGGCGTTGTCGAGTTTGGGCCTTCATTAATTATGACGACCGGTGACAGAGGCTTCGGTGGTTGTGACGTCTCCAAAAAATCGGGGTATTGGACTGGCACTGTTGGTCGCTTGAACACGAATTTCTTCTTCTTCTTCTGTTCACCCTCCATAGCTGCATAAAATTGACTTTTATTGCTGCCGGCTGTCTTTGGCAATTTCAGCAGCTTTTCCAACTTCGTAGTGGGTTGCCGCCTCGCCTTCTTTACCACCACATCACTTATGATATTGATGCGCCCGCCGTCCTTCTCCGTCCAGTTGTTGACGTAATCAACCGCCGAAGCTACTTTTTTTTCACCCACATTCTCTTCACCCACATTCTCTTCTTCCACAAACGCAGTGTTTAGCACGTCGTCATTGTGCCACTCGTCAAACACACCCGGGGTCAGCAGGTCAATAACGTCCTGCCCCATCAACTCTGCTTGGATACTTCCATCCAAGTTAAACGCATTTAACAATGACTCACTACCGGAATTCATTTTTCTAACTAACTCACTGCACTAAACTGACAAATCTATTTACTTGGCGAACTGTTCTAGCGAACTATGAAATGCTCTGCCTAGCAAACCAAATTTATACTTATCACCCCACCATAAACTCCCCCACTCTATCTGACGGTTGATGCTTTGGAGGCCAAACAAGTTCATTCAACTTACAAGGTTGCGTTCTACGGCTAAACAGCGATTCAAGGACATATTTTCAAGGTAATCGTGTGTCCTTACTTCTGTTATTGTTTGTGCTCTCAAGGTTATATGACCCAGACAACCCATATTTATAGACACTCTCTTTCCTTCGATGCCTATTATCAGAAACTATAATGTTGCCCGCAGATCAAGATAACAGTCGTCCAGCTGAGACTTTTTCAGGAGCACAAATAATAATTTCTGCTGTTTGCTATAATTGTAAAAGAGAAGTATATATTTGGACTGACCACATGCAATCTTACAGTTACATTGAATTGTTGAGAGTAAGGATTGTTAAGTGTCATTACTGTGGAACGCTGATGTGTCGACGAGGGCCGATTAGCAGATCTGATATGTTGAGAAGACAATGGATGCTACGAGAAGTTTATAAGCCAGACATTAATTAATTTTTATTTTTGTAACTTTATTACTATATTGTAAAATGAAACAACATATTATTGAAACAATTATCTATGTATTTTACTATCCTGCGTTATACAATTTCAACTATTGCTATTACTATAGTGGTTAATAAAACTACGTGACATTGGAGTTAATATTTTTTTATTTTTCTAAAACACAGGCTTTCCAACATTTTTCTAATTATAACTAATATTTTCGGGTAAAAAACTTTGCATAGCTTGTATTAACATATTTAGGTTATCTTCAGGGTTTGTTTCGTAAAACTTTATGTCTGGGTGCCCCCAAGGTAGAGTTTTTGTTGTTGATGGTATAATATAACGTTTATCGTCGTGGTGAGATAAAGCAACTTTATTAATTATTTCGGTATAAACGTCGTGTTTATAACTTCGAAAGGTTTTCATTTTTCGAAATATCTGACCACCACGTTCTACGATATTCCGATAATCTTCCAGGTGAAGCTGTTTTTCAATTACACGTTTTTTTATACCTTTCGCTTTTTTAATTTCGCTACTGATTGAGTTTATGTAATAAGCTTTGGCTCCGGTACCATAAAAACTTATTATTGGATCACCTGGAAATTCATCCTTCATTCTACCTACTACTGACTGACTTTTTTTTATGTTAAAAATATTTCCTTCGGTATAATTGGATGTATCGAATTTATCCGGATTTTCTGCAATTATACGATAAAAATTTTCGGTGTAAACTTTTAATATTAACGAATCTGTGTCGGTATACAGTAAAGAAGCATTTTTGCCAAATTTTGCTTTAATGAATGAGTAGAAAAAATCATAAATTACTGTTTTCGACATGTCCAGTATGGAAAATCCGATATAAATTGGTTTATTATAAGTTACCTTTAATCGATCCATATGAATGGCAACGAATTCTTTATTAAAAACCGTTGAACTTTTAAAATAAGGACGAGAAATTAATGCTCGTGCCCCAATTTTACTCCTGTCATTTTCCCATCGGGTAACTAGTTTTATATCATTACGATTCTCCACATTTTCCATGGTCTTGCCAAAAACAGCATTAATGATTAATTTAAAAGTGTCTTTACCAAACTTTGTTGTTGCCCTATTGCGCAAATCTGTATTTAAGTCGATATATGTCTTTAACCACGGGGATTGATTAAATTTTAAAATTCTGTGTGTTTGCATTACCATTAGGCCGTTATTGATTGCTTGTTTTAATGTTCGGTAATGAATGATATATTTCTTTTTATCGTTTAAATTCGGAATTAACTTTGAAAATTTTGCCGATTCCGTGGGTGGTACAATATTTTCAACTAAAAAGGGTAAGTCGGAATGGTCATCATATAGCGTATCCGGATAATGAACGTCAACTTCCAAAACGTATCCTTCTGGACCACTATCATCCACATCCATAATATTTAAATTTAAAATTTCATGCTCTGATAACCATCTAAAGCCGCCAAATGGTAATGCTTGCGACATACTATGACCGTACAGATTTGTTGCATCAAGATAAACAATGAAAGATGATGGTTCGTTAGGATCGTAGTTTGGTACATATATGTTGTTGGCAGCGTGCATCCTTTCTGAACACTGACTTATACCGCCTCGAATACCTTTTTTGAAAAAATGAACCATGTCGATATCAGTCAATAGCTCTAACTCTACCTTAGAAATACGCAACATACAATCAAACGAATAACTTGGAAGGGTATGGTACTGTGCTGGATCCAGTTTATACGTTTCTAAACAAGTATCGCGAAACTGTTCAAAAACATCGGTTAATAATAAAACATCAGATTTCAAATATAAATCCGAATAGTCCCCCAAATTCTTACAATTAAATGTGTCCCACACCTTTTTAGCTCTGTCATAATCTTCATCGCTAATGTGCTCCTCTGACAAACTATCATAAAACTGATTTTTTGTGGGTAAAGTTGGATGGTTCATTTTCTCCATTGAATCGACAAAACTATAGGGAAAAACACCTTTTTTGCGCATTAAATTAAACTGCTCATTATCAGAAAAATATTTTCCTGTTTCCCTGAAACTACCCACAGCTAATCCATTACCCAAATTTTCCAGCGAAGTTGATAGAAATTTAAAACTATCGATGAACCGCAATTTCACATATTTTTTCTTTATTGCCCCACTTTTATTATCGACATAATCGTGAACGTAAATACTTTTCGTAAACGAAATATACTTTTCCTTGCTTTGAGCTAAAACATCGATCTTGTCTCCGTGACGACACAACTCTTTAATAAACATGTGGCAATCGTACCCGCTCAAGTTATGAAATATAATTGGAATAAAATTGGGTAACTTATAATTTAAATTGCAAATCGAATGAGCAGCACCAGGTCTTTTTTTCCCAGTTATGTGACAGTGGTCCTTTACTTTACAATTATTATTTTCAAAAGGTCGTTCACATATACCACATTTTGTGGCATTATTGAACTCCGCTATTTGGTCAGCCGTTAAAGTTTCCATTGCTCTTATATCTCTTAAGTATGTATTGTAAAGAGATCTTAAATCACTTTCAAGTCGCGAAACGAAAACCTGGGCTGCGTCGTTTCCCCGATAGAGCTCAAATTTTGAAATCGAATCGTCAAAGGAGCACTTTATTAAATACGCAAAAGAATACGGTTCATGTTTGATGCTTTTGACTAAGTAAGAATTTGTGGGATTTGGTTCCACTGTATCCAGTGGTTTAAGCACCGATTCGAAATCCGCGTAAACAACAAACGGTACACGCATTTGCTTTTCTATGTTTTCAAATTTTAATATATTTTCACTTACACTCCTTCCAAATTTATCTATTTTTAAATTTAGTGATGGTGTTAATGAATATTTGTGGTTACAGTCATTTTTTTGGTGTAATATCAAAGATGATTGTGAACTAAAATATATCAAACAACCATCACAAAAATACATTTTATCTCTACGCGATGTAATTTGACTGGAACATAATTTCGATAAGTCTTTTATCCAACAATAATGACTTTTAGAACAACGCGTATCACAAATATGTTCATCATCATCTTTAATACTACAATCCTTTGTTATTAACAACAAGTTGACATGTCTGTTAAGTTTCCTACCCGAATACCTTAATGGACCGACAACTTCGTACTTTAACATATTATTTTCGAAAATTTTTTGCAAACCATAAACGTTAACTGAAATATTATTCATTTCTTCAAATTTTGATATATCACGCAACTTTACTGGAAAGTCTATACCTGTAAAATTCAGCACTCTTGAATAGTGTGGATAAGATCGAATCTGTGATGCCATTCTAGTGGTGGGGCACAAAGCAGACACGATTGACCACGCAAAACAACACTCATCTTGATTAATCACATTGATGATGGCTTTTTTCAATTCGATGAAACGGGGTAGCTTTATATATGAAGATCCACCAAAAGGTTTATATTCATTGACATTTACTTCCAGGTATAGAATTTTTTCCAGAGCCCAACCTACGAAAACACAAAAAGATTGACATAAGTATTTATTTTATTTTTAGTCGTTAATTTATAACATACCTGAATCTTTTTCCTGAAACTCAGTCGATTGAGTCTTCATGGCTTCCACTAATGATTGATATATTTCTTCCAAATCGCTTCCTGAAGTAACAATTTCATTGCGTGTATTAAATGACTTGTCACTGTACATATTATCTTGTGTTGGTAACAGATACCGACCAACAACCACCATATTAACTTTCAAAGCACAACGCACTCTTACTAGGTCACTTACTACCTCTAACACTTTTGCTTTAATTTCATCAAAAAATAATGAATAGTCAGTATGTTCATTATCACTTGATATACGGTATGTGGCAATCCTATTTCTAAAAGCACTGGACACTAGCTCAACACCAGCTGATATTGGTGAACATGCATTACTTTTATGGTGTATTGTTCTTTGATGAGCTGCCATTCGATTTGCTGGTATGGTTATATTGCAGCAAGTGCAAGTACGCACCTCGGATGTTGATGCCCCATCGTCAACTTTTCGCTGTTTTCCACCATGCATATTTTCAAATCGTGCTACGCACGATTCTCGTTTATGTCGTAACATATTATAACTCCGAGTAAATGATTTACCACAATTTTCACACACGTACGCCATGACTTTCAAATTAACTTGCTTGAACCGTTTTACTCAACACAATGTTCTATACTAAAATTTAACCCCCCCTACCCTCATTTATACCGATCCACATTTATACCCCCCACTCGATCTTCATACCAAAACATGTTACACCCCAGTAATAACTCAAGGTAAACTAACATCACAAATGTAACCTTGAAATAAGCGTCATCCACCTGGTCATCACCAAACAAAGAAACATCTGCTCGCATTCATTGAAAATGTGCACCGCAAATGTAACCTTGAAATAAGCGTCGTCCACCTGGTCATCACCAAACAAAGAAACATCTGCTCGCGTTCAAGGCCAAGCAAATGTAACCTTGAAATAAGCGTCGTACACCTGGTCATCACCAAACAAAGAAACAGCTGCTCGCATTCATTGAAAATATGCACCGCAAATGTAACCTTGAAATAAGCATCGTACACCTGGTCATCACCAAACAAAGAAACATCTGCTCGCGTTCAAGGCCAAGTTCTTGACCTTGACCTTGGAATAACACCTGCGCATATCAAGGCCAAATAACAATAGCACACCTGGGCGTTCAAGGTCGACCCTACTGCGCATGCGGAGACTCGGGGAGCATCAACCTTTACTACTTGCAACCACTACTAGAGCTATGTCGTCGGCGAAGCCTATAAGCGTTGCCTCCGCTGGAAGCACTATCTTAAACAGATCGTCATATAGCACGTTCCATAGTGTTGGCCCTAGTACTGATCCCTGTGGTACTCCGCTATTTATATCTCGACGTTTCTCTGATCCTTCCGCTTCAAGAATCAACTCTCTTTCTGATAAATAGGACGCAATTATGTTAATAAGATGTTCATCTATTCCTTTTTTCCGAAGTTCTTCCAATATCTTTTGCCATGAGGCGCTGTTGAAGACGTTCTTCACATCGAGGGTTATGACCGCGCATAGTCTTCGATGGCTACTTGAGTATGCTGCGGCATTTCTGGCGATCCTCAGCACTTCATTTATGGCATCAACTGCTTGTTTTTTCTTGATAAAACCGTACTGTCTCTCTGCTAAGCCTCCAACTCTTTCTAGCTCGTGCTTTAGTCTGGTAAGGATGAGTTGTTCGTATAATTTTCCTTCGATGTCCAGTAGGCAGATAGGTCTGTACGATCCTGGGGTTTCGAGAGGTTTCTCTCCCTTTCTGAGTAATACAAGTTTCGACTTCTTCCAGCTTGATGGGAAATTTGCTCCTTGTGCTAGCGTATTGTATACAGTGAGAACGTACTCAGAGCAGTGTGATACTGTGCACTTTATTATTTCGGGTGGTATATTTCCAGGTCCAGGGGCCTTTTTGGCTTTAAGCTTGTCACATGCTTCCTTTAATTCTTCGTGAGTGAAGTTCACAAAAGTGGTGTTGTTTTCACGGTTCCATATTACGGGTTGATGTGTGGGAAATAGGTGGTCGACCACTTCCTCCATCCTTTCCATACTCAGTTGTGGTCTTGGTGGACACCCTAGCATATTCTTCATTACTATTTTGTAGCCGTCTCCCCAAATATCTCTTTCCAGGTCTTCGCACAAGTCCTTCCATTTTTCTCTTTTGGAAGCTTTCACTTTATTTTTTAGTGTTTTTTTAGTAGCTTTATACTCTTCCCACAAGCGCTGGCTCTCTGCTGGTGGTGCTCTGTTGATGTTCCTAGTGTATATTCGCCTTTTCCTGATGCAGTCTTTTCGAGTTTCAGCGATATCTTCTGTCCACCAGTACATAGGCTTTTTTCCAGCGGAAGTTTTCTTCTTTGGCATAGCCCTATTGCATAAGACGGTTAGCTTTTGTGAGAAGCGTTCCGCCGATTGGCCATTTTCTGGTACTATTTCTTTGATTGCTTGTTGGAGTTTTGCCCTATCTAGTTTCCTTACTTGCCACCCTTTACTACTTATTGTACTTGGATGCTTTATTCTGTCCATTCCAGTCAAGTCGAAAGTTATGTATGCGTGGTCGCTTAGGGATTCCTTGTCACTCACTTCCCATTTTGAGAAGTCTTGTGCTATGTTGGATGTGACTATTGTTAAATCTAGGATAGATGAATAATTTTCTCTATGAAAAGTTGGTTTGTTTCCTTGATTCATTATTCTTAAGTCGTTTTCAGCTATCCAATCTGTCATCATATGCCCCCTTCTGTCACTAGAGCTCATACCCCACTGCGGTGACTTTGCATTAAAATCTCCGGCTATGATTGCTTTTTCTTTGTTTGATCTTATGCGACTACCAATTTCCTGTAGAAGGTCTTCAAGGTCCTGTATGTCATCATTTGGGGACGCATATACACTATATATCGTATATTTGGTGGTTTCGACGTATGTAAATCCGGTACCCTGTCCTTGACGTTTTACTATAGAATTGCTGTCCAGGATTTTAATGGCAGTATCTATTTGCTCGTCGTAGATCCAGTCCTTTCTATTTCGAATAGCGTAGCGATTTGGCTCGCTGATGATCAGAATACTAGCGCCAATATCTAGGGCTGTGGCTAGGGCCATGTCGTGTGCTGGCCGGCTTCGGTTTGTATTGATTTGTAGTACTTTCATGAATTTGTTTAGAGCTTATACTCTGTTCTTCTGATGTATTCTGGACATTTAGAATTGTTGGTTTGGTGCCCTTCCTTTTTGCAATTTAGGCAGTAGGGTTTGTTTTTGCATTCAAAAGCCTTATGGCCTTCCTTGCCGCGTTTAGCGCAGAGTTTTTCTCTATCTGGTCCGTTGCATTTCTCCTTGACGTGACCGTATTCCCAGCATTTATAGCATTTAATCTCCCCTTTTCTCTCCTGTACCCTGCAGCTTATCCATATCCATCCAATCTTAATTCTTTGTAGCTTTATTAGTCTGTCAGCATCGTCCTCTCCCATTATTACTGTGATGTTTTGTTTATTCCCGTAGGCTGGTCGAAGAGCTCTCAGTTCTATATCCCCTGGTTTAGTATTTAAGGTTTGTGTGATTGCCTGTTGGATTTCTTCTACCGTAGTAAGTTCATCCATGTCTTTGATGTGCACTACTTTCTTGTTCTTCACCTGTGCAATAGTTGCCTCTGGTAGTTTTCTCGCCATTTCATTTTTGAGGACCTCCATTTTTTCTGCTCCGTTACGTACCGTTATCAACACGTCTCCGCTTCTCGTTTTGACAACGTTATTTACGTCAACACCAATTTCGCTGGGATTCACATTTTTTTTTTATAGTTTTAAACAAGTCTGCGAAGGTTGTATTTTCCATTTTAACAAGTAAGGCGTCGTGTTTGGGCTTCCTGCTTTTTGTGGTGGCCTTGTTTAGCTGGTCCGTTGTGGTGTTCTTTCTTTGTCTCCGTAGTGGTTTTCCTTTTGATTCAGCATTGCTGCTATATTTTACGACCTTGATGTCTGCATTGTAGAATAGGAACTCAATTATCCTAATTATTTGTAGTCCTACCACACTATCGATATCCGAGACTGCTAGCTTTTTCTTTTGGTTTGTTATCATTTTTTTTCTAAGCGTTTCTATGCATTTAAAGATAGTTTTATCGTTCACTGTTTTCTCGTTTTCCTCTGAGAGAATTGCATAGTATATACCCCTTATACTTTGGTGTATGTTTTCTTCTTCGTCTGGAAATCCTAGTGCATGTGTCATCATTGCTATTTCTCCAGGCCCTCTTCCTTGTTTTCTGAGACCATCCTTTCCTCCAAAGGTTTCTATTGCTCTCTTTATTTCATTGGAATCTGACTCGAAGTTTGATGAGCAGGGCAATAGCAGCTCATAATCGCGAGGGACATTCCAGATGTTGCTCGATTGTTTTTCTATCCTAGGGAAGATCTCGTTTTCCCAGTCTTCCTCGGTGATATTTTGAAAGTTTTCGAAGTTTTCCTCTCGAGTTAATTCCCTTCTCCTAGCATTTTTCTTTTGGATTTTTTGGCATTCTTCGCAGAGAGTAGCATTGCTTACATCCCTGTCTTTCTGAGTTCTCCACTGATTTATTTCCTGGCTCGTGCTTTGCGTTTTCCTTTTGTACTCACCCGACTCTCCGGCGGTATCTTCCGTTTCTTTCGTGTATCTCTCCTCCAATCTGGATCTTTGTTTCTTGGTATGTTCCTCATCGTATCCTGCAGGATAAGTGCTCTGGTCACTCTCGGTTCGGTTCTCCAGCCAGGTCAGCATTTCCGGATGGTCTAGCTTTTCAGCACATAGTACAAGGCGTGCCACCGCTTCAGTTAAGTCCTTCTTGGGTTTGTACATTTCGCCCACAGTTTTTTCTAGCTGTTTTATTTGTTTGTAAGTTCTATTTAGGATATTTTTAAATTCCATTCCTCTGTCCACCTTTTGATGCCCGTCTTGTTTTAGGGGGCTGTCATTTAGCCTCTTTCGTTTTGGGGGTTGTTCCTCTCTCGGGGGTTCTTCCTTTGTTTGTTTTTCATGCTGCCCTACATCGGGAAATGAGAAGCTTCTCATCCTAGGTGGAGTTCTTGCTATCGAGTCCCTTCTGGTAAAAACTTCCTCCATAGTAGCCGGTTGTTCTTTGTTTCCACTCGCAACCTTTCCGGTTGACAGTTTATCTCGTCGCGATTCAGTCTCGTCTTGTTTTATTGGTTTATTTCCATTCATATTATTCCCACGAATCGGGACCAATATTTGTCCGGCGCGGCAGTGGGCCCTTACCGCGCTAAGGCTATTTTCCCCTTCGGTTCGCCTGGTCCTCCGGGACACCGTTTACGACTATCTGTCGTGTAGCCATTCACCCATCGGCACGGTACGTCTGACACCTTGGGTTCCGGATTTATTATACAGGTTTACTCCTGACGAGCTGTCCTTAGCTTTGCCGCTCCTCTCAGACCTTACCGGCATGGGTGGCCCTACCAGGAGTGTTAACTCCAGCCGGCTTCGCTCTTTGAATCCTTACGGCTACTGAGCCCCCCCACCAACGTCAAGGTCTCACAGCTCCTTGGGGGGATTTCCACTTTTTTTCCACTGAAAACTAAGCTCATTGATGCCAATCAAGGTAGACATGGTGATAAAGTTGAATGGTTTGACAATAATTTGAGGGAACGATTGAAGTTCTTAGTATCGCTTAATAAGTCTAATCCCATATTGGCCCCCAAGGAAATGGTTATAAACTACAGAACGGTATATAGAAAGGAAATCTCTATGGCCAAACAACGCGCCTATGATAATTATATAGAAAATTCATCGAATCCTCAAATTGCAATGTGGAGTATTGTAAACCAGATGAAAAATAAGTTAACATCCTCATCTTCTCAGTCCCTGGATGCTGAAACTTTCAACAATTTTTTTACCTCAGTTGCACAACAAGTTGTCAATAATCTTCCTCCATCCACAAAAAACATAACGGACTACCTCACTGAGGAGGTGGTTGGTCCTGGGTTTGAATTTAAGCAAGTTACATATAACCAAGTGAGAGACTGTATCTCAAGCCTCAAAAACAGTAAAAGTAAGGACTGCTTTCATATTAACACCAAGCTTATAAAAACAATAAAAAACATTATTGTTTATCCTCTTACTAAACTCATTAATGAGGCCATTTCACTCAATATATTTCCAGACCAATTGAAGATCGCCAAAGTTATTCCTATTTTTAAAAATAAAGGATCGGTAGAAGACCTTTCCAATTACCGACCCATATCACTACTCCCTATCATCTCAAGGATTTTCGAATCCATTTTAAAAATACAAATTAATAACTATTTTGAACTGAACAATTTATTTTTCCAAGGCCAATTTGGATTCCGACATAGAAAATCTACGACCTTGGCAATCGACAGTCTAACACGAATCATCTGTGAGGGGTTTGAGAATGGCCTAGACACCTTCGCATCCTGCCTTGACCTGACCAAGGCCTTTGACTGTGTGTCACATCAAATTCTACTGTCCAAGTTGAAATACTACAATTTTCAATCTTCCAGTGTCGAGTTAATGCGCTCGTATTTATTAAATCGAGTTCAGTATGTCTGCTTTGGTGGTGTCTCACAGAGGAGATCGATTGAGTATGGGGTCCCACAAGGATCTGTCCTTGGACCAACGCTGTTTCTGATATACATTAATGATCTTGTTAATCACAATCCACAACATAATTTAATTTTATTTGCTGATGACACTACCACCTATGAAAGTTATCACCCATCTAGGATTGATGATACAAATATTCTCAATACTCAGCAAAGCATTACAGCCTGGTTTCTAGCCAATAGGCTTTCTTTAAACACAACAAAAACTCAAAACATCAATTTTACCTTAAGGAACAGCCACAAGGACTCTTGTCTGCTGCGTGACTGCGTTGAGGAGGTCAAGTTTTTGGGAGTCTACCTTGATGCAGGACTGACCTGGGAGAACCATGTCGACCATCTCAGCTCAAAATTGTCTAAATGTTTGTATCTGATTAGAAACCTCAGAGATAGTGTATCTCTTGACTCATGGACTTTTTGGAGCAAACATGTCATATGCAGTTTTGGCCTGGGGGCATTCATCTCATGCCTCTAAAATTTTTGGCTTGCAGAGAAAGTGTGTTAGGATTATTTTATGTATTGTATATAAAACCTAGTTAACTATTAGTGGGCAAAATAAATGCCTGTATTTTTTTGTTCAGTTTAAAGTTTGTTGTAATAAATTGTATCCAGATTGCAAGTTACTCTAAATACCTAATAGACTGATTTACATTTTTCATGACTACTTAAGAAATGAGTAACATTCCACAATACTGTTTTAAATAACTTTTATACTTACCTGGCTAAGTCATTTGGATAAACATCCACAAAACATACTGTGTACCACCTCTAGATTTCTTTATTTACGACATTTCAATCAAAAATATACAAAATAAAATGAATGCACACTGGAAAGTCACTATTAAAAATGAAAACACTATATAAAGCACCAAAATGAACTAAAACCGACTGCTTACAAACAAAACGATCGTCACAAATGCGAATTTCTACTAGAGTTGATACAAAATACTAGGAACACGTATTTTGTAACAGTTATGACCGCATAACGGGTAGGTACAGGTATCGATTTTACCAAAAATACTAGATGCGTTATTTAAATACTCATGTACCAAAAATACTAGATGCGTTATTTAAATACTCATGTACCAAAAATACTAGATGCGTATTTAAATACTCATATACGCGAACGCGATATTTGGCCTCGATGGAATAACGGGTCGGAGTCACGCGTCGGCCGTTCAGCACAGGAAATACGTATAAAGTATTATTTACGTAAAATACGCTTTGGCGCCGCCGCGCCGGTCCCGATATCTGCCGCGGTGTTGGGAGTATTTTCCAGCGACATACAGATTAAATTGGACTAACAACGCTTGAACCAAGAATGCCTCCTCCGACCGCGCGCAGTGCCACAGGAACGCATGCGCAGTTAAAAGGTTACAGGACGGGTCTAAACATTTGTGTATGGTGGTAGGTATATCAGTTCACATAGAACACATATTTATGAAAGATTTAGTAAATTTTTAGTTTAATACGCCGATGTCCATGTAGAAATACTTATTGTAATAGGTTGAAAACGTAAAAAATATTTTTCATAAAGATATGGATGTTACCCACGTAAATTAAAACTATGAAAGCCAGCTGTATGGATCCGGCAAACGCAAAGCGAAATAAAGGTTGCTAGCAGATTTCCATCAGCGAAAAGGCCGACACACCGCCAAGAACCCTTTTACAGTCTAGATTCAACAAAGTAAATATTATGTTTACGTGGAAATACGGCGACACGGTTTTTTCGTGGCGCCAAATTGAGACATGCCTCCGATGCACCCTTTACTAACTCCAGAATGATACTGACGTCACGACGAGACATGGGCACGAGCCACGCCATAGCATTTAGCGCAGTGTTGCCAACCGACAGGGAATAAAAGCCGTGGCCGAGGAAGAGATTTTTTTATTCACGGTTTAAATTTAAACACGTATTTTTGTTCGACTCAGCGGCAGTTAAAATACCTTTGTAATTTTTAGCATGATTTTTGAATTTTAAATTCCGACTTCATTAAATATACATAAACGACGATTGTGAGTAAACAGTGAGGAATTTCAAAAAAAAAACAATTTTCGATATTATCGATAGTCAAACACGATATGTTTTAAAATTATAGCCATAATACAGGGTGGTCCGAAAAACTCGTGGCGAACCAAACTTGTATTTTTTTAAATGGGACACCCTGTATATAATTGTTCCAATTGATTCTCCTGTTCGTTACGATCATTTTGATATAGGGTTTATTGGGTCTAAAATTTATGGTAAGGGAATGGGACGCGGTTAAAGTTGAAAAAATGCTCACAGTTCGGCCATTTTTTTAAAAAATTTGAAACAGGTATGGAAAAACCAAATATTCCATAAAACGTTACATATCCTTGAATACATTAATCGCTTGCAATTTGTTTAAAATTATTCACTTATACAGGGTGGTCAAGTTTTGCAAATACTCCCTGGACTCATTTTTTTTAAATGGAACACCCTATATATTTTATCTTCATGTTAAAGATAACATTACTAGCTTTCAAAAAATACCATACATGATGCCTTTCTGACCAACAGTTTTTTAGTAAACTAGCCGTGAAAGCAAAGTTTCTTCATTCTAATATACTGAATTTACGT
This sequence comes from Philopedon plagiatum, assembly GCA_963971165.1. Lineage (NCBI taxonomy): Eukaryota > Metazoa > Arthropoda > Insecta > Coleoptera > Curculionidae > Philopedon > Philopedon plagiatum. The sequence continues at coordinate 78,287,605 of OZ020193.1, forward strand.
TGTTTATTATTAAATATCTAATATTAGGAGGCCATGACACTATCATAAATGAAACAAAAGATTGACGAACTTGTCAAAGCTACTGCCGCATAATCCATTATTTACAATTAAGCGTAGGTGAGGTAAGAAAACTGAGACCCGAAACCTTTACATGTTTATTAGAGATATTTCGAAAAACAGAAAATATTGTTTTTAGGAAATGTAAAGTAATTAATAAACCAGTTATAAACAAAGATAATCAGTTATCAGTATTATTAAAAGTGTAAGAAAATTAATTAAGCAAAAACAGAACATCTTTTAAAATTATTTAGTTATGTGTTATGAACTTACTTGTCAACCTAATTTAATATAAACAATTAAAAAAGCTCATATAAGGTGTTCAACTAAACCACCATTTTGCTGAAGGCACATTTCGAGTCTATCCATAAATGAAAGTCACTTTTCCCAAAGTCTGTTCTGAAATGTTGCGAAAACTGTTTCTTATTCTCGTTTTCATATCTTTCACTGTGGTTGGAACCTCTTTATAGACTTCTTCTTTAACATGGCATGCCCCCATAGAAAAAATCTAGTGGTGTTAAGTCGGGTGATCTGGCTGGCCACTTAACTGGTCATGGTCAACCTCGCCCAATCCAAGGATCTGTCTTCCGATTATCGACAAAATATCTTACATTCCTATGGTAATGGGGGGGGGGGGGGGGGGGTGGGCGCTCCATCATGTTGAAACCATAAGGATCCCCTTACCATTAAAGGTAAATCTTCAAGGAATACTGGCAACTCGTTTCTCAAAAAGTTGTTTATAACTGGTTTATTAATTACTTTACATTTCCTAAAAACAATATTTTATGTTTTTTGAAATATCTCTAATAAACATGTAAACGTTTCGGGTCTCAGTTTTCTTACCTCACCTACGCATAACTTGTAAATAATGGATTATGCGGCAGTAGCTTTGACAAGTTCGTCAATCTTTTGTTTCATTTATGATAGTGTCATGGCCTCCTAATTTTAGATATTTAATAATAAACAACGTAAATTCAGTATAATCGTATTAAAATGAAGAAACTTTGCTTTCACGGCTAGTTTACTAAAAAACTGTTGGTCAGAAAGGCATCATGTATGGTATTTTTTGAAAGCTAGTAATGTTATATTTAACATGAAAATAAAATATATAGGGTGTTCCATTTAAAAAAAATGAGTCCAGGCCGTATTTGCAAAACTTGACCACCCTGTATAACAGTGAATAATTTTAAACAAATTGCAAGCGATTAATGTATTTAAGGATATGTAACGTTTTATGGAATATTTGGTTTTTCCATACCTGTTTCAAATTTTTTTAAACTGTGAGCATTTTTTCAACTTTAACCGCGTCCCATTCCCTTACTATAAATTTTAAACCCAATAAACCCTATATCAAAATGATCGTAACGAACAGGAGAATCAATTGGAACAATTATATACAGGGTGTCCCATTTAAAAAAATACAAGTTTGGTTCGCCACGAGTTTTTCGGACCACCCTGTATTATGGCTATAATTTTAAAACATAGCGTGTTTGACTATCGATAATATCCAATAAAAAAATTTTCGAAATTCCTCACCGTTTACTCACAATCGTCCACCCCGTCTTGGTTGCACCACCCTGTATATTTCCATTTACTAGCAGTACTTATTTGTTTAAAAAAATCTGTCGCTTAAACTAAAATTATCTAATTTTCCACAATTAGAGAGAAACTTCATTAAACAAAAAATCCATATTCAATGGGCGACTTTATCGGATTGTACGTACCTAGGGTTAGTGTGCATGTACATATTATTAATTTACATTATCGAATACAGTGACTTAAGGACATTTTCGGTTGAAGTAAGGATGGAAGGACATAAGGGTCAAAGTAAGAACTGTCCTTAGCAAAGAATGACGGGTGACAAATCTACCATGCAATAAAACATAGTTTCTTATTGTTAGTCACGCTACTCTCACTCTGTTACGCATAAACATCTAGTCTGGTGACTAACGTCTATAATGAAAGCATAGAAAGTCAAACGGGAAACTTGAACTACATAACAGTTCAAGGTGAATAACCGAAGTTTCATTCATACATTGTCAACTGTCCACACGGAAAAATGAGCGATTCAAAATCTACTTGGCGGGCGGATTGTTTGGCAAATTAAAATGCTACTCATTTTTTTACCTTCATATTTAGCCTTTTTCGTGCATAAATGGCCAAGTATGCGTTTGGAGTTTTTAAACGAAAAAGTCGTGTTTCTATATGCGCGGCAGTACAGTAAACCCGTGGCCGTACCGTCGGTTAGAAAAGCCGTGAAAACGCGGTAATTGCCATGTCTTGGCAACACTGGTTTACCGAGACGCGACGCGCTACCTGCAGTGTTGCCAGAAGTCATTAAAAAAAACAAACTTGAGAGTGCCGCCGAAATTCGCGATAAATCGCGAGCCTGTAATGATTGCACCGGAAGTAAAAATTATAGGATTAAATAATCTTATTCTACTATCATTTATTTTAATAAAACTGAACAAAATTTTACGATATCAAAATATTATTAAACAAATTTACAACCTTAAACAACCTGTCTTAAATTACGCTTAAAACAGAAAAATTATCCCTAAAGATTTATGTATCTGGCAACGTTACGACAAATTCAATTGTTTTAAGTTTTTCGCGCGCAATGTTCTCTCAGACGTTATGTCGGGCCATGTGTTCGCTCAGCCAGGTGCGTCGAACATGGACGGGTTTTAGGGTATTTTTGAAAATTTTTAAAATGTTCGATTTAAGAAGAAAATTCCACTATATGTAACCATTTCCATAACACCCTGTATATTATATACTATGTTTTACAATGTATACTACAAATTATTAAAGGGATTGGGATTTTTTACAAAAAAGGCTAATTTTTGTATCATAAAGATACGTGGTATACCACAAATGTCAGTGTTCAATAATACATTAAGGATATAACTTATACGCGAGCGAAGCCCCGACTAAAAGCTAGGTCTTTCTGAAATGATAAATACGGGTTAAATTATTAAAGTTGAAAATGTCCGACGTTCACCTCCATATGGTAATACAACAGGTGTTCAGATTATTGTGGGACGTTGCGAAGAATGCCTGGAGTAATTTGACGGCCTTTATGCGTGATTCGATTAATAGCTTCTCACACCAAATCTAACTACGTTATTAGGAATTTCTTACCTAAAATAGTAAATATATAGTATCCGGTCTCCTAAGACGAATAAAAATTGTCTCAGTGTCAAAATATTGTTTTTATTATTATTATCAACACCAACATTCTACTTGTAAAAAATACAATAAAACTAAAACCATACAAATTCGAACAGGGTAACTGGTCCCATTTAACTTCCTATTTCGTATTTTTTTGTCTCTACTGTAATTAGTGTTATATAAGTTTACGTGCGCGCCACTGGCGACCCTCTTTCCTACCATTGGGCATAGACTGCTAGCGCCATCGCGAAAGGAAAGAGAACTAGTGAGAATAGAAAAGGCAAGAAGAAGAGATGCTACAGAACATTTGTATTAGTTTTAACAAAAAATGCATCATTCTCAATAAAGCAGTTTTGTGCAATAGAATGTTCTATTTAACGTTAGTGAACCGACCGACTCGTGGGATACTTTGATTATTTTCTTGATTACTACAAAATTAGACCATGTTACTTTTCGAAAGTGGGAACAAACGAATGCTACTTATAAAACACCCACACTCGAAAATTTAAACACGTTTCTAAAAGAAGGGGCTACTCTTCTCGAATCGATAGAGCAAACTAATGATGATAAAGAACAAAATACAACCAGATTTAAGCGAAGGCCTAAGTCATTTTTATCGGGATATTCTTCAACGAAACCAATTTTCTCTTTTTGCAAAAACGAACATTATATTAAAAATTGTCCTGACTTTTCAAAACTAAACGTAAATCGGCGCATACAGCAGGCTAAGAAAAAACGACTTTGCTTAAATTGCTTAAGGTTCGGACACCTGTATATTAAATGATTTTCGGGTTCTTGCAAAACCTGTAAGGGAAAACATCATACGCTGCTACACACGAAGAAACGCGAAAGCGCTGGCAACAATGAGAACACATTGAACGAGTCAAGTGAAAATAGAGAGCTCTCGAGCAAACCATAAACTTGTCGTCGCGTAACGTACTAGTAAATCAGCAAGTACTTCTTGCTACTGTTTTAATACGAGTCTTTGAAAAAACATTAAACCTATTATTGCGCGTGCTTTGCTGGACGTCGGATCTCAAAGCAGCTATCGGATCTCAAAGCACTATTAACTTGCGGAATCAACGAAACCGTTTCCGAAGTGAAGGGAAGCACTACTGTACGAGTACAATCTCGAATAAATAATTTTTCATGCGAAGTTTCATGCTTAGTTGTACTGACTATAACTAGTGCTCAGTAGGTATCCCGTTACTTGAGCCAGACAGATGACGTCACAAGCCCCACCCCTCTGGTGCAAACTGAAAAAAACGTTATTGAAAAAATCCTGACTAGCACAGGGTTCCAAACTAGGACCCTGACTTGCACAGGATTCGAACCTAGGACCTCTTAGAAGGTGTTGGGATCTCCTTGATGATGTTTGACGACCTAGACCACACAACTATCAAGTCCATGTACAGACATTCATCGAGTAACCCATACGAAGGCACACACTACAATCACTAGCCAATCAATGAGAGATATTTACAGGAGAATAACTAAAAAAGTACGCATCGTAGAGAAAATTTTTATTTGAAAATAATGTAGAGCTCATTTTTTTACATATAACTGCTGATTTTGAGCGAAATCTAAGCAAGTTGAGCAGTAGTGTATTATCGTTCTTTGTAAATCAAGGAATATTCCAAATCATTCCCAAAGGAGCTTCCCAAATGAGCTTTCAAAACCATTCCCAATCCACCCACTCTTCACACTACCAAATCCCCTCACCAAATCCCCCACTCTCCACCCCACCAAATCCCCCCACTCTCCACCCTACCAAATCCTACCACTCTTCACACTACCTTATATAAATTAAAGTTATAATAAAACACAATTCAGATCATGTCTGTAGCTAGCCATATAAAGTAGACTAATGTAGTTATTTTTATTTATTTCAAAAATAAACTTGTATTTTAATAAATGTATTTTTTTTATAAATGTCAAACAAATAATTAGGAGTATTATTCATTATTGCTGGACCATGTATATTATTAAGATCTTAATTCCCCCCGTATATGCAATTTAATATAGAGAAGCTCATTTCTCACGTTTGCATGCGTTCAACGAACGCCTTTCACCTGGGTTTGTTTTTATTTGCTATATGCACGTGTTAATAGTTACTTAATATAAAGATATGTAACCAAATGTTTTACATTTTGCAGTTGCAGATGCAGATGGCTGATGGCAGATGTTCTTGCACATGTTAATACTTAGTTACATAATATAAAGATATGTAACCATATGTTTTACATTTTGCAGATGGTATGATTTATTTTTGTACTGAGTTGACTCTTTAGAAAAGTATATGGTTATTTTAATTCCGCTAATGGAATATCTTCTATACTTATTCAAAACGATAGTGATTTAAACACTATAGAACCAATAAAAATTATATGTTGTTGGTGGGTCTTAAAAGTAAATGTGCTTAATTTATTAATTGTTTCTTTTTATTTATTAAATAAAAATAAGCGATGTAAATTAGTGAGAGGTATTCTTAGATAATTAACGGATAAAATAAACCCAAAAAGAATCACTAAATAGGGTAAATAGTGTAGAATAATGTCCGTTAAAAATAGGATTTGTCGGAAAAAATCAAGAAATCAGATTTTTACCCCTTAAATACGCTCCTGGATGACCCATTCGGTATTCATTTTACAGTGAGATTATCCCTTTATAAGATAGCGTTGAAAAATTGGTGAAAAATAGATAGGAAAAAATATAGAGTGATTCAAATGTACCGATGTCGAGGGCAAAAGTAAAAAATTTAATCGGCGATTGCTCCCTTCCTATAGAGAATAAAGAAACTAAAAAATATGAATAACACATACTTTGACGAGCTCTTTCCGATGACGTATATGAGATTTTAATTTGAACCATTTTGACCCCACAAAAAATTAAAAACCGTGAAATATTTGGGTGCTTATATTAGTTCGTGAAAAGCCCTAAAAATCACACTACTTATTAATTATATAAAATACAGTACTTACAACTCTATCATGAACATTATGTAGAAATACCACAATTTTCCCTAATTCACTTCAGTATTAGCACATTAAAACTTTATTTTAAAAACATATTTTTACACTGCTGTTTATAGTAGTAACGTTGAACTAAAAAGTCATGTGTCTCACAGAGACTGTGGGTTTTGCGTGGGAAGAAACCGTATGCTAATAAATATTTGCAGATGGTAACTGTTCGTTGCGAGAAACGCAGCAAGCTTTTATTTTAGATAGAATAATAAAGAAAAGAGCTGGAAGACTTGGCGGAAAACCGTTTTTACACTAAATCTAAACGTTTTGCCGACGTCTTTTTTACTATAATAAATTAATTCTTTCCTCTATGCACCCAAAAATGTTACCAATAACTACAACTTTGCCGAAACAGTAACCTTTTATGAACTATGAGATTTATTAAAATAAAATTTTAAAACGTGACCGCAGTAGAGTAGTTGTACGTGGCTCCCACTCATATATTGACCTTGAGCTTGACCTTGAGTAACTTTTAATAGTAGAAGCACTAGTATGTGGAGCTGACTCCCCTCCCACCCCTCCCCCCACCTCCCCCCCCCCGTTCATAATATGACCTTGACTTAATATATAAAAGGAGGGAAGAAAGCTTGTGATTTTAGAGAAGCACTATGAAGAAGGTTACATTTAACGAAAATATGAATAAAATCCATATATTGGTTGCATGGAATTTTGCATATAGAGAATCTCGCAAAAGTGATTATGAGCAGTATGTATTGGATCGCTACCGCTTTCAAAATAGACTTCAATATGCTGAAAAGCTCCTAAAGGATGTCTTAGGGGAAAACCATAGAAATAAAATATACAATGAACGTTTTAAATAATTTTTGAGTAGTACGACGATTCTACAACCAATTCAAGCTCATATCCTCCCACCTCGCCCATGGGACTTGACTTGAGTGGGGGAATATCTATAAATGTATACGCACACGGTTTCTAAAACATTATTTGCTAGAAATATGATTTAAAAACGAAAGCTGGTTGGTGGCAGAAAATCGGTGAAAAAGCTTAAACAAGAAGACAGAAGCAGATGTCCTGTTTGTTTATATTCCATGAGAAGAGAAGAAATTTGCACACCAAATTCGTGCACACACAAATTTTGTATAAAGTGTTTAACAGAGTGGTCGAAAACAAACGCACATTGTCCTCTTTGCAGAAGATTCTATTTCTCAATTGTTTTAAAAGAGTCTAAGGAAAAGATTCTTGTGAAGAAAAATGACAGTACTGATCAAGCTCTAGTGATATTGTTGTACATAAGTGACATGATGAGAAGTAAATAAAACCATGTTGTTAAATATAAAGTTTTTTATTTTATTATATTACATCTTTTTTTAATATCCAAGAATTGTGTGATTTGTCCATTCCCAGCCATTTGACATACACTTTATTTCCTTTTCTTCTTAGCACCTTTTCCACGAGATACACGTTTGAATGTTTGACTTTCTGCAACTCCGGTTCATAAAAACTACCTAAAATTAGTTCATTTTTGTTATCTGTCAACAAATATGTTCTTGGATTGGTTAATTTAATTTCTTTAATTTGAAAGATTTCATTTGACCAGTTTGGTGTATATCCCTTTTGGAAAGCCTCCCTGTATTTACTTATTCGAACAAAATCCCCTTGTTTAAATTTTGATTTTCTGGGGTCAATTGTTTTTATATTATTATAAGTTGATTTTAGAACATCTTTTTCATTTTCTTCATTTATATCTATAGGTTTTAATCCTGTTGTTCTATGTTTAGTCGTATTATACTTAAAAACAATATTATTTAGGATATCTAACCATTTATAATTTCCTTGCAAGCTAAACTGTTTCCACATGAGAGTTTTTAAAGTTCTGTTGACCCTTTCAACAATACTTGCTTTCACTGTGGAAAATGTACTGTAGTGATTAATGTTATATTTTTCCATTAATTTATTAAAGTTTTTGTTGAAAAATTCTCTTCCTTGATCCGTATGTATGTTAGTTGGAGGAGTTTTCGCAAGCTTTAAAATTTTTTCCATAGCTAAAATCACTTCCTCAGCAGTTTTCCTTTTAACAGGTTGAACCCAAACATATTTGGAAAATGTGTTTATAACAACTAAAATATATCTATATCCTTTATTTAGTTTTGCATAAGGTATCATTTCCACCAAATCCACTTGCCATAAATCGTTTAAATTTTTAATAATAACATGACGACGTTTATAATTTTTTCTAGCAGGTTTGGGTAATTCGTTGACCAAATCTTCCTTGATGTTGGTTTGTTTACTCATGACTTCTAAATGTTTAGTTTGTTACTTCTACAGGGCATTTTATTAACAATTCGCCATAAAAATCTTCTAAATGACTACCTTCAGGACGATGAAAAGAAAGAACATCCCCTTTTTGTAACCGAATACCTACAGGGTCGGTGATCTTTTTTCCATTAATTTTTAAGAAAACGTATTTTTTCGGGTATTCTCCAGAAATTATAGTAGCCGATTCCATAGGAAAAACATATGTAATTCGTTTGTCTTGTAATAAATGGTAAACTCTATCGGATAGAGAGTAGATTCCCATAAAAGGTAATACCAAATTATAACAAAGTTTAACTGCACTAAGATCAACAAGTTTTATAATGTTATGTTCTTTATTATCCTTGCCAAAGATGTGGGATCCAAACTTGTCAATAGACATGGTTGCTGTCAGCGGTAGAATAAGGAATAAACATGTGTGAATTAGTATTTATTTAATTATTTTTGCTTCTCTTAGTTCTTCTAAAATCGATATTATTTCATTTTGATGACCAGTATGTCCAGCCATTTGCGATGACATCAACAATTTCAATCTATCTATGATTTCGTTTGGATCGTCATAATAAACGTAATCTAATTTCTTTTTTGATAAATTTAACATAGCTCCCCCCTTTCCACTTTTTGTAGACAGATTTCTTGTAGAACGCGGTCTTTGTGGAGGCAACAAACGTGAAGTGCTTGGTAGTACTGCACGATAACCTGTCTCTGTTGTGCTTCCACGTTTTAATATACCTTTTTGTAATAAGTAAGGTTTAACTATTGTCAAGTATTTAATGTCGGTCGAACCTTGAATTTGACTATTAGGATCAAAATTTCGTCTATATGCATTTGTCCTATTCAAAACATCCATATAATTTTCCATATCATTTGATGTATAACCAACAGGTTCTTTTTTAAAAAGAAGCTCATACAATCCAGGTGTTCCCTCATACCTAACTCCTTCAACTTTAAAATCTTTTCCTATGAAATCCACCACAGAATTAGCAATCTTATATTTATCTGCATCAACATCATGGCTAAACCCATATTTGTTATCAAATTTGCCTTCCGTGTCTTTTATTAGCCCATCCACGAAAGGTCTTAGAAGTGAATGATATGCTTCCAAATATTCTTCATAAGCAGGTGTTCTTGTTAATTCTAAAACATCTTGTCGCAATTCACCTATAGTTGGTTCAATTGTTGTTTCAGGGCTTGATTCTCCTGACTGTTGCGAATCTTCCCCAAATACTTCATCATCTCCTAAAAGTGAGGGCATGTGCGTTGAAAGATATTTACTATATGCATTTGATTTCCTTTGATTGATCTCTGGCGTAGGAAATTGAAATTTTGGGGTCGAAACTAATTGTGGTGAATATACTTCTTTTTTAATGAACGGTTCTGTTTTAATTGTCTGGTTGAGTTATTGGTTTAAATTCTTTTTCCATACGAATTTCTTTATCAGATAAATCTGATTTTAAATCTTTATACTTTTGTCTAACATCTTGTCTAGTTTTTACCAACTCTTTCGCTGTTTTTTCGTCCATCTTTACAAAAGGTAGGTTGTATACTAGAAAATTATCGTTTTGTCAGAGAGTTATATAGTGGAAATAAAATTATCAAATCCTTTTCTGTAGCGACCAACATTTAATTCACAGTCTTTATCAATAACGACAAAGTCATATTTATGTTTCCAACACATTGAACACAAGTTTTTAAACTCTTGAAAGCTCATGTCACCATTTACATGATCATCATATATATGTTTCAAGTTTGTAGCATCCTGTTGAAAAATTACCAAGAGGTTTGCATTATCACGTATAAGTTGTTTAGGGATTGATGAATATGTTTGACACAAATAAAAACAATCTGTATTTTTATGACGTCCAAAACAAAAATAATCCCTCATAAGACTTTGATCAGTGCATACTATATCATCAAATATAATCAGTGAGTTTGGTTTTATTTCAGTGGGTGAAACAATATCCTCAGCGTTCGATGATTCAAAATAACCAATAAACTTTAGTGGGGCAAAAAGCCTTTTTAGATATTCATATTTTGATTGATATAAGGATTTTGAGTACACATATATATTTTCAAATCTTAATCCATTAGCGTGTGTTATAAGAGAAATCATAACATTTGTCTTCCCACAACCCGATGGTCCTACTATTAAACATCTTTTACAGTTTCCACCAAATAATTGTCCATGTTTTCGATAATTATCATGACATAAATCAAAATTTTTTATCGGTAAAGAAAAATCTTGTTTTTTGATCTTCATTGTTGGAACATCGCTATTTAAGTAAGGTTATTTGCGTTTTCAAATCATTTATATATAATGATTAGACATAATAATGTCATTCACTGCGTGGAAGGACAGAGAAAAGGTAGTGGTTTATTAAATACTCTTATTAATAAATTACCAGTAGAGCTCCATATTCCTTCTTATAACTTTTGCGGACCTGGTACAAAGTTAAATAAAAGGCTTGCCCGAGGTGATAAGGGAATTAATTTATTAGACGAAGCTTGCAAAGAGCACGATATAGCATATTCGGAATATTCCGATTTAAAAAACAGAAACGAGGCAGATAAAGTATTAGCTAAAAAGGCATTTAATAGATTCAAAGCTTCAGATTCAAATCTAGGCGAAAAACTGTCATCCTTGGCTGTGGCCGGAATCATGAAAGCAAAAACAAAACTGGGTATGGGAATAAGAAAAAGAAAACAAAAACGCAAGAAAGGAGGTCAAATATCCTTTAACCAAGGTGTAAGAAAAGCACGTGAAGAGCTGGTTGGAAAAAAGTTTGCTAATATAAGGAATGCTGCCAGCACAGCTTTATCATCCATTAAAAATTTAAAAATAAAAGAACCTAAACAAAGAATTATTCCAATTCCAAAAACTGGCGGAATTTTACCTTTAATACCTATTTTTGCTGGTTTATCTGCTCTAGGAGCCCTAAGCGGGGGCGCTGCTGGCATTGCCCAGGCAGTAAATTCCGCCAAAAATGCACAAAAGAAGTTAGAAGAGCAAACAAGACACAACAAAGAAATGGAAAAAATATCAATTGGAAAAGGTCTTTATTTAAAACCATATAAGAAAGGGTGTGGTCTATATTTAAAACCATATTCAAAAAACTGTTAAATTTGCTACCTCGCCGACCTTTGACAAATATAGATTTATTAAAGTATGCGAAAATATTAAAGTTGCTACATTTTAGAGGTGTCTTTATGAGAAACAAGTTACCCAAAAAAATAAAAAAATATGAAACAGGTATTATAAATTTAGATGACGATATGGGGGAAGGCACTCACTGGACAGCGTATGTTAAAAATAATAATAACATAATTTACTTTCATAGTTTTGGAAATTTACGACCACCAAATGAAGTTATAACTTATTTCTATAGCGATGGTAGCAACAACAATATTAAATATAACTATGATAAATATCAATCTTTTAATACCTCAACTTGTGGACAGTTATCCTTACAGTTTATTTATAATAATACGTAATTGTGTTTCCATTTTATTCTTATTACGACCATCATGTCGTTTACTATAGCTCTTTCCGCAAATTCAGCTATACTTCAAGCAGATTTCCATCCACCTATTTACTTAGATCCTAACACTTCCTACATTTTCGGACTTACCAACTTTGAAACTTTTAATGCAATACCAAATATTGATAAAAGTAATAATAAAGTATATTTTGGAAAAAATAATGAATTTTTAACAATTCCTACGGGAAGTTATGAAATGGACGATGTTAATAAATATTTACAGAGTGAATTCCAAAAAAGAAATATTTCGTTTCACCTCTATGCAAATAACAACACATTAAAATCAACAATAAAGTCTACTACAGATATTATTTTTAAAGATGGAACAATAGGAAAACTTTTGGGATTTAATAAGGGCATTGTATCTGGTGATGGAGTTCCAAGAACATCGCAAAATCCAGCAGAGATTATAAAAGTTAATTCTTTATGCATAGACTGCAGTATCGCAGAAGGTTCCTATCTGAACGGAAAGCCAGTACACATTATTCATCAGTTTTTCCCTAATGTTAGCCCTGGATTTAAAATAATAGAAAGTCCCCAAAATATTATTTATTTTCCAGTTACAGTAAAAGTAATAGATAAAATAACAGTAAAGGTAATTGACCAAGATTTAAATATTGTTGATTTTCGAAACGAAACTGTAACAATAAGGTTGCATATAAAAGAAGTATAATGGTTATCCTTTATAATAGAAAAACCTCCAATTTACCCACAAAAATTAATAAAAACTATAAGAAGACTGAACACCGTAAACCAAAGATTAGTAGAAAGAGAAACACACAAGGGATAACACCTGAAAATATAAGCTTTTTGAAATCTCTAGGTTTAAAGGTTTTAGTATAATGGATATCCTTAACGTAGCAGAAGGTCTTTTCATAGATAATTCAATTGTGCATTTCGAAGTTCATGGTTATGAACCATACCTACCTACTAAATTGGGAAATAATGATGAAATTATAATACCTGTTCATGAAGTAGACAAGTATACTCTTCCTTCCGAAAGCTTTCTTTACATAGAGGGTAAACTAACAAAAGACAATAATACCATCTCAAATACATTAAAATTGATAAACAATGGGATTGCATTCCTTTTTAAAGAAATGCGTTATCAACTAAACGGCGTTACGATAGATTCAGTTAGAGATGTTGGGTTAACTTCGACAATAAAGGGATACTTGTCATATAATAAAAATGAGTGTAATAAACTTAAAAACGCAGGCTGGTTTCCTATGGAATCTTCACAAGTTGTTGATGCAACAACAGGATTATTCAATGTTTGCATTCCGCTTAAATTCTTAATGGGTTTTTTTGAAGACTACAAAAAAATTATTTTAAATGCCAAACAAGAACTTATTTTAGTACGCGATACGTCCGACAAAAATGCAACAATTAATACTGCAGACGAAAATCCAAAAATTGAGCGTACAAAGCTAACTTGGAATATACCTCACATTTCAGTAGCTATTCCTCAAGAACTGGCATTATCTAAAATAATTAATAAGAATACTGATATAATAATTGCTTTCCGGAGTTGGGAACTGATTGAATATCCGGAATTATTAAAAACTAATCGTCATAACTGGCCTGTCAAAACATCTACGAAAGTTAATACCCCACGTCATGTAGCAATTGCTTTTCAAAAAGACTTAAGGGATAAATCAACTACTGATATGTCTCTATTTTCCAACGTTAAATTACGAAACATCAAAGTATTTTTAAACTCTGAGAGATATCCCTACAACGATCTATATTTAGACTTTGCTAAAAATAAATTTGCATCATTATATGAAATGTTTTCACAATTTCAAAAATCTTATTATGGATTAACACCTGAACCCATTTTTTCTCCAAAGGAATTTAATACTTATGCCCCTATCGTATATATCGATTGTTCACATCAGAAAGAAACAATTGAATCCGGACCTATTGTTATGAGAGTTGAGTTTGAATTACATGATGATCTTAAAGACAAAATATCTGCCTATTGTCTTATTATGCATGACAAAGTATTTAGCTACAATCCATTAACCAAAAATGTTAGACAACTTTAAAGCGCATGTCTAACTATATAAAATCATTGCTCTACTATTCTTTCTTACCATTATGGCTGAAGAACTGGAACTTCGCTTATCCTACTTTTTAGAAGAGCTGAAAAAATTAAAACAACAAGTACAAGAATATTCTGACAAGAAATCTATGATTAAACAATTTTCGCTTATTAAATTATGAGGTTACTAATTGTTGATGTGCAAGGATTTAACATAGAAAATAAGAAGTTTATTCCCAAAGAACTGGCTGCCTATGATGGAAACAAGACTTGCCACTATGTTTTTAAAGCACCATTTGATCTAAAATACCTACCACCTGACTTACACAAACAAGCTGTGTGGTTAATGAAAAATCATCACTGTATTCCTTGGAATGAAGGATATACACCAATTCACAAATTTTCTGAAATAATCAAGAATTTAACCGAGAAAGTAGATCATGTTTATGTGAAAGGGAGAGAGAAATCAGAATACATTCGAAAATATTCATTACAACCAGTCATAGAACTTGATGAAAATCCATCGTTACAAGAAGAAGAAGCTCATTGTTTTTATCATTCTAAATCACCATGTATATGTGCACTTACTAATGTATACAATTTATATAATAATTATTTAATGATTGAATAAAACACATAAATGAAATAAAGTTTTTTATTTGTTACAAATTAGGTTGAATTCTTGAATAATTTCAGGTGACAAAAACTTCTTTACTTCATCCAAATGCTCCTCAAATCCCATATCCTTCATGGTTTGCAGAAAAGTTCTTATATCAGAAGTATGTAAATATATGTTACAGGCTTCTTCAGCTTTTCTGTATTTTCTTGCCAATTCCATACACTCTTCATAGGTACAAAATCGATCGAATCCATACTCGGCTTCATGGGCAGCATCAAATTCTAAATTCCTAAAGTCATGTGATAGATTCTCTATAGCACTTGTTAGGTTATATGCCACTCGTTGAGATGTATATGCTAACCACATCTTGTATGAGTATGTGAGACTTAAAGTAAGTTCAGAGCTTTAAATACTAATTCAGGAGGTGGGAGGAATAAAAAGAAAAATATATTTATGAACAGAGCTTTAAATATTAATTTAGGAGGTGGGAGGAATAAAAGAGAAAAATATATTTATGAATTTTTATTTTCAATACAACTTTTTACAAATTCATTACATGCAAATATTTCTACATCCTCCACAACACAATCTGAGTAAAAGTTTAATAATTCTAAAACACAGCAAACATTTAAACTATTTTCCATAGGTGAAATAACATCATATACATTTTTTAACAAATCACCATTTTTCATAGAGATTCCACTAACTAAAATATTATAATATTTGGAAAATTCCTGGTTTTTTAAGATATCAAAACGATATTTGATTAAATTTGTCAAGTTCACTAATTCATTTATGGTGTCACCAGCTAGGAAAACTTCATTACCACCATCTTGTGTAATCTTAATTATTCTTGCATCACCAATAAACACAAAGTGAATCTCATAACCATTTCCCTTCATGAGTTGCCACCCGGTGTTGTTGGAATAAATAAAGCTCAACATAATTCCTTGATTATTTAGGAAGGAAATCCATTGATCTTCATTAAAAATCACATTTTGATTGTATTTGTATCCACAGAGTTTAACAACAGGAATATATTTTCTCTCTAAGGAAAATCCAATGCTGACCCATTTGGATTTGGATTTGTTGATGTAGTAGATGGATTCATTGATGAGAGCTGCATTGCGCTTCTTACTAAACTCTTGTTGGTTTCCTGTTGGTTGATACATTTTCAGATGCTTGCTTGAAATAATGAGAGTAGAACTGTGGGTGACTGCTTAAATAAGCAAGCGTGGTAGTGGGGATAGTAAGCGTGGTGGGATAGTAAGAGTGGTGGGAGGATTTAAACACTAATCTTATAGATTTAAACATCATTTAGCGACTAACCATGAATGAGTGTAAGACAGAACTTTTTATCGACATTCAAGATATAACTGTTCCTTTGGATACATTCCAAAAGAATTAGCAATTTATGATGGGATTCGTTGCTCAAATTATCTGTTTAAATCGCCATTTCAAAAAAATATGTTATCTGCTCCTGATATCAAACTGGTTAAATGGGCTGAAGAGTATCATGGACTAAAATGGGAATTTGGAAATATAGAAATTAATGAAATTGATGATATTTTAAAGCATGTGTTAGAAGTTTACCAATCGCCCAAAATTTACGTGAAAGGGAATGAAAAAATAAACTTCTTAAAAAAGTTTTTGGATGAAGATTTCATTTACGCTGTTCCCATTGGTCAAGAACCAAAATTAAGTAGATTTAAGAAAATTCCAGAATGTTATTTTCACAAAAATGTGAATCCATGGCATTGTGCATTAGCAAACGTAAAATTGTTATATAATTATAGGCATTGTTATGAATAAAAACCTTTATTATAAATATGTTTTTTATTGGGAATTTTATTTATAATACAAATACAAATACATATTAAACAATATTGAACATATAAACAATAATAAAAATATACTTATGAATACTACACACACATTTGAATTACATTCCTCTACATGAGATCTTCTATATAATTCCTTCCATTTGTCTGTTAAGAGATGAGCTTTATTAGAGTAATATAATCGTAACTTATACTGTACAACGGTAGAATTATTTATAATATTGTCATCTATTTTGTAGGTAAATAAACCATTATTTAAATACATCATTTTCCATGTTGATGGCCAACTATCATTATTTACATTATTAACCGATAGACAAATAAATGCATCTCGAACATTAGGATCAACTTGTATGAACAAAGTATTGTTAACGAATGCTGATAGAAATAGAACTCCTACTGGTAGCAGAGCCATATTCAAAATAAAATATTTTTCCAGGGTTCTTATGTTTTATATTCGTCATGCACTAAATCTTTTAGAATATCAATTACATTATTAACTTGGTCATCATCGGTCAGGGATTTCTCTTCCAAAATACTTATATGTTTGTGCCCCCAAGCTAAAGTTCTAAAAGAATCTGGAATTATATAGCGTTTATCATCTTTTGGAGACAAAGCAACCTTATTTTTTAATTGTGTGAACATATCATGTAAAATGGAATGAAATATATTCATTTTTCTAAATTTGGTTTCCGAATTTTCAACTACGTCTTTATAATCTTTTTTAGTAATGGAATTTTCTATAATATATTTTTTTACCCCCTTTGCCTTTTTTTCAGATTTATTCTCTAAATTGACACAGTAGGCTTTAGCTCCCGTCCCATAAAAACTTAAAATTGGTTTGCCCGCAAACTCATCTTTCATTCGCCCTAATACTGATTTATTCTTAGTTGTATTATGTATATTGTTTTCGCTGTAATTAGAAGTGTCAAATTTATGTAAATTGTCTTGCATATCTTTATAAAAGTTTTCCGTTTTTACGTTTAAAATTAAACTATCTGTATCCGTGTATAATAAAATTGCTTCGTCTCCATACTTTCTTTTAATATAGTCATAATAAAAATCATATAAAACGGTTTTTGATAATTCCAAGACTGTGAAACCAACATAAACGGGTTTGTTGTAAGTTATCTTTACTCTTTCCATTTGTATGGCGACCAAGTTTTCATTAAAGACTACTCGATCTTTAAAATTTGGTTTAGCAATCAATGTTTGCGCTCCTTGCTTTTTACCAATGTTCTCCCAGTGTGTAACTAATCTAATGTCAACTCGTTTATCAATGTTTTCTAAAGATTTACCGTAAATGGCATTATTAAATAATTTGTAAGTATCCTTTTCCAACTTATTTTTACATTTGTTCCTCATTTCAGTATTTAAATCTATGTATGGTTTAAGAAATGCAGCTTGTTTAAATTTAATAACTCTATGAATTTTGGTTAATTTTAATCCATTTTGAAGCACCTGTTTAAGATTTCGGTAATGAATTACATACTTTTCTTTATGGTTTAAATTACAAATTAATTTCTTTTGTTTCGAACCAGGTGCACAAATATTTTCAGCCAAAAAAGGTAGTTCGTTGTGTTCGTCATGTAAACGTTGGGGATAATTTCATGTATTTAAAACCAGTTTTATTAATCTGAGATGAAACTAACCTAGACATGTTCTTAATCCAACAATAATGATTATTTTCACCTTCACTTATCAACAACAAGTTTACATGTTCTGGAAGTTTTTTGCTGGTGTAATGAAGAGGACCTACTACTTCATACTTGAATTTATTATCCTCATAAACACTTTCTAAACCGTAAACATTAACAGATATTTGATTAAGCGTTTCAAATTTAGATATATCTTTCAACTTTACAGGAAACACTATACCTTCAAAATTTAAAATTTCAAAAGGATTTGGATATAAACTTGTTCTTTCACTGTTAATTTCAGCAGGGAATAGTGCACTTATTACACTCCATGCAAAACAATATGAATCATTATTTTTAATGTTAATTACAGCTTGTTTCCTTGCAATTTGTTTTGGTAAAGGGATATATGAAGAAGCTCTAATTGGATTAAATTTGTTTATGTTAAGTTCCAAATGTAATATTTTTTCCAATGCCCAACCTGAGCCATTTTGTGCGAATATTGAGACTTTTTCTTTTATTTCAGACAAAAACTGTTTATAAATGTCACGTAAATTTGTTGATGATGATATAACCTTATTTTTTGTATTAAACGATTTAGTTTCGATTGTCTCTTTTGTTTGTAAAATATATTGTCCAAACAATTCTACATTAATTTTAACAGACCTATGCTTAACTAGCTGTTCAGAAATTAAACTTACATACTTTTGTTGTACTTCATTAAAAAATTCATCAATGTCCACATACTTTTTCGATGGCAGCAACATGTAGGACACAATCCTGTTTTTAAATGCAGAAGTTAAAATTTCCACTTCATCGTCACTTTTAAGTCCACTTTTATGTAGGTTTGACCTTAAATGTGCAGCAAGTTTATTTTTTATATACCAAGTATCACAGTCTTTACATCGTGATAAAGTAAGTTTCGGTACTGGGGGTCTATCTTCTGTAATATCTTCTATTTTAAGTTTTTTTGAAGACACATCACATATTTGAGTCTTGGATTTTCTTTTCTCGCGCGAACAAGACGGTCTCATGGGACACGATTCTCTTTTATGTCTATACACGTTTGATTGTTGAGTAAAACTCTTGTTGCAATCACTGCATGAAAACATGATGAGAACTAAACAAAAAAGCACGGGAAACTTATACTTATTCTTCCGCAATCAGATTTCTTCCTCTCATTACGGTAAACCATTCATATAAATCTAAACCTAAACTTATAAGACTTATATGGTCATTAAAATGTTTTGAGTTTATAGGTCCTGCAAGAACATTGTTACATAACGCTATACCTTCCTCAAGCAACGTAAAGAGTTCATCATAACTACAGTCTAATTCTAAAAGTTCATAGCGCGTGTGCACAAAACACTTTTTGAAATTTTTTACTTTTATTTGATGTTTATGTTTTAACATCTTCAGCTTTCACAACTTTTATTCAACACATTCTTGCGATATTTTAACCGGTCTCAATTGGGCTCACTTTGAACAATACTGACTATAAGGTTTCTGCAAACTAAACAACGACACCGGGATATTATAGAAAAGCTAAGTATAGCAATTCTAAACCATGGAGGATACTTAACTAACAAGGAATCATTCGGTATTGATTTAAATAAGGATTTTAAGCGGAGGGGAGAGGAGTGGGGATGAGAGAGGGGAGAGGAGTGGGGATGAGAGTGGGGGGAAGTGGTGGGGTGGAGAGTGGGGGGATTTGGTGGGGTGGAGAGTGGGGGGATTTGGTGGGGTGGAGAGTGGGGGGATTTGGTGGGGTGGAGAGTGGGGGATTTGGTGGGGTGGAGAGTGGGGGGATTTGGTGGGGTGGAGAGTGGGGGGAATTGGTAGGTAGTGGGTGGATTTGGTAGGGTGGAGAGTGGGGGGATTTGGTAGTGTGAAGAGTGGGTGGATTCGGTAGGTAGTGGGTGGATTGGGAATGGTGAAGAGTGGGTGGATTGGGAATGGTTTTGAAAGCTCATTTGGGAAGCTCTTTTGGGAATGATTTTGGATTTGGATTGAGTTCGTGTGCCTATAAATTAACTACTGTGCTCTACGTAATTTCAAAATCGTAATTCAAATTGCAGTATTGTAAGTTTTTTGATGAATATTTATTTTTATTTATATTTGTTGATGGACCGAATGTGTCATAGAAATACTGATCAAACGTGTTTGTAGCGCATTCTTTGGCTGATAATGATAATCCCGACAAAGCGATCGATATTTACGAATTGTTGACGGTGACGTATGTATGGTACCAAGTCTGCTTCATATTTAGCAATTAGATGCCTCTGTCAGCTCTGAGTAGAGCGCGAACAGTTTCCCGTTGCTTCTCGAGTTATTAAAGACAGAATGACATGTTAACAGGCGCGAATGCCGTAGAAGAAGCCATTGCTTCAGTAAACGAGGTTTCAGATTTTCTTAATAAAGTGGGATTTCACGTAAATGGGTTTCTGACAGTAACAGGATTTTAGAAAATATAAAGACAGTCGACAAAACGGACATAATTGGCCTTGGCGCAAATGAAAACACTAAGACGCTCGGACTAATGTGGAATGGTCGGAAGTCGGAAGGATTGTTTTTCGTATAAGTTAGGTACCTAAGTACTTTACTACGCATATTACAAAACGCACAGTCTTGTCTGAAATATCTCAAATTTTCGACCCTTTGGGTTTGCTAAGCGCAACAATAAATAATGTTAGCCAAAATCATTTTACGTGATATTTGTTTAGAAAGGTTAGGAAGGGATAGTTCTTTGTCGGATTCACTACACACAAGATGGCTACAGTTTCGTAATAGACTGACCGCATTAAACTCGTAATAAACTGACCGCATTAAACGATCTAAACATAGAACTGCAGGTAATCTGTAAAAACGCTGTTCGAATCTCTATTCATGGATTTTCTGACGCGTCTGCTTATGCAGACGTACGGCGCTTGTGTGTACATGAAGTCACAAAAGAGCCAAGGTGACGTTTTGATAAAATTGATTTGTGCCAAGTCAAAGGAGTCGCCTCTAAAAATTTAAACCATTTCACGCTTAGATTAGCTGCAGCATTATTGCTTACCAGATTAGTAAACAAGGTTAACAAATCACGTAATGCATAAATTGATAAAATTACTTATTGGCGCGATTCTACTATCGTGCTAGGATGGCTAAACATGACCTCAAACGTTATACAAGTATTTGTCGCGAATCGAGTTTTGGCTATTCAAGAATTATCAAATGTTAAAAATTGGAGACACGTACCGACTGCAGATAGCCCGGCGGATTTTGTATCACGCGGTGTCAAACCAAATGCATTACTGCCTCTCGAAACTCATTGGTTCGGCCCAAATTAGTTACAGCAAGACGGGAAATTTTGGCCAAAACCTCAGCTTCCAAACAATGATTTACCCGAGTTACGAAAAAACGTTGTAGCACTTGAACTTTGAGTTGAAACTCCAGTAAGAGACTTTGAGATATATTCTAGCCCAACGAATTATGCGCGTATGCGTATAATCGCAGGTTGTCTCCGGTTCAAGGATAATTGCTTTAAATCTCAGGGGCAGAGAAAATTTGATTCCTTACCGTGGCAGAAATTAAGCGTGTTTTTATTCGTTTAATAAAAATAGTTCAACGGCAGTGTGTTCCGCGCGAAATATCAGCTCTTGACCATTGATAAGAGTAAATTATTAAAACTTACTCCATGTCTTGATGATTACGAAATTCTCCGCGTAGGCGGCAGACTAGCTAATTCAAATTTTGGCAGACGATAAAAAATACCCGATTTTGTTATGTTCTAAGCATATTATTTACTAAATTACTATTCATACGAGAACATATTTGTTTGTCGGACCGCGACTCTTATTGTCATCAACTGGGCAGCATTACTGGTCTATAGCAGGATGCAATTTGGCGCGAAAGACCTATCATGATTGTGTGCGTTGTTTTAGAGTAAATCTTTCACCACCGGCATGGACTATGCAGGACCTTTTTTCCTAAAGGATAGGCAAGGTCGCGATTACAAAATGACTAAAGCCTATATTAGTCCAAGATTGTTCACCTACAGTTCGTATCTGGCCTAAGTAAGGAGGCGTTCTTAGCAGCACTAAAGCGTTTCATGTCACGTCGCGGAAGGCCGGCCGTCTCAAATGTATATAGATAATGGGACTAACAGCTGCAACAGTTTGGAGCATTTTTACAAGAAAACTAAAACTTTGAATCGATCGAAAACGAGGGAATTTCATGGTCGTTCATCCCAGAATATCCTCCACATTTTAGGGGACTGTGGGAGGCAGGTGTCAAGGCCACAAAGCACCATATACAACGTGTAGCAGGCAATGCTTTATTAACCTTTGAGCAATTTTACAGTGCTAGTTCATATCGGTGCGGTTTTAAACTCGCGTCCTTTGTCTCCTCTCTCAAATGATCCTTCAGACCTAACTGAACTGAACTGAACTTCAGATCCTCTCACTTCTTAATTGTGCGACCCATTACTTCAACCATCGATCCAGACTACACTTAAATTTCCGAGAACGACTCAAATACTTTCAACGCATCCAGCAGCTCCAAAAGCACTTCTGGTACAGATGGTTTCATAAGTATGTCTCAGAATTACAACAGCATTGCTAATGGAAAACAGATCAAGATTCACTCAAGCTCAACGACTTTGTCGTCATCAAGGCTGTGTTCGTCCCTTTCGTGTTACTTCACGAAAGGGACGGTGTGGCAAGAGTTGCTACCATAAAAACTAGAACGGGATATATTAAACGTCCGTCTGCTATAATTTGCACATTGCCTTCGAATCCTTAGTGTTATGTGACTGTTCTAGATATTTCCTGCGTTCAACGCAAGTTAGCGGTCGACAGCGCTAACATTTAGCGCTTAGTGGCCCGATGAACGGGGTTTTTGCACAGATATTTAGGTGACTGCAAACGTCAACTATCGTTCCGTTGATCCGTGTTTATTTTTTTTAATTTTATTTATTTTCCGCAAAATGGATCCACATTTAGTTGCTAATTTTTTTGAAGAAGATTATTTTAATGTGGCGCAAGTCGTGTCTCCGTTATTATTAAACAAGGCCCAGTGTTTGGTCACGAATGCTTTTGAAGTAGCAAGTAACCTCAATTAGTGTCGTTACTATCCATGTTTCACAAAATACAACGAATTAAATGTAAAAATTCTTGAAAACAAATTTGTATTTTTACCAAAACATAAATAAGTTAAAATGTCAAACACCATCCGCCATTTTCGCTAACTAAAAAAGCGCTTTTATTTAGCGCTAACTCCCCTGCTGGTCGCTTTTGTGCTAAGTGTCCGTTCAACGTAGATTCATTAGTAAGCGCTTGCAAGCGCTAACAACCGCTAACTCGCGTTGAACGCAGGCCTTGACTAATAAGTTGAATAAGCTGTTGGTGATTTTGGTGAACATACAACTTTAAAAGGATTCCCTTTCAGGCGGAGGGCGATGTTTCGTATTTTTTTCTCTCTACCTTAATAAGTTTACGTGCGCGCCATTATCTACCCTCTCTTCCCAACCATGACGACTTGTGCATAGACTGCTAGCGCCACCGCAAAAGAAAAGAGAACTAGTGAGAATAGAAAAGACAAAAAGAAGAGATGCTGCAGAACATTAATTCAATTTAACAAAAAATGTATCGTTCTCAATAAAGCAGTTTTATGAAAAATAATCTTCTATTTGACGTTAGAATTGGCGAACCAACCACCAAAAATACAGTCCTCTACAAATCTTACATTTCCAGTTAAGATAAAGGGTCCCCAAAAATACACAGAAATTATTTTTAAATTTTGTTTTTTCTTTTTTTTTTAAATAAATATTTTGTGAATTAGATTAATAAGGAGAAGTTTAATACAATTTTCTTAATATGTAGTATGCCTATAGGAGATAATCTTGCTTTTTGGAGTTCCTACAAAATTAGATTATTAGATCGGAATTATACAGATTTAATAGGTTTCATTTATTGTCTCTCACCTTTTACATTTTTAGGTTGTTTAATAATTTTTACTCCTTTTTGTTTTAGTAAACCGTCTGCTCCCAATGATGGTGAATTTTTGAGAGGTTATCTAACTCAATTAAGACAGGAAGTGGGATTCAGGGTTTGTGAAAAAGTTTTTGGGGAAACCGGAAAGCCTAGCAAATGGTGGTTATGTTTTGCTAAAAAAAGATTTATGGATAAATCGCTTTCTGGACCAGGCCAGTAATACAAACTATTAACTGTACCTTTCTAACACCTTTTTTGTTATACCGAAATAAAAAAATTTAATGTTATTTTTGTCCATAATATTACCCACTATTAAATAATTTTTCAGGTCCCCCATTACTTGGATTTCGTTATTAGTCTGTGTAATCACTTATTTTTGACTAGTTATACACCGTACTGCAACGTAGTGTATATGTCACAGGCATATAGTTATTTTAGGCAAATGCTATCTACCTGGGCAAATGACTCCAAAAAGTAATTTATATTTAAAAGTTATTTACCTAGAAAAATAGCATTTGCCATAATCGTTGTTAGGCAAATGACTATGAACTTATTAATGTATTATATTAGGCAAATGCTATCCTAGATAAATGACTTTTTTATATTTTTAATTGCTTAAAGACTAGGCAAATGCTATTTGACTAGGATGGTGGTATTTGCCTAAGCTCTTTTTAGGCAAATAGATATAAAACTATTTTTTGAGCAAACCTTAGCAAAAACTATTAGGTAACAAAATAATAAATAACTAAATATTTACTTAGGGGCCATTCATAAATTACGTAACGTTAATTTGGAATAATTTTACCCCCTCCTCCACCTTGTAACGACCCGTACCGCAGCCTTTGACCCCTCCCCCCAAGCTACGTAACGACAAAATCCTATGGCCCCCTTAATTTAATAAAATAAAATAAATAGCTAAGTATACAGAGAGTTACATTTATTAGAAATCAGCAATATGCGCATGAAGGGGAAAGAATAGTTCGTATTTGAACTGTAATTGGTACTGTTAGGGAACGGTGCCTTAAACACCCCCAGACTCCTTCGTAACGGCCGGATGAACCCCCTCCCCCCTTTCAGCGTAACATAGGTACTTTATGTATGGCTCCTTACATGGCTATAAAATGGTACACAATCTACCGAGCAAAAGGAATTGTCCACATTAGATAATATAATATAAGATCATAGTGATTTGCCTACCAACGATTATAGCAAATGTCGTTTTTCTCGGTAAATAACTTAAATAGAAATTACTTTTTGAAGTCATTTGCCCAGGCAGATAGCATTTGCCCAGAGAAAAGCAATTTACCTAAAATAAATATATGCCTGCGACATGTACAGTTGGTTTTGCTTCTTAGATTGTTTATCAATTTTATAGTCATATAAGTAAATATTTAGAATTTTTTATTGTTATCTAGTAGTTTTTGCTTAGCTTTGCTCGGGCTTGCTCAAAAAATAGTTTTATTTCCATTTGCCTAAAAAGGGTTTAGGCCATGGATTTCTTAAGAATGGATACGGGATGATTTAACATTCTTTGAAGCCGAAACAAATCATTCTAAACGTGTGTAAGTGTAAACACAATTTGTAAACATTGGCCACATCTTATTTTACCTTGTATTTTTGTACAAAAAATACGCTAGAAGCATCACAAGATTTACTAAAAGTAATAAAAGGCCCAAAAAAATATTTTATTTTTATGCTAAATAATAATAAATTTAAGTTAAAACGGTTTTATTATTTATAGGTTATATTATTTCTAAAGGTTTATATAAAGTCGCTCCGAGTCATTTACAAATCTATAAGTCGCACTTTTTCTTTTCTAGTTCATTAGACAAAGACGTGCGTGTAACTGAGTGTTTAGGCGTATTTCCTAAGCAACCAGCAGAGACAGCAACACTTCTGAGCTCCAGCACTGCAATGCTATTTTATCTCTTTCTACTACCATTCTTGATTCAATTACGTATTTCCTTAAGTTCGTAAACTGTACCTCTAGGGAAAGATGTTTTCATAGCACACAACAAATAAACAGGCTTCACGTTCGATATGCTCACAGTATACGGAACAGCGAATCCTTTCTAATTCATCCATGGTTTAGGCAAATACCACCTTCCTAGTCAAATAGCAATTGCCTAGCCTTTGGGCAATTAAAAGATAAAAAAAGTCATTTGCCCAAGCAGATAGCATTTGCCCAGGCAGAAAGCATTTGCCTAGACGAAAGCCATTTGCCTAAAATAACCATATGCCTGCGACATAGTCTCTAATTGTGAAAATTCTAATAATTTGCCGGTGCCAAAAATATACCGGGTGTCCCGCTAAGGTCGACCACCGGCTGTATCTAGGAAACTAGTTGCCCTACAGCTTCCGAAAAAAAAAATATTACAAAAGGGATCCCGAGAAGTCTACTAAAATTATTTTTCACTTTGAAATTTTACCGCTAGATAGCGTATTTTTAAATCAAAATCGAAAAATGAGAATTTCTTTATAAAATCAATAGCGAAGGTAAAGCTACGCGGAACGATTTTGGACTCTCTTATTAGCACTCTAAAAATTATTTATATGACATTTTAGCCCATCTCTTAAAATAAGGGGTGGGGGAGGGTGAAATTGTATTGCAGAAAAAGTTGGATAACTTTCGGCTACGTTAACCGATTTTGGCAAACTTGGTCTTGTTTTAAAGCTATTTGATAGCTGAATCACAGACTGTAATAATACTTAAGTTTTTGTTTAAGCCTGAACCGCCATATGGCGCATTTTGGTCGCTTCAGGAGTTTACCCAATTTTCCATGAAAAGGTAAATTGGAGGCTATATTTTTTATCCTACTTTCTTATTACTTGTAAAATTACCTAAAAAATGGTAGAAACCGGAAGTCGCTATTGGTTTTCGAACTTCAGTTATGAGCGAAAATCTTTTTAGGAAATATGTACTTAATATTTTTAAATTTCAAAGTGAAATTCAAAAATTTTTCGCAATAACCAGTACTAATCGACCTAAAACTTGCAAGCTTCTGAAAGAATATTGTTACACACATTGTGGTAGTAACACTTGTTGATCTGAGGTTCTGGAAAGAAATCGAGTGATACTTTTTTCATTTCTATTTGTATTGTATTTATTTTTAAATTAATATTAATTAACATTTCACTTGCAAAGATCATTACTTTTTTAGCAAATGCTAAAAATGCCCGCCATTATTGTCAATGAAACTTTGAAGTCTTCGCCGTGTTCCATTAACAGCAGTTTCGATTTCTGCAACAGAAATAGACGCTATCGCATTTCGGATTCGAAGAATCGTGTCTTCTCGTGTGGTTGGCTGGGTCTGGTAGACAATATCTTAAGCCTTTGGTGGGAAAATGGATATTCAAATATTCTCTCACGTTGAGAGCATAATAAGCAGGGCAACCATCGTGTTGAAATGTTTACACGAGTTTCTAAAGTCACTTCTTCCAAAATAGTTGGCAAATGCTTTCTTAAAAACTCTAGATACCTTGTTCCATTAAGCCAATAATTTTACCTTCAATGATGCCGCACCAGACATTTACGCTAAACTGATTTTGATGATCAATTTCTATCATCCAATGCGGATTATTTGCCGACCAATAATGTTATGTAAGTTTACTTCCTCTCAATTTGGATTTTCTCTGGTCGTTTTAAGCATCTAGTGGCAGAAATCTAAACTTCGGTCAAAATCGTGTGGTGTGAGCGCCTGATGAAGTTCAATATGATATGCATGTAATCTTTCTTTTTTGAGAATTCTTTGAACAACCGATCGAGGAATTACCAGATCTCTTTCTATATCCCTAATACTGCGTTGAGGATAAGCTTCAATGTAACCAAGCATATTTATGATATTGTCTTCATTTCGAGTTCTGCGAAACCGGTTTTTGGCTTGTATCGGCAACACTTGTCCAGTTTCTCGCAAACTTCTTGCTAAACGTCTAAAAATTTTCCGCAAAAAATGTCGTTCGTCAGGATATCTTACAGCGTACTCCCGCGAGCCAATAACTGTATTTTCACAACATTGAAAATACGCTGCCAGCATGTAATATGCTTCAGCAACAGTATACGACATACTTTTCGAATTGATTAAACTGTTTTTAATACAAAATCACAAGATTCGACTACAAAATAACTAGTAACTTATTAAAGGCGAAAATTGATGACAGCTAAATATTGTCAATTTCATTCTTTCGTTTTCCATGGCTTACTTATTATTAATTAATAAACATTTCCTGTTAACTTTTATACCTTATGATGACAATATTTGTCTAATTACCAATAATTAGCCATGATTTATCTCAAAAATCATCCTAAATCATATTTTAATTTCTATTATTCAAATATGCTTTATTAACAAAATGTTATTATTAAACATAATTGGGTGATATAAACATCGACGCTACGAGGATCACTGGGTCACGGACAAGTCAGCACTTTTTGTTTAAATATTGTAAATAGTTTATAGTAACATGTATTACTTCTAATGTATAAATACCTGTTTCCTAGAGATAATAAAGCAGTATTATTCAAACCACAAGATAGTACTCATTACTAAACTCTAAAACCAAGCCTAAACCTAGAGATGTGAGGCTGTATCTCAATCACTAAAAAACCAAACTAATTATCTACTAGAAGTCAATTCTACAAGGGCTTCGCAACTATTTAAAAGATACCAAAACATTGGTAACTCTTTTCATGGTCCTTCGAGCAAAGAGAAAATTGGGCGCTTAATCCAGTCAAAGCAAATCCAACTACAAATCAATACCAACTTCAACTCCGACGTCAACCGAAGCAAACTTCAACTCCAACGGCTACCGAAGCCAACTTCAACTCCAACGTCAAACAATACTCAATTCAACTTCAACGTCAAATCGAAACCAATCAGCTGCAAGTCGACGCCATCTCAAAACTCCGAAATATTCAACTACGATCAGGGTGTCGTTATCTGAACTGAGTAGGGTAACGTCAAGAGGCACCCCGAAAAAGAAAAATAATACCTGATCTCTTAAGGCTAAGCTCTTATAATTTAGTGAAGTTTTATCAAAAAATAATAATAGCAACATCAGTAACATAAGGCCATAAATCACCAGAAGCTGTATTTTTCTTGTTGACCAGTTAACGCTGGCGAGAAAAATATAGACAGGAATTTAATTTGTATATCAGTGCCAGTTCACCGCTGGCTGGTATATAAAATTGAGTTCGAAAAATACGCACACACACAAAAAGCTGTATTGTTCTTGTTGACCAGTTAACGCTGGCGAGAAAAATATAGACAGGAATTTAATTTGTATATCAGTGCCAGTTCACCGCTGGCTGGTATATAAAATTGAGTTCGAAAAATACGCACACACACAAAAAGCTGTATTGTTCTTGTTGGCCAGTTAACGCTGGCGAGAAAAATATAGACAGGAATTTAATTTGTATATCAGTGCCAGTTAACCGCTGGCTGGTATATAAAATTAGTTTCAAATACACAAAAAAAATATATATACAACATTTTCTTGACCACCTACACACTGATTTATGGCCCGAAAAACGTTAAATAGAAATCAAAGAAAAAGCAAAAGAGATCAAAAATTAAAACTAATTCAAAAATTATCAGTTGATACTATCCAAATAAGAACTCACGAATCAGGACTACCAATTACTCCAACATTCGAAAACAAAAAATTCGAGTCTTCAAATCAAAACCAAAAAATAACAAGCGAACCTCAGAAGCTAAGTGAAAGTCTTAAGGCGAAATATATTAAATTATTTGGCGAAGACGTTGAGCAAGAGTAATATATATATATATATATATATATATATATATATATATATATATATATATATATATATATATATATATATATATATATATATATATATAAAATGGCACAAGCACTGGAGAAGATGGATGAATTAGCACAACAACAAGAAGCGAATGGCAAAGAAATACAACGACAACGAACCAATATGAAAAAAGACTCATCAAGTCGCAAGAATGAACAATATTTTGACGAAAAAATCACTACAGTTAAGGAAATATGGAAAACGATAAAAGAAACCCATCAAAAAATTGAAGAGCTAAAGTGCCCCGACCACAGCTATTTCAAACAAAAATATCAGTTACAACTAAACACACTCTATGATGATGCAATCAAGAGCATCAACGAGAATAGACAAAAGATACTATCGACAGTACAAGAAAAAGATCGACGAGATGAAGCCCTACTTAAACTCCAGAAAGGTGGCCAAATATTACTGAACCAATTTGAAGAACTCCTAGATACCACCGAAGAAGAGATGGACATTGAGATCCATATTGACCGCCGAATACAGCTACAAGAAAAAATTAAGAAGAAATGGGAAGCATTATCTCAAATATACATCGATCTGGCTATTCAAGATCAACAACAAACAATTAAAGAATTATACAAACATTTGGAAACTCGCCACGAGAAAATCCTATTACAGTTATCATCAAGGCAAGAAAATGAATCAAAATTATGTAACATTCGCCTACCACAAATCAAACTACCAATATACGATGGTCGTTATGAAGAATGGTCTACGTTCAGAGATATCTTTGTCAAGGTCGTACACGAAAATCCAACTGTAAGCAACACTGAAAAAATGCAATATCTCAAGACTCATCTCAAGGGAGAGGCAAGTCGACTAATCCAGCATCTTCAAATCACAGAAAACAATTATACAACCTGTTGGGATCTATTAAACAACAGATTCAATAACGAGCGTCTTACGGCAACAAACCTAATAAATAAAATATTAGAATGCCCTGCATTTCAACAAGAATCAGCCTATAAACTGAAACAGTTACATGATACCGTCACCGGATGCCTAAAGGCCCTTAATAACTTAAAAATCGATACGTTATCATGGGGACCAATAATAATCGTAATTATATGTAATAAATGGGACTCTGAAACTAACAGACTATATGAGCAGTCACTTGAAGAGCCCAATAAGATTCAAAAGATAGATAGACTGATGAGATTTTTGCAAACAAGATTCCAGTCACTTGAAGCACAGGGACAAAACAAGAAAAAACCAGAACAACTCAATACAAAACCCACTTGCAATTCTGCAAAGAATCACATTCGCTGCAAACCTGTACTAAATTTCAATCAATACATCCACAAGCAAGGTCAAAGTTTGTCAAGGATGGAAGAATATGCGCAAACTGTCTAAACCATGCTTGCCATATTAGATGTACATCGACTTACCGATGCCTGAAATGCAAGAAATTTCACCACACACTATTACAAGATTCAAGCCCACATCAAAACAGAAACAATCAATCATCAAGCAATGGAAGATATGGACAATTACAAAGTCAAAATTCTCGCAATCAAACAACAAGCCGTTGGAAGACAAAATGAGATGGTATTCTTAGCAACAGCAATAATAAAAGTCCAAAATCTATACGGAGGATACGAATTCCTGCGTGTCTTGATCGACCCTGGATCTCAATCAACATTTATCACGGAAGAAGCTGCAAGTCTTCTGCCTCCCACGTCAAAGAATATCGGCCGAGGTATTAGGGTTAGGAGGAGAGAATACACAAACGGCCAAATGGATGATACAAGCAACTATCAAACCACGATTTTCCAGTAGTTTTGAAGCAACAGTACCATGCGTAGTACTGCCCAGGTTGACTCGCACCCTACCAAACGAACCACTGGACGTCGATGTCAAACAATGGAAAAACGATATGCTAGCCGATCCCATCTTCTATCAACCTGGCCCTATTGATCTGATCCTAGGTGCTAAAGAATATGGAGATATTGTCCTAGAAGGTTTAAAGAAAACTAATGACGGGCTACTAGGTCAAAACACTGAGCTAGGATGGATTTTATCAGGAAATATTTCAAGACGACCCAAACCTGATCTCCAACTACTTAGCTTAACAACATCTATCGAGGAAGATGAACTTACAAAATTCTGGCAGTTAGAAGAAGTAAACCAAGAACAAGTGGCCTCCGAGGAAGAAGAAATTTGCGAGAAGCATTATAACGAAAACACGTCAAGAAACGAAGATGGTACATACATTGTCCGAATTCCATTTAGCAACAAAATCAATGAACTTGGAGCATCTCGACCTAGAGCAGTTGCAAGATTATTACAACTTGAAAAGAGATTCTGCAGAGAAAATAGTCTAAAAACCGCCTATCGACAGTTCATGCAAGAATATGTCAATTTAGGGCACATGGAAATCAGCATGGAAGATAACATAAACAAATACTTCATACCTCATCAGCCAGTAATCAAGGAATCCAGCACGACAACTAAGCTAAGAGTCGTGTTTGACGCTTCCAGCAAAACAACAACTGGAATAAGCCTCAATCAAACAATGTACAACGGTCCCAGACTACAGCAAGACTTATTTGACATATTAATAAGATGGAGGTCCCACAAAGTTGTGATCACAGCAGATATTGAGAAAATGTATCGACAAATCAAGATACACCAAGACGATCAAAAATACCAAACTATTCTTTGGAGATCGAACTCGACGTCGTCTATCAAAGAATACAGGCTTACCACGGTAACATATGGCACTACATCAGCCCCATACCTGGCAGTCAAAACCATTCAACGACTGGCAGAAGACGAAGAAACCAGTTTTCCCAAAGCATCAAGAATTGCCCATCGAGATTTCTACGTTGACGATCTATTATCTGGAGCAGATAGCATCCAAGAAGCACAAACGCTACAACAAGAATTAATCAATATGTTCAAATCAGGTGGGTTTACGTTAAGAAAATGGTCAAGTAATCGCCGTGAACTAATTGATTCAGTAGACCCAGAATACCGTGATCAATCATTACACGAAATAGATCATAATGAAACAAGGAAGTCACTGGGTATCCACTGGGCACCATATGATGACACATTTCGATTTAAAACTGAAACAAACAACTCCGAGAAAATTACAAAAAGAATAATTCTATCGGAGATATCCAAGTTATTCGATCCACTGGGATGGCTGGCCCCAGTAATCATAAAAGCAAAACTGCTAATCCGAGAACTTTGGCTAGAAAACTTAAAATGGGACGATGCAGTACCTGATTTAATCAAAGACAAATGGAAAAGCTTCCAGACTGAACTTTCAAATGTAGAAAGTCTGATCATTCCAAGATGGACGCACTACATCCAAGGAGAAGATACCGAAATTCATGAATTCTGTGATGCATCCGAAAAAGCATACGGCGCAGTGATATATATGAAAAAAAAACAGAATTCCAACGAAGCAAAAATAACAATGCTAACCGCAAAGTCAAAAGTAGCACCAACAAAGAACAAAACGACGCTACCAAGATTAGAGCTGTGTTCAGCTCTACTACTTTCAAGGCTAATGAAGAAAACATTAAAAGCGCTGGAAATAACAAATATGAAGATACATGCCTGGACAGACTCCATGATCACTTTGCCCTGGATAAAAGGAGGCATAACTAGATGGAAAACATTCGTAGCGAACCAAGTATCTGAAATCAACTCAATAATACCAAGTCAACATTGGTATCATGTGAGAACTAAAGAAAACCCAGCAGATATCATATCAAGAGGGCTAGACCCCTCTAAATTAAAAACTCACGAGAATTGGTGGTACG
Source organism: Philopedon plagiatum (assembly GCA_963971165.1). NCBI lineage: Eukaryota > Metazoa > Arthropoda > Insecta > Coleoptera > Curculionidae > Philopedon > Philopedon plagiatum. Next base: position 78,321,397 of record OZ020193.1, read on the forward strand.
GACCAACATGGCTACATAGCACTACACAACTAGCATTCGACAGCAATATACCAACCACAGACGAAGAAGCTAAGGTATGTCACACCATCACAATTAAACATAAGGCCATAGATGAAGAAATATTGAAGAGATTTTCTTCACTAACAAGACTGCTACGAGTAACATCGTATTGCCTGAAGTTCATAGACAACTGCAGATCAAAGATAAAAAACACGAATCCATTGTGTGTGGACGAGCTTCGAAAATCGATGGAAAAAATGGTGAAAATAGAACAAAATATGCATTTCCAAGAAGAAATGGCAACATTGGTAGAGGGAAAACCACTAAACAGAAATAGTAAATTACTTAACCTCAAAGAACAAAATATGCATTTCCAAGAAGAAATGGCAACATTGGTAGAGGGAAAACCACTAAACAGAAATAGTAAATTACTTAACCTCAATCCTTTTTGTGATAACTCTGGAATCCTTCGTGTGGGAGGAAGATTGGAAAAATCTCATCTATCATACGACAATAAACATCCTATAATTCTACCGTACAAGGGACATCTAACAAGGCTAATTATTCTGGATGCCCACACAAACACTCTACATGGAGGCAACCAGCTAACATTATCATATACAAGAAAACGATACTGGATCATCAACGGAAAAAAGGCAGTAAAATTCATAATTAGAACATGCATAAAATGTATTAGATATAAGGCATGCACAGCCAAACAATTAATGGGAGACTTACCGACAGCTCGAATCACCCCCTCGTATCCTTTTACACACACGGGTGTCGACTATGCCGGCCCCTTTCACATTAAGACCACAAAAGGAAGAGGCTACAAAGCTTACAAGGGATACATAGCGATATTTGTTTGTCTGGCAACCAAAGCCATACACTTAGAAGTTGTTAGTGATATGTCAGCAGATACGTTCTTGGCATCCTTTAAAAGGTTTATCTCAAGAAGAGGCCACTGTAGTCACATGTACAGCGATAACGGGACCAATTTTGTAGGTGCTAGCAAAATTCTCCACAATGAAATTCGAGCTATCATCACCGAGGCCAAAACTCAAAATCAACTAGTATCAATTGGAACTCAATGGCACTTCATTCCTCCATCAGCACCCCATTTTGGAGGCTTATGGGAAGCCGGTGTCAAATCGATGAAGCACCATCTACGGCGAATTATTGGAGACACACGTCTTACGTATGAAGAAATGAACACTCTAACCCACCAAATTGAGGCATGTCTGAATTCCAGACCACTCTGCACGTTGTCGGATGATCCAAACGAATTCTCCGTACTGACTCCTGGTCATTTTCTTATTGGCAGACCTATCGTTGAACCTCCAGATCCAATTGAGACATGTGTTAATTCAAGTCTATCAGAGAGATGGAAACTAATCCAAAAAATAAAGAAGGAACTTTGGAAATACTGGACCTCTGACTATCTACATCGACTGCAGCAGCGATACAAATGGCAATACAAAGAAGTATCGCTCCAAACAGGAGACCTTGTTCTAATAAAAGAGCAAGATATCAACCCAAGCAAGTGGCCGCTAGCTAAAATTGTCGAAACACACCCAGCAACAGGAAGCAATGAGGTCAGAGTAGTAACATTGATAAAAGCAGATGGGCAGTCCCTGAAACGACCAATACACAAACTGATTCCATTACCGATCGAGTCATCTAAAAAACCTAGGGAGAAGACCAAACCAACTCGTCGAAAAAACCTAAATCGTTGGAAAGTAGCAATAACAGCTATATTATTCCTAACAATTTTGACAAAAGCTACTGCAATGAACTATCTTATCCAATACCCACAACCTGGACTTTATGTCGAACACAGTGGTCATGCGAGAATCGATAGAGGTACGTTTAGACTGGAACTAAAGCTAGATAAATTCAAGTTAACAAATGACACGGTCCATGTAAATACCTCTGTAATGCAATTGGTTGCTCTTTGTAAGAGGGCCAAGGAACTAGCACAAAACACGCAATGTTTTTCGCTAATTCAACATCTAAAAGAAAAACAAAAAGAAATTGAATGGATGAATAATGGAATGAACCTAGTCATAGCAAATCATCGACCTAAAAGAGGACTGGTTGGAAACATCCTGACTTCATTATTTGGAGTAAATGATGAAATTTATATGGACATAAATGAATTAGACAAGAATCAAAAAGAAATTATAAAACATCAAATCATCAAACCAAGTTTATGTTAAAGGCTATAGCTACCTTCAACGAAACAGAAATACGTATCAATAATCATCTTACACGTTTTCAACAAAAACTTAATGAAGGGATAGAAGCTATCAATAAAATGCAAGCATGGTTTAGAAGTATAGACGAAAACAAAATAAATTTACACTTCTTTGGAGCTTACCAAATAGTATCAAATTACATTGAAGAAGTAATAGGATATCACAGAAGGTTATTAGATTTTCACTACCACCGAGGCCAATTATTTGAATTTATATCACCGATCCATATTGAAGACACAATTTCAAATATATCAAGAAAACTACCAACAAATATTAAAATTATATCATATCCCATATTACAAACTGAAGTATGGCACAGCAAAGAAAACATCCATATAAGCGGATATTTCATAATGACAGAGATTACCGACTTGATTCTACTGAAGGCAACTCCAATTCCAATTAAAATAAGTAAAGAAGCCTATTGGATCTTCAATATATTTAATGGACTAATAGCCATTGACTACAACAACCAATTATATTTTCAATTAGCTGAAGAAGAAATCAATAAATGTTTTACTATTAATCCAAACTCCTATATCTGTTCACCAACCACAATCAGGAATATAGAGTCTAGCCCTGACTGTGTGATAGATGAAATTTATCAACGAACAGAGAACACGACATGTCCTATCGAAAAAATTACATTTCAGTCAACTATATGGAAGCAGCTTCATTCCCCCAATACATGGATGTTTATCACACCTAACAAATTAAGAATTGCGCTTATCTGCGATGGAACCAGAGAAGACATCATTCTTAACCAAACTGGCATTATAAATATCTCTTCAAACTGCCTAATTAAAACAAAAAGGAACATCTTAACACCCAAAAGGCGAGAGTCAGTAACTGTTTTGGGTACCGCCATTCAACCAGCAAAAATTAACATAACCAAGTTTATATCAGCACCAGAAACTATAGACAAGCTGCAGATAGAGCCAGTATTAGATGCATCCGATGCCCTGGACGATCTAGTCCAAGAACAAACAGAAATCAAAAACCAAATTCATGACACCAATTTCGCTGAAATTCATCGCCACATGATAGCGAATAGTACCGTTACATCAATTCTAATTGTTGTAAGTATTCTATTAACAGCTGCCCTTTACTATGTCCACAAGTTCAAGATAAACCACAGACGTCCTACCCAACGAGAAGATCGAACCATAACTGGCATTCCATTAGAACCTATCCACCTGTACAGCAGCGTACCAACCACAGAAGAACCACTTCCGTCGAGTGGCCAGAATGTCTAATTACCAATAATTAGCCATGATTTATCTCAAAAATCATCCTAAATCATATTTTAATTTCTATTATTCAAATATGCTTTATTAACAAAATGTTATTATTAAACATAATTGGGTGATATAAACATCGACGCCACGAGGATCACTGGGTCACGGACAAGTCAGCACTTTTTGTTTAAATATTGTAAATAGTTTATAGTAACATGTATTACTTCTAATGTATAAATACCTGTTTCCTAGAGATAATAAAGCAGTATTATTCAAACCACAAGATAGTACTCATTACTAAACTCTAAAACCAAGCCTAAACCTAGAGATGTGAGGCTGCATCTCAATCACTAAAAAACCAAACTAATTATCTACTAGAAGTCAATTCTACAAGGGCTTCGCAACTATTTAAAAGATACCAAAACATTGGTAACTCTTTTCAATATTGTTTCAGAAACTTTTCGAATTTCACTTTGAAATTTAAAAATATTTCCTAAAAAAATTTCGCTCATAGCTTAAGTTTGAAAAACGATGGCGACTTTCGGTTTCTGCCTTTTTTCTATGTAGTTTTACAAGTAATAAGAAAGTAAGTTAAAATATATAACCTTCCATTTACCTTTTCATGCAAAATTGGGTAAACTCCTGGAGCGACCAAAATACGCCATCTGGCGGTTCAGGCTTAAACAAAAACTTAAATATTATTACAGGCTGTGATTCGGCTAACAAATAGCCTTAAAACAAGACCAAGTTTGCTAAAATCGGTTAACGTAGCCGAAAGTTATCCAACTTTTTCAGCAATACAATTTCACCCTCCCGCCAGCCCTTATTTTAAGAGATGGGCTGAAATGGCATATAAATAATTTTTAGAGTGCTAATAAGATAGTCCAAAATCGTTCCGCGTAACTTACCGTCGCTATTGATTTTATAGAGAAATTCTCATTTTTCGATTTTGATTTTAAAATACCAAGCCATCTAGCAGTAAAATTTCAAAGTGGAAAATAATTTTAATAGACTTTTTTGCTCAGGTTGGGTTGGGTTGGGTTATTAATAATAATTTAAAGACCACTTTTGTAATAATTTTTTCTCCGAAAGCTGTAAGGCAAATAGTTTCCTAGATACAGCCAGTGGCCGACCTTAGCGGGACACCCGGTATATGTTACCGTATATCCAAACTGGTTATTTATTGACAAAATATATGGGCGCGCTATGCTGCCTTCAATCTATTTCACCAGGCAGCTCTGCACTTGCCGGACTTCTTGCGACTCGTCTGTCCTGACTGAGCATGCGTGACGTCTCTGTTCATATTATAAAGGGGTTAAAGTGGATACCGCTAACATGGCTATCGGAGCCAAAGAAAATAATATACTACACATATAGAAACTTACGTACACTAAATAATAAGCCCCTCGAACGGATGTCGGCTCGTTCCGCCCATGATACAAATAAAAGAAGATATGATACCGCGCAGGTAGGCGTGGCCATTTACGTCACGCCGTGATCAATTCCGCGATATTTTTAAAACGAAACATGTCTTTTTTAAGATCGCGTTGTGTTTACAACTATTTTTTGGTGTTTTTATATTACTTTTAGGAGTTTAAAAGTAAAAATGAGATGTGCTGTGTGTGGTTGTGATGTGGACAATCAATCAATCAATGTATGTATTTATCCCTTTATTTATATGATTGTTTTAAATCATATACTATAAAATTTGTAATATTGCCAATAGAATTTATATAAAATCGCCTTTAACTAACGTAAGTTCTATATTGGGCGTGATAAATTTCAAAAATAAATCACTGCTTGACGTCATGCGCGAACCCGGACGAATTTGACACGGTTTGGTCAAAGAGTAACCCGACCTATAAGAGGCGAAAGCTGACACTCCCGCCCTGTCCAAATTTCTAGGCGTATGTGCGAAATCGCCATTTTGCTAGGGTTATTAAAATCAAATCTGCAATTTGTCAAATCTTAATGACGTTTCGTGTTTGTAAACAAGTGAATCAAGAGCGTTTCATTGTTTTTCTTTAGTTTTTGGGTGTTTTATTGTGTTTAAACAGTTTAAAAGTGACTTCATTGTGTGTGTGTGTGTTTGATTACAATGATGATGTCTGAAGGAAAGAAGCAAAAAGGTGGTACATCGTGTGCTCACCGGGGATGCTCGTCAAAAACTGGCGAAGGGATTTCACTTTTCAGATTTCCAAAAGATATAGCTAGGTAGGTTTGAAAATAAGTTGTTACTAAGATGTGTTTGTTCTGAAATTTATCTAAAATTTCCTGGCTGTTTATAAAAAGCTGTCATTTTAAATATCAGTTACTCGCTAACATTCGAACAGTGCAGACGTGCTCAAAAATCGATCGGAAAATCAAAACAAAAAGTGGTGTCATCATCGCGAGTGATACCGGCGGCAAGCTTGTCGTAAGCTATCGCGAAATCTATGTCAAGTTCAAACGTTCGTCGTTTCACATTGACTGTCGACAAAGTTGCAAATTTGCAAAATAAGGACAATGCGCTCCAATTAAAAAGTTATAATAAAAACATAGGATTAGAGTTGGAATCCAACATGAAGGACGGCGGAGGACCATCTGTTTCGCCTCAAAATGAACAGTCAGCAAAAATTAAAACCTTAGAATCTCAGCTCAATGCAGCACTTAATGAGATTAAAGAGCTTAGAGAAATAATCGTTTCTTTGCAGCCCAAAAAAACTTATTCCCCAGTCAATTCAGACGAGGAAGAAGAAGTAGTAGCCCAGGAGACAGCATGGCTCCTACCCAAAAATAAGAGAAGAAAAAGAAAAGCCACTAGCTCGCCAGAAAAAGATGATAATATTTCCGAACCTAAATTAGCCACACCCAAAAATAAACAAGTTGTCCCAAAATCACAAAAACCACCACCTGTGATTTTAAGCAATGTGAAAAGCTATAAAAATATAAACCAGACACTAGAGTCAAAGAATCTTAAATTTAAAGCAAATTTAATGAATAATAACCAGCTAAAAATCAATGTAGACACCGAAATTGAATATAGAGATCTCACTGCCTTCATGAATAGCACCGACATGGAATGGCATACATTTGAAAGTAAGCAGACTAGGCCGCTAAGGGTGATGGCGAGAAACCTACACCCTTCGTGTGATCCACAAGACATCAAGGATGATTTATTGAGCAGAGGCTTTAAGATCCTTGAAGTCGTAAACAAAATAAAAAAGACAAAAGTTAAGGACGAGGTTAAAATAATCCCCCTACCCCTATTTATGCTAACCTTCCAAAACTCGGAAGATATCAAAAAAATATACGAAATTCAGTATATATGCCATATGAAAGTTAAAATTGAAGCGATAAGGAGCAATAATTTGATACCTCAGTGCAAAAAATGCCAAAGATATGAGCACACACAAAAATTCTGCAAACACGCAGTCACTTGTGTCAAATGCGCTGGGAATCACCTGACCTCCGAATGCACCAAGCCAAGGGAAACACCACCTAAATGTTCAAACTGCGGAGAGGCACATCCCGCAAACTACCGTGGATGCGTGGTAGCAAAAGAACTGCAGAAAAGACGAAATAACGCAAACAATGCAAGGAAACCACAAAATGGACAACCAAAAAATTTCACATCTAAAAATACTACCAAAGAGGTATCCTATGCACAGGCAGCACATGGCCCTAAATCTCAACCTGCACCAGTTCCGAATGAGCAACAGTCCATGATGCTAATGTTACAAAATATGATGAACCTTATGAACAAACTTTCAGAAAGGTTAGACAGACTGGAAACCAAAACTCGTGAAAGACCATAATGCATCAACAAGATCTAAGAATAGCAACTTGGAATGCTAATGGCATCCAAAACAGAATGCAAGAAATAGAAATATTTCTCAACACACAAAGTATTGATGTGTGTCTGGTCTCAGAAACACATTCAACAAATGAGACCTACCTAAAAATAAAGGGTTACCAAGTATACCAAACGATTCATCCCGACAATCAGGCACGTGGGGGAACGGCTGTTATAATAAAGAATAGCATTAATCATTATGAACAATGCCCTATTAGGAGTGCAGAAGTTCAGTTAACAGCAATAGGAATTAAAACAAATAACACAACCAAACAGAGACTGACTGTTGCTGCAGTGTACTGTCCACCAAGGTATAACCTCAAGAAAACGGATTATAAAAACTTTCTACAGCATCTGGGAGACAGATTCATCGTGGGAGGTGACTACAATTCGAAACACATGGATTGGGGATCCAGATTAACAACTACAAAAGGTAAAGAACTTAGGGAAGCTATAAGGGAAACCGGATGCAACTTTCACACTACTGGTAAACCAACATACTGGCCTACAGATACTAATAAAATTCCAGATCTATTAGATTTTTTTATATCAAGAAAAGTGTCACCCAATTTTATTGATATTCAAGATAATTTTGACCTAGACTCCGATCACTCAGCTGTGATCTTAACTTTGAGCGATAAAATAATTAGAAAAGAAAATAGGCCAACTTTGGTTAATAAAACTACTGATTGGAAAAGCTTTAGAAATGAACTGGAAAATAAAATTATCCTTAAAATCCAATTAAGAACCAAAGAACAATTAGAAGTAGCAGCTGAAAAGTTCAACAACATCATACAAAAAATAGCCTGGGACAACACAAAGGCGTACACTCAAAAAACAATGGGAAACAACTATCCAATGGAAATAAGAGAACTTGTCAAAGAAAAGAGAAGAGCCAGAAGGAAATGGCAACACACTAGGGATCCATCGGACAAAAATATTCTTAACAACAAAACTCAACAACTTAAACGAGAAATACAAAAACTTAGAGAAGAATCTATAAACAGCTACCTAGAAAATTTATCAGCTGATGAAGACAAGGATTTCTCCTTATGGAAGGCAACGAAAAAACTCAAAAGGCCAATCACCCAAATGCCACCCATCAAATTAAGGGATGGTACTTGGGCAAGAGATAATAAGGAAAAGGCTGAAGCATTTGCAGAACATCTAGCCGAAATTTTTCAGCCAAATGATATCCAGTCCAATGTCAATATGGAAGAGTCTGTGAATATCCAAGAGAATGAAATAGCACTAGTCACTCCTAAAGAAGTAGCGAACGAAATCAAAAACAATTTAAGCGCCAAAAAAGCCCCTGGGTTTGACCTTATAACAGGAGAAATTTTAAAACAACTACCAAAAAAAGGTATAGTTATGCTGACTTACCTAATTAATGCAGCACTTAGATTAAAACACGTCCCTAGCGTCTGGAAAGTGGCTGAAGTCATTATGCTACCAAAACCAGGCAAACCACCGAATGAAGCCAAATCTTACAGGCCCATATCACTACTACCAATTATTTCAAAATTATTTGAAAAGCTTTTCTTAAAACGACTTAAGATTATAATAGAGAACAGTAACCTAATCCCAAATCATCAATTTGGCTTTAGATGCAAGCACTCCACGATAGACCAAGTCCATCGAATAACAGACATCATAGAAATGGCACTAGAAGAAAAGCTAATCTGCTCAACTATCTTCCTTGACGTAGCTCAAGCTTTTGATAAAGTTTGGCACAAAGGGCTAATTAACAAATTAAACAGAATGTTACCAAAACAATATGTAGAGTTGCTAACCTCCTACATTACAGATAGAGTGTTCAGAATTAAACAGGAGGATGAATACTCCAAACTGAAGGAAGTTAAAGCAGGTGTGCCTCAAGGAAGCGTCTTGGGACCCGTCCTTTATTTACTGTACACTTGTGATCTCCCACAAACAGAAAATGTAACTGTGGCTACATTCGCTGATGACACTGCTATATTAGCAGTAGGAACAGACCTAGATGCAGTAACCAGACAACTCCAACATGCTAGCGACCAGATTTACAATTGGACCACAGACTGGAAGATTAAGCTTAATGAGCAAAAATCTATTTGTGTCAACTTTACCAACAAAAGAATAGGCAATCATCAACCAATTAACATAAATGGTATCATAGTTCCCTATGCAAATACTGCCAAATACCTGGGGATGACCTTAGATGCGAAACTAAGATGGAAGGAACATATCAGAACTAAACGCACTGAACTAGGGCTCAAATATAGACGGTTGTATTGGCTCTTGGGACGAGAATCTAAGCTGTCAATACACTGTAAAATCATGATATACAACCAGATTTTAAAACCAGTCTGGGTTTATGGCATCCAGTTATGGGGCTGTGCCAAGGAGAGCCACATCAAACGCATCCAAACCTTCCAAAATAAAGTATTACGGAACATAGTTAGTGCACCGTGGTACATACGAAATAGTGACCTACATCGCGATCTTGGTATCCCGTATGTCGCTAGTGAAATTAGAAGATTTGCCATCAAGCACGAGTCTCGACTCCATCAGCACGTTAACGTCGAAGCCATTAGGCTTCTTGACAACCAGGACCTAGTTAGAAGGCTGAAGAGGACCAAGCCCTTTGAACTAGTATAGACTTTTGAAAACATAGTACAGTGCGCAAGTGTGTGAGTGCTAAGTGCCATGGCCATGAGTCACAACAGATAAACCTTTAGGACTCCATTGGGTGAACTTTAGTATATAAGGATTTTAGTTTTTAAGAATTTAGAGAAAAATTAATGGTTGGTCTTGCAGACCAGTTTTAATAACAGTAAACGCCGCAGGCTTTATCAATAAAAAAAAAAAAAAAAAAAAAATTTTAAATATAAGTAACCATCCTTTCAATACTTGGACAGATACATAACAAATATATATAAATAAATAAAATAGGAGGGAAAATACGCTATACAATACAATTTTTTAATTAAAACTGGGTTTATGCATCAATAAAGCCCTATATCTTTAGTTGAACAAATTATTTTTGCGGTAATTATTCGGGTTAATGGAAACACCGAATTTTTTGATGAAATTTTGCACAGACCCTAATTTTGGGTCGTAGAACACGAATCCGAAGTCAGTTTTTGGCGGTCTCGTATGGTTTTTCCAAAAAAAAAAATTAGCTCTTTCAATGAATATCTTTAAATTTCGTCACTTTCACTTAAACACATCTATACAAGTCATTATACACTATTATTTTGAACCATATTTTGGCAGATTTATATAAAAACATTAAAAAAAAACAGAAAATATCAAAAATCTAAAAGAAAATAAACACGCAACCCGTGGTACACATACCCGAAATTTCTGATGGAAAGACGCGCTTGCCAAATTTACCAATCGTTTTTCGCAGAAATTTTAACAGTTGGACAGAATCTGAGCAAAAAGTTGTATACACCCAAGCAAACCTGAACAAAAAGGTGTTCAGGTTTGCTCAGTTTTCATTGATGTATATATATATATATATATATATATATATATATATATATATATATATATATATATATATATATATATATATATATATAAAATATATATATATATATATATATATATATATATATATATATATATATATATATATATATATATATATATATATATATTATATATTCTGATCCGGGAGTACATCCGTTCGTTTGTTAAATTCCTATTGGAATCTGGCAGACGTTTCGCCAAGGCCTCGCTTGGCATTATCAATGCTTACTCGTTGCTGTCAAGTCATAAACTGATATCAGTATACGACTTGACAGCAGTCAGTGCAGAATGATTGTAAATTTATCAAAAGCCTTTCTGTAGGATTCAAATTGAGTGTAATTACAAAAGTGTGCAAAATATTTTCTAAACACTTCTAAGCTCCGTTTTACATTTTCAAATTAATTACTGACTCACAAAGAGAGAATTTTTTTTTTAATTTTTAAACACCGTTATCCATAACAAGTTATCCAGTACACACAAGTTTACATGGCTACGGAATCCGCTCAGGTTTTTAGCAGTTGATATCCCAGCTGTGAAGAAAAAGAACGGTCAAATCAATGAAATTAGAATGATCAGTGATATATTTAGGTATTTACATACATCTAGGACACAGTGTATATAGGATGTAGTCATAAAAAGAATCATTTTGAGGTGGGTTGGATTAGGAATAATTTCTTTGCCACTGATTTTATAATGTAAGTAATCAGTGATATGTAAAAAGTACCTACTGATAATAAATCATAGAAACTGTAACAAATTTAATTAATTTTTCTGTAACTACAACAGTTTTTCTTGTGGCAATTATTTCTACTTTAAAGCCATACGACCATGGTCGACAGTTATATATGTATGTGTATAATTTTTAGAAATATCGAAATAATTTATTTTTTATGTATAGCCGCTTTCATCGACATTATACTCTAGGGGAGAGAGTAATTCTGTATTAAAATATGGGAAATTGAACTAGAGGTGCTAATTTTGAGCTATAGAAATTATATATTGCACATCAAGCTCTTAATAATCCTGAATATTTTTGTTTCATTTTAAACTACACATACCTATTCTTCAAAAATAAGCAAACATTATCACCTTTCCTATAATACTTTGTATAGTTTATCCTAGGACAGGTTGTGTAGACTGTTTAAGGGGGGCTTAAAGACAAAATAAATATGTAATTGTAAAAATTTGGAATTTGCCATAGTGAGGAAGGGGCCAAATATTGTGACAAAACGAGTACATATATTAAAAGATTACTAATAGCTTTTGATTTAGCTACATAACATAATCTTTATTATGCCAAGTTATTTTAAAGCACTTTTAGAGAGATTAAGGGCTAGTTCTACATCTGTTTTTAATTTTAAGAAAAGCCATAAACTTAAGGGAAAAAGGTTTTTATTATACTTCTTTGAAAACACCTTATTTTCATCTGTTTTAGTAATAATGTAAGATGGGCTTTTTCGGGCTAGCGCACGGAAAGAGCGCACGGAAAAAATTTTCCTGGTCTCCAGTTCTTTCAGTGTGCTGAATGAAGATACCGACTATTTTTTGGCTTTAAAATAGAAATATAGGTATAGGAAAATAAACTAAACTCAAGAAAGTCTATATGCTATCTGATATTTAATATGTACCTATTTTGTATTTTATTTCGTAAATATTTGAATATTTAGATGAATTTCTGAAATATTTTTTGACGTTTTGTCAATCTTATCTGACATAGACAAATTTAAATCACCTTTTAAATGATTTGAAAGTTACCATGAAAACGCATCATACCTGCCAAAGACCATATTGTCAGCGTTGTTAATTTTCTGTCAATTAAATTCATTCTAATAAAATGTTCTCTCAACCTGAAAAAGTGGCATCTTTCATTATTAATAGTTAATTTTTAATTACTCTAGTAGTTTTTTTTTTAAATTCCGATAACAGTTGTGAAAATAAAAATATTCCAAGTTTATTTTGTATGTATGTATTTTTTTATGTTATATTTTGTTTTATGTTATCGTTTTCAAAGAAGTATAATAAAAAATATCGTTCATTACACGTCCAGAAATGGATTTTCCGTGCTTGCTTGACTTCCCGTGTTCGGCTGCGCCTCACACGAGAATTTGTCAAGCGCGCACAGAAAAATCCTTTTTTCCGGACTGGTAATGAAATATACGGTAATTATTGATATTACTGGAAACAGCGAATTTTTTCATGAAATTTTGCACAGACCCTAATTTTGGGTCGTAGAACACGAATCCGAAGTCAGTTTTTGGCGGTCTCGTAAAAAAAATTTTTTTTTTTGCTCACCCAACCTGAGCAAAAAGGTGGTCAGGTTTGCTCAGTTTTCATTGATATAGATATATATGTATCTATATCAATCAAAACTGAGCAAACCTGACCACCTTTTTGCTCACCCAACAAATTTAAAGAAATTCCTTGAAAAAGCTAACCTAAAAGTTTAAAAAAAAATTTTACGAGACCGCCAAAAACTGACTTCGGATTCGTGTTCTACGACCCAAAATTAGGGTCTGTGCAAAATTTCATGAAAAAATTCGCTGTTTCCAGTAATATCAATAATTACCAAATATACTATTACTTTAAAATCATTTTTGGTGTCAAAATGCTCTTTTGACAGCCTTAGACATAAATGTCGAACCTCTTGAGGTTTTAATCCTAAATCGTAAAAGAAGGAATTGTAATCTAAACTTGGCAATATTAAATATTTATATTTTCCTATTTTAAAAAGTATCAGATTACGAGAAGACAGAAACGAGGTATTAATCCCTCGTTTCACGACATTTGAAGGAATGTACCAGTATAACAGGGACGTATCTAGATACTTTCGGCGATTTGCTAATTATCGCGATATAACGAATATTCTTCTTTATAGAAAGGATGGAATGACAATACAGATATAAGTAACTGCCAGAGTTAGAAATTCAAATTCCATATGTAAAGGCTTTTGAATGTGATTTTTTTGTACCTTTGGAAAGTAACCAATAAAGGCCTTTTTTTCGATCACGTATTCAAAGTGTACCTTAGCGTAAGATAATATATTATTTAACCTTTAATGGATAAACAATCCATTAAACAAAGAACAATTTAGATAATTTCGTTTTGTGCAAAATTCGGCGTTACTCCGCCTCTGTATCGGCTTTGAGCCGAGAGTCGGGGAAGATACGACGGAGGTACTGGGTGTTATAGTTCTAATCCGGGTTTTGAGGGGAGTGGTTGGACGGATCGTAGGCCGTACCGCGACGCCACCGGCGCACATCGTGTTTGAACTTAATTAGTATGTAGCCAGGGGACTTATGTAACTTAACGGGGTTAACAGATGTGAGTGTAGGTTTTTTTAACGTTATTTTTATAAGTATTTGGGGAGTTTATAGATTATAAAGCAATGATCTTTTCTTTTTATATCTTTATTTTTTTGTCTATTGTTATATCATTATATATATATATATATATATATATATATATATATATATATATATATATATATATATATATATATATATATATATATATATATATGTATATATATATATATATATATATATATATATATATATATATATATATATATATAATTGTTATACAAAGTCGGGGGTTTTATTTAGTGGCAAGATAGACATATTAGTTTTTAAGTCCGAACTTCCTTGGCTCGTCGTTAACAAGAGAGAAACGACGCGGCAGGAGAGTTCTGCAAAGGGCGACGACTACCAGTTCTTCCATCTTCAAGATCTTTGCAAGAGATTTCCAGATTGGCTGCGAGATTGAGGTTTGGGTAACATAGAGCTTTGTACTAATATTCACTAACTTTGACTTCCTTTCATTTAAATATTACTGTGACTGCAAGAAGGCGTCTTTGTCAAATGTGTAGTTTAATGTAGAATGTAGATGATTTATAAGAACCCACCAAGCAGTATATCGTTACAGGTTCATTTGACGTAAGATGGCATAGATAAAAAATGATTCAATCTGTGACAATATATTTCAGAAACCGCCCTTATCATAAGCTAAACCTAATTAAATTTCCATAATAAACTTGTACTAGATTGTGAATGCGCTGGCCTACGGTGCATTGATTGCCAACTGCGTAAGTCGTGAGTCGAGAATATTCGCGTTGTATACCAGAGTCACCGTACCCGAGTGGAGATCGATTCGCCTTTCGTCTTGGTTTAGCTCTATGTCGCCGCTGGAATTCTAGATTTCTTTATGATAGTGAAATTTTAGTCATAACATAAATGATTTTAAAAAAATGGTTCCTAGGTTAGTTTTTATAAAAAAAAGTTCACTGATCCAGGTGAGATTTGAACAGCGATAAAAAACAACTTCAGAAAATTAACACTAAACCGCTCATTTTTCAGTAATAAGTTACTCATAAAGATATGTAAATGATTTTCTTATTTTGAACACAATCTACCTATTTGCTTTTTATTATTAAAAGTTTTCAGGCGGCCACTGGCGCATATTTATTAACGGATCGTTGTCTGTTTATAAACAACGTTGACCCATCGTTGCTTTAGGAAAATCGTCAGTGGTACCTTTCGTGACAAAATATAGACAGTGTACATGTGTACATATCTATAAATAACAAAAAAAAAATAGATGTAAGTAGGATTGGTGGTTCTCAGGTTATTATAACCGTACAAACGGACAGGAAGGTCTTCCTACTCATTTTTATGCGTGTCGAATAATAGGTCGCCGATTCCAAGAGGCAATAATTAAAAAATATATTCAGTATTTCATTATGTGTGCTTTAGTAGTTAGTAATGTTATATGTTATCAATTATCTTTTCGATTAATATTAAAATTAAAAAAAGATAACATCTTTTCGTATTTATACAACAAGCATTGGAAAATCGTAAGCACCTTATTAATTTTTAAAGGTAATTTGTTGCAACCGAAAATAATTGAAATGTTCTTTAAAATTTCTATTCTTGCAGCTCTTGCATTTTCATCCATGCAGGTAAGTAATTTTTCTAATATTGAAACTTAATTTTTTTCACTTTAATAAAAGAAGTAAAACTCAAGTACAGTAAATCCTTCTTTTCGGATTTTCTACAGTAATGTACTGAAATAGCCCGTACCCGAGTTGTTATAACAGCTAAAATTTTCGCAATTTCTCTAAAGCAGAATTAGTATTCAAAAAATATAAATTTTAATTATAGTTGCATCTAAAAAACTCTAAAAACTAAAAGGTTTTAAATATTCTAAAACCCTCGAAAAATGTAAAAGTTTGCACAGAAAGGTTCTTCCAGGTCAAATTATTTCGATAACTTAAAAATTAAAAACACATAGCCCATTGACGGTGTCGCATGATTAAGCCACGCTACTCTCCCTCGCCGAAGGGTGGCGCGGAAAGGCATTCAAGTTTTTCTCGTTTTCAAAGGTAAGTCGTTGCACTGACAGCCGAGTTAGTCTTTTTATACCAAAGAAAGAAAGTAAATTCGCATCGGATTTTCTTTGAATCATTGAGAGATACCCTGTACGGCGATTTAACCCGACGGGCCTTAACGGAAACGGACGTTATCTAACGACGAGGGGGATGCTCTCAATAATATAATTAAATCCTTACGATGTATTATTTTAAAGTGTTTTAGTTTGTTTTGCTTGTTACTCTTGTTAGAGGTATCCTGTACGCTGATTTAACACGACGGCCCATAACTGGGACGGACGTTATCTAATGTCGAGGGAGATGCGCTAGCTAGACAAGGAAACTAAATTTTTAATTTGCTGAAAATTGCTCGTAATATGACGAATACAAGAAAACTCTACTGTTGTGGATAATTTTCGATTGTGCAATAATACTTAGTAACAATGGTACCTTTCTTCTCTGAATCTTAAATTAACAATAGAGACTGGCAAGCCTTATCAAAGCTTTCAAATATAAAGTTGTTCAAAATATTAAAAAGATCTAAGTACATTTTAAAATACCTATTAAAATTAAAATAAGGGAAAGTGCTAAAGTATAACTGGGGAAGAACTTTATATAAAGTGATGCTATAAAATATAAAATAAGAACCTATAAACATTAAATTATAATAATTTAATATACAAGGTGCCTGTTTTCTGAAGGTACCAGATGTCAAGGAGCTTTTGCTTTCGAAAGTAGGATTTAATAATATAGGTCAAGTGCAACAGCACCCTTCTTTGTTCAATACGGATGACCAGTTTATCTTCCTGGGTTATTAGGCATTACCAAAAATAGAGGACAGTGAACTGACAGGGTATAATATTAAAAAGAGTAAGTGAAGTAAATATACATGGTTGCATTTTCCAATCGTATTATAAAGATGGGCTAAAATAAATTAGTGGAAGAGTGTATTTATTCGTATGATGATACCTCTAGAACGCCACATCCCAGTAAACCAACGGCAGTCGGGAAACAGTCGGCCGCCTGTCTGCACTGGTGGGAAGTTGGCGGCTCTTGCTATTTTCTGACTGGATAAGGTACACGCCTGTTATTTCCATGCTATGAATTGCCAGCCTTCAACCTAAAGCGTCACGGACTCGGCACACCAGAAATGATAATTAAGTTTCGAATCGAACGCGGTTACCTATGATTCTGGTAGCCATAGGCGGTTCTGGACCTCTATTTTCGGGAGGGGCGGGGTGCTTAAGCCCTTGGTTTATATATAGGTGGCTAGGCCACTCAGTTTGATTTGGCGAGCTTAGCCCCCCATCTAAATCTATAGTGTTGTTTGGTGCCTTTTTTGTGTGTTGTTCAGTTGTTCGCCTATATATTTTTTGGAATGTGTATTGTAGCATTTTCATTGATGATCTCGTTTTTTATTGTTCCTTGTTTTGTATGTAAATACGTTTTTACATAAATTTGTCCACTACTTTATCATTATTATTATAGTTTATTTTTTTTTCTTTATATTCTGCCATTTTACTACTTTCCTAACTAGAAAGTTAGTTTAAAGGGATGAGATAAATTTACTATTTATATCTATCTCTTTCAACAAAAATGAGCCAGGTTTGTTAGTCGGCAAATAGCTATTTAAATACTGGGAGCAGAGTTGTTTAGCACGTTTTTATAAAGAACAAAATGAACTGTATATCCAAATGTAGGTATATAATTTAAGAGGGTTACCATTGGTTATTCTAGAAACATTTTTACAGAAAAAAATATGTTAAAATTTCCTAAAATAATTGCATTTTAGATCGGCATACCCAATAAGTTTAGGGACAAACATTTTGAATTCATATTTTAAATGTCTTGTCTAGAATTGATGTAACAGCAAGTTCAAATTATTTTTGAGTGACTATTCTTCTTGCTGCAAAAGTCTTTCTAAAATACGCAGTGGGGACCATCTTAAATTTGTATTAAAACCACCTACTGCACCTGTCTAGCCGTGGGTGGGCTGTACTTGGCTAATCCACCAGTGGATGGATAGCGGATCTACAACGGTACTGCGCCCTGTACTGTAATGCCGCTCATGAGCCATGAGCTGCATTACATTCCATGGGCCGTCGCGGCAAAGAGAACATGCCCGGTCTAAAATCCGCTGGGTTTGCCGTTTCGGGCCGGACGCGGCTTACTTCATAAAGTAGTAGGACGTTTAGATAACACAACCCCAGATAAAACCAGACCAGATGCGAAAGCTCCAATGTCGCCTGTACTTCATGCGACGGCGAGCCAAGGATTGACGAGACGATCCGCCGGCGGTCTTGCATCAAGTACGGATACCGAGGTTATAAATTTAAAGCACAGCCACTGCCGTGTCTTCTTGAAATGTAACTGTGTACTCCCGTATAGTACAGACGTTTATGTTAGAGCTTTGATCGGAAACGGGCGGATTTTTAGCTTTGAGCTAACGTTATTAATTTGTGGCGATGGTGCAGGCAGCAAGTGCCGCGTCTGGTTTTATCTGGGCTAACGTTATTAATTTGTGGCGATGGTGCAAGCAGTCTAAGTGCCGCGCCTCAAGGTCATTGAGATGGAACACGATATTTGACAGTCTTACACATCTGGTCTGGTTTTATCTGGGTCTGGAACACAACTAGAAATGTATACGCAAGTGTGTCTGTGTTCTGCTAATGCTAATTTATAGGTGAGAAATTGGAAAAAAAAACTTTAGCTCTTATCGGATACTGATGTAAATAACTTTATCCATCAATATGAAAACAGTATTGTATGTATATACTAAGTTTTTGAAACGTGATGCTAAACTTATTTCGTCGAATTACACCAAACGCCCAATTAAAAGCGAAATAATAAACAAATAAATAAAAAATAATAAAATAAAAAATTAAAAAATCAATAGATAAACTTGACTGCATACTTGAACCTAGTTTCAAAACAACTTTCTTTTTTTAACGGTTTTTTAAATTTTAGAAACAAGGTCGTTTGCTCTTACACCAAATTCATATTTTATTACACACCTCGTATATGACTGATAAATTTTGATGTCTGATGATTTTATTATAATATTTAGACCATTTTTTATAGGGAGCAAGGTTTTTTCCGAAAAATTACTAATAAAAAAGTTTTTCCTATGTAGCCAACTCAAGCAGACATAGATACTGTGACTAGGGTTGCCAGACCTTCTATATTTAATAGAAGTCTTCTATATTCAACGAAAATCTTCTATCTTCTATGTTCCTAAAATATAGAAGCAAAATCTTCTATATTTCGGCGTTTCAGAATAATATTATAATTTTTTGATTTTTGGCACAGCAAGGCATCACTGCTATTTATGGAGAGGGTTGATCCATAGCGAAATCTATGGGTTGGTCTATGTAGAAGTGATCGATGGTGTCTCGTCTCGGTCTCGATTTTATCCGCCTGACTCCTAATGTAACAACTTGTGACTGCATAACAGCGGTAAATAATAACTTAACCTAAAATTTCGAGCCGGTTAGTTCTTTGCTGGTTCGCTTTGTTTCTATTAGTGTAAATACACTACTTATCAGGCGCGGCCCGTGAAATTTTAAAGTTGCATATCTCTGTTGCTACTTATTAGTACTTATGGGACCCATGCCAAGTTCAGGTTTTTAATGGTGAGCCTACAAGGAATGTTTTGGTAAAGAAAAAAAAATTGTAATTTGCGAAAAAAAGTTGAATTTTTGAAATGACCCACGTGGGAAAGAAATTAACACGCTTTGGTATTTTATTTTTTCTCACTTATTTATTTTGTCGACAATTCTTAAATTTTAAGAAAAACAAATCTGTTGTCCCAATTCAAATGTCCCAACTTTCTACTGAAAGTTATGGTCATTTGAATTTTTCGAGTTATTTTTATAGTTAGAGGTAGAGGAAAAGGATAGAGTTGCAATGTTCAGTTTAAAGCGATATTTTATGTTTTATTTGAGTTGAATTTAAAATAATGTTTAATGGTTATTATTTTAGTCATTCTTATTTTCAATTATCTAAATATTTTTAATACGTGTTTATTTTTAATACATTGGCAGTTATACCTAATATAATGATGGTAATAAATAATTTATTTGAATCTTCTATATATTTTTTGAAACTTCTATATTTTTAAGTTAATTCTTCTATTTTTGACATTTTGATTTCTGGCAACCCTAACTGTGACTGTGTATATCATGTTTGTAACTGGTGATTCGTCTTATAAATTCGGGACCGGATGTGGATCCCGAGTCGGGGCGTGGAACACAAGTCCCGACAAAACTACTAATGACGTCATTTGACAACATTGTTCGGCACTGAATATGGGTCCCGAGTCGGGGCGGAACACCAGTCCCGACAAAACTACTAATGGCGTAATTTGATGACGTTATCGGGACTGGAGTTGGGTCCCGAGTCGGGACTCTAGTCACAGCGTATAAACAATATTTTGTCTCTTTCCATCTCAGTGATTTAACATCTTCGACATTTTATTTTTGAGACTTACTCGATCGACTCGAAAAGCTGTGATATCCTGTAATAGTGTCAAGTCTATATACACGCAGTTGTAAAACTCTTCCGACAAAATTTTTGTTTGTAGGTTTGTTCCTATTAGCACTTTGTTTCCGAGATCCGGGGTGGTAAAATTTGAATTTTATTCTTTTTCTTATTTATTTCATACGTTTTCAAAAGATGGTTTATTCCAGTTTCGTACAAACAATACTTTTTGGAGTAAGTAACTATGAAATCATTCGAAATAATCGACAAAGTGAAGTGCTACATATCAAATTTAATTCACTGAGATGAAAGAGCCAATAGGCCATATTAAAAGTTTAGCGTGGCTTTAGGTCATACCTATGTCATCCAAACAGTAGGTACCAGATAAGTACAAAAGAAATCCAAGGTACCGAAAAGGCAGGTCGAATTACATTGCAAAAAATCGTATTCGTTCATTTTATATGGACTACTGCACACAGTTGACGGATCGGAGCGGGCCGCCCCGGCAATAATGTGTGCGAGCCTTAAGTCTTCCTCTAAGCAGATTAGTTAGACAGTATACGAGTAAGCACAGCTTACGATAACACTGTAAGCTGTGGTATAAGCTCTACCATTTCAGTAATATTGGCTTTGTTACTTTGCTTAATTAACAGTTCGAACTCATATTAGGCGACTTTCTTATGGCAATGGAATTCACACTGTGAACCACTAATACAATTTTTAATATTCTCCGTCAAAAGATCGCGAAGAGAGTCTACAGTTAAGGCTTCCCATAAGTAAGTCTAATAAATCTTTAGTACCCACATTTTATCCAAAATGATACCCCCTCATGCCCTTCGTCGTTTTAGATCGCTCTATAACGTAATATTATGAAAGAAGAATAAATAAATCTAAATGTGTCAAAATAAAACAAAATTTAACTTACTATAATTATCATATTGCGAAAATATCTATTTCCCGCAGAAACCGCCCCTGGAATTTACGGTTTAAATCCGTGCTCTAATCATGTCTGTTAACCTCCATAATACATAGTTATGCAAGCCTTAAGACTTACCTGTGCGACGTGTAAAAAAAACGTGTACAGTTTTAGGGTACGGCCAAATCAGCGACTTTGTCGCTGCGACGAAAACGCTGCGACAAATTTTTATGTCGCAGGAATATTTAAGTCTGGCCAAATTAAACGACTTTCGGTTAGTTTTACAATGGACACGGAAGAAGAGGCATTGTTAGCGATTGCAGTTTCTAGATATCTCAGGCGAAAGAAATTGAAAAACAAAAGATTTGCAGTTCATCCTATAAATATGAAGAGAAAGAAACACGGCTAGTTTCACACTTTATACAATTTGTTACTAAAGGACGATGCAAAATTTTTCGCTTAGGGTACGGCCAAATCAGCGACTTTGTCGCTGCGACAAATTTTTATGACGCAGGAATATTTAAGTCTGGCCAAATCAAACGACTTTCAGTTTGTTTTACAATGGACGCGGAAGAAGAGGCATTGTTAGCGATTGCAGTTTCTAGATATCTCAGGCGAAAGAAATTGAAAAATAAAAGATTTGCAGTTCATCCTATAAATATGAAGAGACAGGAACCAAATCCAAATCCTGGAAGTACTTTATTGGCTACTCCTAGCCATAACTTCATTTTTACATATCTGTTTGAATAGTCACTGACTTGTAAATCATATAATGCAGGCCGTGATTCGATTTCGGAAATAAACTGTTCTGTGTCAAACATCTTTACTGCTTGAAATTCAATCCATTACTTGACTATCTGAGCAGGTCGCAATGTGTAGCCCGACGCTAATCTGGCCACTTGCATTAAAAACAACGGAGAGCGTTTTTGTCGCCGCCGCAGAAAGTCGCTCTCGTTTGCGACAGTGCTGCTGTCGGTGCACGTGAAACGCTAGATTTGGCCAGGCCTGTTTAGTTACATTTGTTGTCCAGCTGCGACTGAGTCGCAGCGACCAATGTCGCTGATTTGGCCGTACCCATACTCGAAGAGAATTTGCAAAACAGATCGATAATTTTGGATTTTTATCCTCGCATAGTTGGACCCCCCCCCCCCCCACACCAACAGATACGCCCTTGGTAACCTGAGTTGTGTGAACCGTGTCAGCTTTCGCACTTGCTCCTGCATTTGTCTGTTCAGATAAGTCGTAACACTTGCATGACTAAGTAGTGTACAGAGTGTCCGGATTTCGTTGTATTTGGGTTATCTCAGTTATTAGTAGAGATAGAAGGTTGCGGTTTGCACGTCATGGAGCTACTTTTTTGTGAAACGAAAAATGCCATAAACAGAATTTTCATAGCTTTCTTTGTTTTCGAGCTACGGGGTGATTTTGAAAATTTTCACTTTTTGAGCACCCCTTGTATCTCGGCTATTCCGCATCATATCAAAATAGTAAAAACTGGTTTTTATGCAGAATGTTACGTAGAATACGATGACGTAGTTAGTTTTTTTCTAAACATTATAATTTTCGAGTAATGGTATAAAGTTGTAGTTTTTTAAATGGGACACCCTGTATATTTATACATCGTTACATTCCGCTTATCGAGGGCTTTTCGAAAATATATAACACATGATATTTATTTTTTCATTGAAGCCGTTAAATCACAATTTTAATAAAAATGTCAATATTTTATAGTAGGCCATGAAGTAAAACGTATACCTACACATTACAGAGATTGTTCGCATTGATTTCCGTTATTCTGAACACAATATTGTCACATTTTTTATTCTTCCTAAAGCAATTAAAAGAATAACTGGCCGTGCTTGCAAATTTCTGAATTCCATTTCAGTAGCATTACGCAATGCTTCTATCGTTTGATGCCGGGTATGAAATATTTTATTTTCCAAATAACCCCACAAAAAAAGTCGAGAACTGAAAAATCAGGTGACTTGGGGGCCATCTTATTGTGCGAATCCAGTGACCAGGAAAGTGATTTTCCAGATAAGTTCTTCTAACGTGAGAATTATGAGCAGGAGGTCCGTCTTGCTGAAAAAATATATTATTTAACTGGACGAAAGGAACATCTTCGCGAATATCTGTTAACATATTTTCCAGGAAATGTAGATATCTGTTTGCAGTTAGGATTCCTTCATAAATATGAAATTTTATATTAGACCCCAATATGAAGCAGGAAACACTGAAGCCAAATCTCCCCTGTCGCTCCCTTGGAAATATAACGTGTTCGTTTTCCTGCGACCAGTATCTACTGTTTTGTCGATTTAAAATTCCTACGCTACTAAAATAGGCTTCATCCGATCATATAATTTTACTGTAAAAATATCGGTTTATTTTAATCTTTTGTAAATACCAGCGACAAAAATTTAGGCGTCTGGGGATCTCCGGGATCCAAATTATGTACCAGCTGAGACTTATACAGCTTGAAATCATTTTTTTCAGTATTTCCTGAACTCTAGATTTTGGCACTCCTACTCCGTCTTCAACTCTTCTACATGAACTTGTAGCGTTTGTCTCCACTGTTGCCAAAACATTAATCTAATCATTTTCTCTCTGTGGTTCATTATAAGCTTTTGGACGAGGTTTCAAAAATGATCCAAAATTGACAAGATTACCTTTAATTTTGTTACTGTTGACTTTGTTGGGTTGCCGCCTTTCTGGATATCTAAAAATATTGTGTGTAAGTGGAAGAGATGCTAAGGTTACCTCATAAAATATTAACTTACCTCTCAAATTGCAGTTGTGACGTCTCATCGCTATTTTCGTTGCACTGAATAAAACAGGTTAACATATCATATTTTTCAAAATTTTTAAACGTCTCGCTTGCAGCCATATTAATATAATGAGTGCCAACAAATATAACAAACTATAAGTTAAGTAATAAACGATATTACAAAAATTACTTGGCAATAATAAAAAAACGGACGATAACATCAAATTGTTAAAATGGATGATATCAACAACTTAACATACAAGATTTCTAAAATGTATGTCAATTGTTTTGTAAGCAAAGCCTACTATATAAAAATTGACATTTTTATTAAAAATTGTGATTTGACGGCTTCAATGAAAAAATAAATATCATGTATTATATATTTTCAAAAAGCCCTCGATAAGCGGAATGTAACGATGTATAAATATACAGGGTGTCCCATTTAAAAAACTACAACTTTATACCATTACTCGAAAATTATAATATTTAGAAAAAAACTAACTACGTCATCGTATTCTGCGTCACATTCTGCATAAAAGCAAGTTTTTACTATTTTGATATGATGCGGCATAGCCGAGATACAAGCGGTGCTCAAAAAGTGAAAATTTTCAAAATCACCCCGTAGCTCGAAAACAAAGAAAGCTATGAAAATTATGTTTATGGCATTTTTCGTTTCACAAAAAAGTAGCGCCATGACGTGCAAACCGCAACCTTCTATCTCTACTAATAACTGAGATAACCCGTAAATACAACGAAATCCGGACACCCTATACATAATCATACAGTTGTTGCCATATTATACACATAACAAAGAACGGGACTAAATATTGATTTTTCGTGATTTCTACTCTTTCTTGCAATTTTTTTCCAAAAATAGCTAGATTCAGTATTAAGTACAGACGATAAAATTAATTTTTGTGATGTCGCGCACCTAACATAGGTAGGTACTTAATATTTAATATATTCCAAAAAAAAATCTTGATTTGTTTCGCATTAAGATAAAATAATAACAATATACTCCAATTTCTGATACCAGTGATAACTAACTGCGTCACTTTTAACTGTTTTTTATTTTTCTACAACATTACCCAAGTTTTTATATTACTAATTACAACTTTCATTGCTCGAGGTCATAGATAAAAATTTATGCTCGAGGTTCTTGAGATACTTGACCGGATTTATGCAGAGTGACAAGGAATTTTCGCAAATTGCCACGCTTTGTGAAGTGTATACTTTTATGTAGTTTTTGGGATCTTTTGGGTAATTATTTCTCAAATGATGAAAATTCGCAGTTAAATTTGGCAAATAAATGAAACTTCAAATTAAAAATTGAGAAAAAGATCAGAGTTAAAACTAAAATAAATCTACGAAAAAAGTGAACAAAATGTAATAAACTAATGCACTATTCTAATCATAGAGAAAATATATAGTAGAGAAATAATGTCAATTACGAATGCGGCAAATTTACCGAGCTGAATCCGTAAACAAAGACGGTCCTCTGCGGGCTTGCGCATTGTCGAACGTTTGCCTTGTGATAGACAGGACCGTACTTCAAAATTTATTTCACATGACGTGAATCTTTTATCGAGTAATAAATGCTAAATATATTACTTGTAATTATTCTTTTTATTAATGATAAAAATGTAACCATTAGTGAGATTTTAACAAAAAGTGTATAGTTTGTTGGCTTAAATCTGAGTTTTCTTGCTATACAAAACTGTCGATAATTCCTCGAAAATAGCTCAGTTTATATATATACAGTGCGTCTCTTTAATGTCCCCCCCCCCCCTTAATTTTTTAAACGTTACATTTACAAAATTGAAAGTTGAAATAAAATATAAACATAGTATTCTACACAATAGAAATAAAATATGCAACTGTTTTAAGAAGTAAAATAGTAAATCAAAAAAGTTACATGTGTATATTTTATTGGATTGGCATCCCATCCTGTATAATTATTGAACAAACCAAGTTCTAGGGTAAGATGTAAATATTTTTACACCTATTTACAGTGTGTGCACTTGATACTTTGCTGAAAGCGCTACTACTTACGGCCCCATGTCAATCTAATCCACCGATATCTTAGCGATCCTTTGGCGAAAGCGCTTTTTTCTTTCGCCATCCCTTTTAAAATACTCCCCTCTACCCTAATCCACTAGTATTTTAGTGCCCCTTTGACGAAAGCGCAAATATGCCTTTTGGACACACCCTTCTAATCCACTGATATCTTAGCGATCCTTTGGCGAAAGCGCTTTTTTCTTTCGCCATCCGTTTTAAAATACTCCCCTCTACCCTAATCCACTAGTATTTTTAGTGCCCCTTTGACGAAAGCGCAAATATGCCTTTTGGACACTCACCCTTCTAATCCACTGATATCTTAGCGATCCTTTGGCGAAAGCGCTTTTTTCTTTCGCCATCCGTTTTAAAATACTCCCCTCTACCCTAATCCACTAGTATTTTTAGTGCCCCTTTGACGAAAGCGCAAATATGCCTTTTGGACACTCACCCTTCTAATCCACTGATATCTTAGCGATCCTTTGGCGAAAGCGCTTTTTTCTTTCGCCATCCCTTTTAAAATACTCCCCTCTACCCCAATCCACTAGTATTTGTAGTGCCCCTTTTGCAAAAGCGCAAATATGCCTTTTGGACACACCCTTCTAATCCACTGATATCTTAGGGATCCTTTGGCGAAAGCACTTTTTTCTTTCACCATCCCTTTTAAAATACTCCCCTCTACCCTAATCCACTAGTATTTTTAGTGCCCCTTTGGCGAAAGCGCAAATATGCCTTTTGGTCACACTCACCCTTATGCAATATAGGCGAAGGAGGTATTGATACCATATATGACCTTCTTACACCATCTTACCCCTTATACAATGACCCTAATACACAAACACCCCATCAGTGCCTTTCTGACACCTTGACCACACTCAATATACGTCACTGACAAATATTTCTACTTCTCCGTGTGTGTATTCACTTCAACACCGGAGTGCATTTAAGATAAATTATATTTTTTACCTCCTATTCTTTCACATATTGATATAATTTAAATTTGGAATTAAACTATTTGTATTTATGCACTACTTGTAAGAAATAGACTACGAAATAATTCCTTATATTTAAAAGTTAGATACATAATTGGCGAAACATATGAAATGTCTGTAACACTTTGTAAAGACTATTTTTGTATCGAAATATCAAGCTTCAGAGGTTCGCTATATTCGCCACCCCAACCAAAAATACCATAACATACAAATGACTGAGATTTTTTCGGCCCGGTTCTGATCGCCGCGTTGCGTCATTGAGTTCAACAACCACTTGTACGAGACGTCCCGAGTGCGCATGCTTCGAGTGGACCGTCGTTTAAAAATCTGACTGGCGCCCAATGCGTACAAACGCACTTTTTCGCCCATACATTGGACGGATTCACCTGGTGTCGCGAATACGTTGTGATGGTCTAAATATATCTTGTCTATGATTCTAATAGGTATCTGAATCGGTTTCTTGATCCTCCATATATCTATTTCCTCGTCCGTTTCTTCTCCACTTTTGTTACCTTCGGTGTTCTGGAATTGGGGTGGACCAGTGGCGCACCCAGGATTTTGTCTTGGGGGGGAGGGGGGCTTGGGATTTTTCAATTAGTATAGTGCACTTTACTAAATTTTTGTGTGTCTCGGATGTTGGTCTGGGGGGGGGGGGGGGGGCTGCAGCTCCCCAGCCTCCCTGGGTGCGCCACTGGAGTGGACTGTCTGCGACCATTAGATTAGATAGTGAAAAGATGTGGGAAGACACTCTTTAGAATTTATTAAAAGATAGTCCAAGCTTTTTATCGGTGTATCATTTTTAACCAGGCGAAGACCTTGAAATACAAGTTTTATAGGAAAAAACATTTCATGTCAACCGTATAAAATTTAAGTCCAAATCTACCTAATACCGATATATTTTTATAGAAAATAGCATCCTTACCTTGTTCTTCCATAATGTAATCACTAGGTTTTGAACAGGCTTTAAAAACAGCCACTATGTGACGAACGGTGGGGAGCGCGGTACGTAGTGGCACAGATCCATATAGCTTTGCGTAGCTATATACATAGATCTGTGGTAGTGGCTACCTGGTAGTAATGGACGGATACTATCGAAAGTCATCCCTATCGATAGTTTCCGATAGTTCTTTAAGTTAGATACTATTGATACTATCGACAGTGCTATCGGTCGTTAAGATTAAGTCTGTTTAAAAATAATTGAAACTAAACGCGATAACGCTAAAACAAAACGTTTATTTTAGATTTAACATGAAATAGTATGGATGTTTAGATATTTAGTTGAACTGCATTTATATATGTACTCGATTGATAGAACCAGGGCAACACCAGTGTATCCTTATCCTTTTTTCTTCGATACCTACCGATAATGAGAAATGGAAATATATTGGTGGTGCACTAGTTTTACCAAACGAAAACAGTTCTAAATTAAAGCAGGCCCGGGCGCGGTAATTTTATATTGCCCAGAAACGTTTTCCTAATGCAGCCGAATTATTTCTTTTTATCGAATAATACTTTGGCCGATTGTCACTTTTTAAAATCATGTTACAAAGACTAATATTATATGCATATCCGATAGTATCGATAGTGTCTTTTGGGTATCGATATTCTTCGATAGTGGAATACTATCGATAGTATCGATAGTGCAACCGATAGTATCCGACCACTACCTACCTGGTAGACCGGTTAGTCAGCTTTTCAAAACCACTTAACAATAGAGGCTACGAGAGACTTTGTTAATTGGACTTGTGTCCGGTTTTCTTGGGTTTGATGAGTTGAGTGGCCGTCCAGCGCGACAGATATGCGCCGATTAGAGAAGAAGCTACCGATCCATGTACATACTTTGGGAGGAAGACCGTAAGAAGGTTGAAGTTAGTCTGTAGAGGAGTGCGGCATGCCATACGACTGGGTCAAAGGCCTTGGAAATATCAAGAGCAACAGTCCGACAATACGAATCTGACGAGAAACATAAACCCTTTTTTGTAAATGATTTAATTATATTTGATTTTGTACATAATTTAACGATCAAACGAACTTACCTGTGAAGTTCGATCGTGATTATATGAAACATCCAATCCGAAGACATTACTTTAGACTACCACGTAGTTCGCCTTTCTCGAACTTATACCACGAGTGTTTAAAGACAAAATAACGCTCCCTCTGATGCCGCCACTGCTTCCATCACTGCTCTCAACGGTCCGCTGTTCGTCGTTTACCTCATTCAGTTTAACGAAACATTATGTTTTGCTGAAAACTAGGGTCGGGAGGGTAGGGACGTAATGTCTTCGGATTGGATGTTTCATATAATCACGATCGAACTTCACAGGTAAGTTCGTTTGATCGTTAAATTATATTTCAACATCCAATCCTCAGACATTACTTTAGACTACCACGTAGTTGTTTAAAGACTGCTTCTTCAGCAAAACATTGTTTTAAAGAGTAGCTTAAAATAATTAGCATTACTTTTAATAAACAAATTGTTTATTACGCCTAGAAGGATAATAATCAGTTAGCGAAAATATTCAAACACAAACGAATATGCGTAGTATATGAACCACTAAAAAAAAAAACAACTAAATCTAAATACATTAGTTTGGTTATTCGTCACCTAGTAACCACAACAGATATAACAAACAGATAACTATGCCATCTAAGAACCTAAAATAGTCTTTGAGAACAATTGTACTTGAGAAAGCGGCCTATTATAAAAATTGGCGAATGCACTAGAATTTACTGTCCATCCCGCCGTTTTCCGAATTACATCAAGGGAAATTCCTTGTTTAAAGGCTTTCGAAGTTGAGGCGTGACGTGTTGAATGTGCCTTAAAAATTGTTGTGTCAATGCCGGCTTGACCAAGTGTGTCTTTCACCCATCTACTCAGAGACTGTTTGCTTGCAATTTTATATGGTTTTTTGTAAGTAATGAAAAGTAGATTACTATCTTGAGGCCGTATCTTCTTTGTGGCACATAGATATTCTTTAAGGGTGGTGCCGACACACAGTTTTGGATTTCTTTCGAAATAAGGGATCTGTAAACAAGGCTGGTCTCTGTTTACCCCTGATGTTTTGATTCTGTCCTCAATAAGGATTTGAAATCCAGACTCGGATTCTATTATGTTAGGAATACGAATCCAAGAAAGTGTCTGAATCCTGTGTGCTGTAGATAGGGCCAAGAGAGTAATGAGTTTTTGAGACAAGGACCTTAAAGTGTCAGTTTGAATATGTTCTAAGTATCTGAGAACTTTTTGGGGATCCCAGGTAAGGTTATATTTAGGTTTTTGGGGTCTTAATGTAGAGATACCCTTAAGAAATCTACCTAAAACCGGGTTATTGCTTAAAGGTGTTGATAAGATTAAAGACAGGGCCGAGCGATGCGTGTTAAAAGTACCATACACATTATTTCCCTTCTCAAACAGATCTTGTAAAAACTCCATTACATGTGTGGGTGTGCCTTCATATGGTGAAATCCCTTTTCCCACGCAGAATGGCCACCATAAGCTATAAGTTGACCCATACTGCTTAATAGTAGCCTCCGACAGCGAGCACAGAATCGTCTCAGTAACTTTTTCCGGGAGTTGTTTTAACTTGAATGCTTCCCTGATAGCCTGGCCGCCACTAGTGTAAGCTTGTCCGCCAGAGGATGGTGGCTGGAGCTGTAGGGATTTGATAAAAGATTTATATCAGGTCTGAAATATATTGGACCTTTAACAATTAACTTTAAAAATAGGGGATACCATGCTTGACCCTGCCACAGTGGCACTACCATTATGCCTTCCGCTTTTTCGTTCACAATTTTTTGCAAAGTCCTTAAAATAAGCGAAAAAGGCGGAAAGGCATAAAAGAAAAAATATTCCCAAGTAACAATGAATGCATCGGTTTTAAATGCATGTGGGTCCCTTTGCCATGATATATATTTTATACATTTAAAGTTAGCCTCCGAAGCGAACAAGTCTATCTCAGGGCATCCAAAAAAGTCTGTCAGTTCTTTGTAAGCGTACTGAGCAAGAGCCCATTCCGTTTCGGGTGGGAGACTTCTGGACTCTCGATCAGCTACATAATTGTCCTTCGAGCTGATGTAGGACGCGTGAAACCACAGATTTTTTTGTTCGCCCCATTGACATATCTGTCTGGCTAAGTCAGATAGTTGGGGATACCGAACACTACCCATCTTATTTATATAGGATAATGCTGTAGTGTTATCGCATCTTATTAAGATGTTCCTATTACTTAACGATGAAGCGTAGAACTGTAGAGCTTTAAAAATAGCAAGAAGCTCTAAGTAGTTGATGGGGTAGGTCTTCTCAACCACCCCCGCGTCTTATTGTCTAGACAACAAGCCCCCCAACCTGTGAGCGAGGCATCCGAAAAAATTTCAAGATCAAAATGATCTTGTTTTATATCATTATAGGTGGAATCTATCGAATTCAACCACCACTGAAGGTCGGGGCTAAGTATTTTAGATAAAACCATGGTGGCATTATAATTAATCCCATTGGAATACAAGGCCAAATATTTTTGGCGTTCAAATTTCTTTATGTACATCCAACCGTATTTGACGCCAGGGCATGTAGAAACAAGATAACCTATATATCGGGAAAATTTTCGTATACTGCATTGAGATTTTGTTAAGAAAAAACGAGTTAATTTTTTGATTTTTTCTCTTTTTTCGAGAGGCAGGAAGATCCTTAGTCGCTCCGAATTCAGACAAAAACCCAAAAATCTACATACTTTATTAGGATGTAACTTACTTTTCCCGAAATTAATAGAGAAACCCAGGGATTGTAATAAATCTATGGCAGTCTTTGTACTTTCTAAACAGCCCTCGTATGTGTTACTGATGATTAAAAAATCATCCAAGTAATTAACACATATTATTTTTAAAGAACGCAGCCCTTGAATAACTGGCTTCATCAGCTTTGTGAAGACATATGGGGCTGATGAAAGGCCAAAGGGGAGACAAGAAAATTCATACAAGACGCCCTGAAATTCGAATCTTAAGAATTTTTTATGCTCCGGATCTATGTTTATGTGGAAATAAGCGTCCTTTAAGTCAATGGAAGCGAGAAAACAATCTTTCTCGATAAGTCGTAGAGCTGTTCTTATATCTTCCAACTTGAAATGGGGAACTTGAAGATAAGTATTAAGATACTTTAAATTTAGGATAAATCGCTTTTTCCCGTCTGATTTGTCTGCCAAAAATGTTCTTGAAACAAACTGTTCCGAACATGGCATGCAACTTTTTATAGCCCCTTGCGTTAATAAATTGTTAATTTCCTCTAGCATAGCCTTATTTTCCGCTGGTAGCAGAGGTCTTGACGAAAAATGGAAATTTTGCACCGGAGTCTTAATAAAAGGTAATTTATAACCCCTAATCCATTCTAGAATAACTGGATTTTTTGTTACTTCTGTCCACCTGCTAAAAAATAAGGCAAGTCTACCCGCTATCTGGCTTACCTGAATTACCGTCTGTACCGATCCTCCCTCGGGGCCTGCCCTCGTGATTTCGTCTGACCCCGTCGACGAATCGGGCCGCGCCTGTTTAAAGGACGATGGTCCTTAACAATTTGATTATGAGCGGGTCTATTTAATCTATTTGCGCTGCTTACCCTACCCCCCGCTGTCATCCTAAATGACTGTTGGGGATTCAAAGTTGTAACCAACTTCAGCTCTTTACCAGTGCTTTGCAGGGTCTTAGCCTCCTTAATCTTTTCCGAAAGGTCGGAACCGAATAAATATTCTCCAGGGACCGTTTTCTCAATAACGTCTTTAACGTTTTTATTGAGAGTAGGCGTAATTAATTTCCGCCGTGACTGTGTAATTACATTTAGGAGAGTCGCTAAAATGCGGCTAGAGTCCCCTAGAGGAGCCAGCAATTGGTCCCGTAGGGGTTTTGGTATGTTTTCTTGGTCATTTAAAAGAAATGACATGGATTTTCCCATTGCTACTAGAGCCTTAGCGATTTTGGAATGGATATCTGAATTAAAATTATCCCTAGCGAGGCGATCGTTAGATAAGATGGTCGCTATCTCCTGGTTCAATTTTGGAGCCTCCAGGTATGGGCAATTTTCGGGGATAGGGTGTTTATTAACCAATGAGTCCCTGTTCTCCTTTGACAACCCCTTATCAACGATGTGTTTCCAACGAACCGCTATTGCCTCGTGCAGTTTTTCTTTTGGCACTGGTTTGTCAACGCCTTCCCCGCCTAAAATATCATTTAGCTCGTGTAAGAGCACCTGGTCGTGTAATATGACCGAATTGTTAGCATCGTGGCTTGGAGTAGGTGAGGGTTCCATGTCGTTGTCAAAATGTTTGTGGGCCATTGGATTGTCTAACCCAGCATCGGAATATTCTTGGCTTAAAGAAGCCGAAGAAAGGGAGGCCCTTCTCTGACCTAAAGAAGTCGGAGGTGTATGGCTTAAAGAAGCCGGAGAAGTTCTAATACTTAACGAAGTATCATAATTCTTGCTTGAAGAAGCTCGGTGTTGTGCGCCGCCCCTGGTCATGTTGCTAACGTCTCTCCTACGCGGCCGTGGTCGGCGAGAGGGGGAACGAGATCGAACATGGCGTCTGTGTTGCCCCGCTCGCTCTTCTCTACTCCGCGACCTTGAACGACGCGATGAGCGAGACCGCCGCGTGGAACTTTCCTCTAGAAATTTCTCTAGGCGCTTCATGCGTTTTGACAATTCTTTATTGGAAACCCTCCCTTCTTCTGTACTTCTACTGCGAGAGCGTTTTCTTTTCGATGATTTACCCATGGCTAAAAGAACGTTAGTTAATTATTCTTTTACTTACCAATAGATAACTAATTCACCTAATATGATATTGCAACCTGAAACACCGCACAATTCACTGCAACGGTTCACCCGTAGTCAGCACGAGAAGACGAATGAGGTAAACGACGAACAGCGGACCGTTGAGAGCAGTGATGGAAGCAGTGGCGGCATCAGAGGGAGCGTTATTTTGTCTTTAAACACTCGTGGTATAAGTTCGAGAAAGGCGAACTACGTGGTAGTCTAAAGTAATGTCTGAGGATTGGATGTTGAAATATAACTATTTTTAATGTAAACCCCCCATACGCATAGTCATGCAAATGTTACTTATCTGAACACGCCTGAGCTGGAAATAGTCAAATTTTTAGGAAACTTCAATTTTTTCAAATGGAGTACCCTGTGCCCTATATAGAGACCTACATTTGTAAGAAGCACATTTTTTTTAATTTCAAAAATATATAGTTTGCTTATATGCTTGTTTAAGACGTTTTTGAGATTGTGAATCCTACAATTTGTAAAAATAGCATGTACCAAATCACAGTAGTAATGAATTTTACTGACTATAACAGAAGAACTCATTGATGCTTATTAACGTTTTCTGTATACTGTCAAGTTGTATTCTTTTCTGTCAAGAAGATCCCAAACAGCACACTGACATCTTCTGTACGTCCTATGCAAGTCCGAAAATTGGCAACGACACGTCGAGAGGGCCAGAGGATGTCCAAATTTGGTTTATGTTTGCTCCAATAGATGTCCAATCGATGATACAAATGTCACAAATTATGACATCCGCGGGATGTCCCTTTAGAACGTCCATTGAATATCCCCTAGCACAACATCCATAGGCTGTCCCTTAAGGATGTCCATTGGAATTGTCAGAAATTATTTTATCCATACCCAAATAGCACATTTGAGTTTGCTTGGGTAGTCCACTGGATAGCCAGTCCTTAACTGAACATACCGACTGTCCATAGAATATCCCGAATTTGTCGAGCCGACAGCTTATGGATATCCAGTAGACTATGCAAATAACACTCCTGACATCCTTCTGGATACCATTTATGGACCTTATATGAACATGTGCAAAATGCGCAGAATTAGTTTCCATGGAACATTTAGATTTTCAAAAAACACGATTTAAAATCCAATTTAACACTCCTTTTGATTATAAACCAGTTTTCAGATTTTCTACTTTAGTTTTATTATGAATTGCTAAATTGCTAAATTCTCTTGTCAGTGCCTGCGTAATCCATTGATTATAATATTTTCCTATTGATATTACTTACCTTTTCTATACATAAGCAGCATTCTTGGTTCCTGGGAGACTTGCATTCCCTATGGTAATAATTTATGAATATGAAACAATGTAGGTATTTGAAGTTATTTCCCTTAGGAAAACAAGGATAAGATGGAATAAGGATAAGAACATGCCGTCCTCTTTTAATAACTGGTTCAGTTGTTTAGTTTACCCATTTTCTGATTGAGGGCGCTATATCGAAGTACAAAACATGCCCAAAATTGTACATCCATAAGCACTATGGGTATATGGGCATATATGGGTATCCAGTGGATCGTTCAAAAATATCTGTGGACGTACTGGATACATTATGGACAAATTTTGACCTTCCAGTCTTGTGCTATCTGCGTAGGACGTCCAAGTCTATCCTGGACATGACGTCCATTGAATGTTCCGAATGGACATCCAGTGGAAAATTGCCAATGTGAATTATCAAAATAGATGCCTAAAACAGTCGGTCCAATAGATTTACAAAAATATACATCCATGTTCCTTCGTTACAAAGCCATGGATATTCTGGATTATCAATGGAGATCTAAAAACCTCTATGACCAATGGCTTTACAAAAATTAACATCCATGTGACCTTCGTTACAGGACCATGGATATTCTGGATTACCAGTGGACATCTAAAAGCATATATATGTCCAATGACTTTACAAATATGAACAACTATATATGATCTCTGTTACAGGACTATGGATATTCTGGATTACCAATAGGCATCTAAAACCATATATGTCCAATGGCTTTACAGAAATGAACATTCATGTGACCTCCGTTGGATATGCTGGATTACCAATAGACATCTAAAAACCATATGTGCAATGGCATAACATGTGACCGCCTTTACAGGAGCATGGATATTCTAAATTATCAATGGACATCTAAAAACCTATGTCCAATGGCTTTACAAAAATTAACATCTATGTGACCGTCGTTACAGGACCATGGATATTCTGGATTCCCCAATGGACATCTAAATCATATATCCAATGGCTTTACAGAAATGAACATCCATGTGACCTCCGTTACAGGACAATGGATATTCTGGATTACCTATGGACGTACAAATTTACATGTCCATTGGCATTACATAAATGTAGGTATATCCATATGACCTCCGTTACAGGACCATGGATATTCTGGATTACCAATGGACGTACAAATTTACATGTCCATTGGAATTACATAATTGTATATCCATATGACCTCCGTTATAGGACCATGGATATTCTGGATTACCAATGGACGTACAAATTTACATGTGCATTGTCATTACATAAATGTATATCCATATGACTTCCGTTACAGGACCATGGATATTCTGGATTACCAGTGGACGTACAAATTTACATGTCCATTGTCATTACATAAATGGATATCCATATGACTTCCGTAAGTGGTCCATGGATGTCCTGACCCTCTAATGGCTTTAAAATGGACGTCCATTGGATATCGTGTGCTGTTTGAGATGTCATTACAGAAACAGTCAGTGAAATTCATGACTAGGTACTAGAATTTCTATATTATTTTTATAAATTTTGGGACCCAAAACCTCTAAAACGGTTTAAACAAGCATGGCAAATTATATATTTTTAATATCAAACAAATGTGCTCTTTGAAAACACGGGTCTCTATCCAGGGTATTTCATTTCAAAAAATTGATGTTTCTTAAAGAGTTGACATTTAAGATGATCTGTTGTTTTTTTCTGGCAACGAATTCTTAAAATTTAGAAAAAGATCTAATAATCATCCAGTTACAAATTTTCGTTTACTTTTCAAATATAGGCTGTAGGGGGGGGGGGGGGGGAGAACCTGTGGATACGTACTAATACTATTATTATCCGGTATGGTTTGTTGCATAGAGCGGCAAAATGTCTACTGCCGGTCTTAAATATTTAGCCTGAACTTACACCTTTTTTTTTAAATAAAAACAATTAGTTACACAGGGTAATTCACGGAGGATGGTACGCTAAACGGATCTGGCGATCCAGTTAACGAATCATTCTGAAATTTGGTCGTTTATATAAACGAACATGCTCTAGCTGCCTGAAATATTTTTGACAATGCAGTGTTGCCGCTTCTACTAAAAAGTAGTAGCAACTTTGATATTTTAAATAGAACACTCTGTATATTACTTCATTTTCAAACCACTATCAATTTCTTAACAACTTCCTTTGACATTGTTTTATACTTATCTCTTACCGTTTCTGAAAATTATTCATTAATTATTAAATTAATTTCCTATTTTTTGGCGGAAAACGTTACCTTAAAAAAATGCTGATATTTTTGAACTTTAAAATACTAAGACCCTGACATTTTGTGGAGAGTTAAATAATAACGAGGGGCTTTTTACCCTATGCCCAAATCTTAGTTGCAGTACACAGGGTGGTTTAAAATTACAGTTATTTTGGTTACTTGAAAAAGTGACCATAAGTATATTTTTTTTAACTGTAACACCCTGTGCATTATTACTGATTTAAAAAGCTACTTAAATTTGCTCTTTATTTTTGTCTATTGTACATATACCTAACTAGTCAAGTTTCTGACTTATAGGCCTTTATTTGTAAAATGTTCTCAACAATTTAAGTTCCACACGGATTTTAGTAAGTATGCCATGACAAACTATTGTTTGATATAAAAGTCATGTCAGTCACTTTCGTTATCGTTTTGATATCTTATTAAGTAGATACAAGTGGTAAATACCGTTAAAAATCATGAAAGAAAATTATTCAAATGCAGTTCTTATGAATTTGTTTATTTTATTTGGACAATGTGATAAAATTATCGCCAGAACATGTATAAAGTTTAATGAAAGAGAACCAGATTAATGTTTTGGCATATTTTCATGCATCTCCTTAGTCTTCAGTGCGATGTGCTAAATATGATTTAGGTATAACATATTCATCAGTTTAAAGAATTTTAGAACATTATTATAAGTTTACTAAAGTTCAAGCCATGAAGCCTGAAGATCCTCAACAGAGAGTCAAATTTTATGAAATGTTGTTGGTGCGCACCCAAGAAGATCCTAATTTTTTAAATAAAATAATTTGGATTGATTAATCGAAATTTTCAAGGGAAGGGATTTTCAATAGAAGAAATAGTCATTTTTGGTCAAGAGATAACCCTCACGTCACCAAGGAAGCTGGATTTCAAGAAAAAATTAGTTTTAGTGTTTTCTGTATGTTAATGGACAATCAATTACAGTACATAATAACAACAGTTGTCGAAAACTCCGTAGATAATCTGTCCCTTGAAGATTATCGAAGCTGTTGGTATCAACTTGATGGAGCTCCTGCACATTGTACAAGAAATAAGATACAGTAGAAGTTGATAGGATTTTTGACGACCGTTGAATAATACGTTTGGGATCTTGGAATTGGCCTCCAAGATCACCGGTTCTCAATCCATTGGATTTTTACTTCTGGGGCATGTTTATTTAACCCTCCACAAAATTTCAGGGTCTTAATATTTTAGAGTTTAAAAATATCAGCATTTTTTTAAGGTAACTTTTTCCGACAAATACTTAATTATTATCATAAAAAAATTGGATTAAAATTATTTCACAAACGGTAGGAGATAAGTATAAAACAATGTTAAAGGAAGTTGTTAAGAAATTAATAGGGGTTTTAAAAATGAAATAATATACAGGGTGTTCCATTTAAAATATCAAAGTTGTTGCTACTTTTTAGTAGAAGCGGCAATACTGCATTATCAAAAATATTTTAGACAGGTAGAGCTGTTCGTTTATGTAAACGACCAAGTGTTCAGAACGATTCCTTAACTGGTTCGCCAGATACGTCTAACGTACCATCCACCGTGAATCAT
Source organism: Philopedon plagiatum (assembly GCA_963971165.1). Lineage (NCBI taxonomy): Eukaryota > Metazoa > Arthropoda > Insecta > Coleoptera > Curculionidae > Philopedon > Philopedon plagiatum. The sequence goes on from OZ020193.1 coordinate 78,360,708, forward strand.
ATATGTATGTATATATATATATATATATATATGTATATATATATATATATATATATATATATATATATATATATATATATATATATATATATATATATATATATATAGTATATGTAGTACGATATGGGAAGGTAATAATAAAAATTAGTACGCTTTGAAAAATTTCAGCTCATCATTTTCGAGGTGTGCTTGATGGTTTGTTGCGCCGCTCATCGTCGTATACCGTACTTGTGCGCGAGCCGGTAAGTTCCGGTTAACACTTGCATGACTGTGTATATAACGGGTAATAACCAAAAAAATAACAAAAAAACTAATTTTTGGTGCGGAGAGGGACGCATACGCGACGGAACCCGATAAGATTCAGGGAACCATTACGTGAAAAAAATATCCATGTTATAATTTTATCTATAATTCGTCCCTCGTTCTGTCTTAGCGGTTGGCGTAGCGTACACTAAATTATAATATGCAAACGGCGATTACATATCAAAAAATCTACATTTTCCTTATTGTTATCTTTTTTAGAGCATCCCCATAAATCAAGATTTACTCGAGGATATCGACGATCTTTTGGATCGCGCCCAGAAACTGCTAATTTCAACTCAAACTAAAATAGAAAATGAGGGAGAAGTACTGGAAACATTTATATCTTCACTAGTTACTACAGCACTACAATTAAGGGCAAATGGAATTAAATCGCTAGATGAAGATGTATATAAACTAGTTTTCAGGATTGAACAAGTTAAAGAAGAAGCTGAAAGTGAAGGTAAAGTAGTAGATAGTTTGGGCTTAAAAGATAACGGCTCTCACAGAGAAACAATAATCGTGATCTTGGTTCGTGTACTCTGAGCCATTTTTTGTTGCTAACCGTATTTTAGGCAGTTTTTCAACTGTGCACCCTACACTGTTACGAGAAATTTGACATTTCTCGGTATTCAGCTTTCTGCTGTTTGACGAATTCAAAAAAAATTGAATGCATGTAACATAAATTATATGATAAAGGTTAAAGAAATGTTACTCATTTCTTTGCTAGGCCAAAGATAGAGAGAAGTTAGATACCAGAACTAAAGAAAATCCTATGAAAAAGAATTAATTTTCGATTTACATATGGATCTCGTTTTTTTCGCAGTAACAAAAATGAAGTATGTATTAAAAATTAAACTTAGCGTTTTCCAGGCGGTTGGCTGTTCACGAATATGTACTTGAATACGTGAATAACGTCAGTTATCTCAGAATGCCTCAGTTTTAAATACAGCTGGAATAATCTCCAATAATTCCAACATTTGAAACGCCAGGACGCTGATTAGGGAACCTCCTCCATACAAACATACATACCCAATATTTGACGTCCAATATCTGACCAGGTTGTTCCCTTTAACCGACAGAATTTTACAGGTGAGAATTCGTTGGCCAAAAACGAGAAAAATGGTTCAAGGTCCGGAAACGCATTGTGTCCGAAATACAGGATGGTCAAATTTTTATTTTATGTTGGTTTTTCTTATTTATTTTACACGTTTCTTAAGATAATTCATTCCAATTCCGTACATACAATACTTTTTGGAACATCTATAAACTATCCATATTATCATTCTGGTAACGATCCTTATGACCCCCGCCCCTGAATTTTTTTGCGACAGCACTGGACTCATTTTTTAAAAAAGACAATAATTCTGTTTTCCCCCCTGACATTTTGCTATCTTGTTTTTATTATATCTTGAACTGTTTGGATCGTATTTGGAAAATAAGGGGGTAAAGGTAAAGGGTAAATTTTTAACTCCAATTTTTACTCCAAAATGTGTTGTATCTAGGAAATTGTAGGTACTGAACTGTATTTAAAGATGTGTTTAACGGAACGGAAACAAAGCTTTTTTTCATCTTATCTTTGGCCAACCAAAGAATCGCCTGTAAAATTTTGTCTATAGAGTTTTACATCACGCTGTTTTACGAATTGAATTTAAGCACAATCGTAATTTTTTTAACTTTAAATGATCCATAATTTTAAAAATATTAATTTTAGAGTAAAAAAGTCATTGTTCGTAATTCATCAAAAAATATGGAAAAAATTTGCAACTTGCGAAAATGTCAACTTTTGCCTTGTATATATATATATATATATATATATATATATATATATATATATATATATATATATATATATATATATATATATATATATATATATATATATATATATATATATTTTATTTGAAGGTTATTGGGTTTTTGGATCCCGGGAAAAAAATTATACAGTTTTGTGGGTTGTTATTTAACGTTTCGGTCATCTTTTTGACCTTCATCAGAAATTCCTTAAAAGCTAAAAACCGCTTTATTAGTTACAATTAAAAATCAAAATTATCCTACCTTCGAACGAACCTTCTCCAATCAACCCAAATGGTGCTTGACATGACGATATTTTAGATAGATGTATTAATAAATTAAATGTTTTTAACTGTGATTATGTCTGTGTCACTAGTCCATTGTAAATATACTTGTGATGCTCTACCAGTGCACCACTGAAGGTTCGTTCGGAGGTAGGATAATTTTGATTTTTAATTGTAACTAATAAAGCGGTTTTTAGCTTTTAAGGAATTTCTGATGAAGGTCAAAAAGATGACCGAAACGTTAAATATATGTGAATAACAACCCACAAAACTGTATAATTTTTTCCCCGAGATCCAAAAACCCAATAACCTTCAAATAAAAAAAAATATATAAAAAGGATCCAAGCAACAAATCAAACCATAAACTATATATATATATATATATATATATATATATATATATATATATATATATATATATATATATATATATATATATATATATACATACATCGTCTTTTCAGGTGTCGATGTATCAAACTGTATTGGTGACAACATCGCTAATATGAAGTCATCTGCCGAAGATGTGGAGAAACTAATAATCCAGGATACGGAGCAAATGGCAGAAGAGGGGGTGCAGCAAATCAACAATAATATTATTAATTGTCACAGTCTACTCGATAACGTAGAAAACTGTTTAGTGAAAGTCCAGGAATGCAAATTGCAGGAAGACATAGAACAAGCCGCGTGCAGCGCTGAACTTTCTGTAAAATTAGCAAATCTGGAGTCAGAAGTTCCAAGAAATATAGATGATATTACAACTACTTCGAGTCTGCTGTATTCAGATGTAGTACACAATTTAAGGTTGGCGACAGACAATCACATAGAAAACTTTTATTTTCAGTACGATAATATAGTGAATGGAATCATTTATTGTGCAGACTCTGAACTAATTTCAACCCCCAGTGATTTTCAAAACGTTATAGGCATCAAACCCCAGTTGATGCAGTACTACTAGTGTGGCGCAGGTCTCCTTACTACACATAAAGGATGTGCGTTAATTGTTAATTTATAGCGGTAGTACTAAATTAATCTTAAGATGTTTTCGTATATTGGCAAACACTATTATACAGGGACAAAGAAGTATGAGTGCAATAATTTTAAGAGGTGCAGGGGCGTATCCAGGGGTTGGACCGTAGGTGTCCGAGTTGACTATTAGAACCTCATACCAAAAAAGTTGACAGTTGAGTTTTGAGACAATTTGCAAGAAGGTCGACAGTTTCACCAATTATAAAAAATCGATAGTTGTGTTCCTAGAGAATTTGCAAAAAAAGGTCGACTATTTTGAACTTTTACCTTCTCATAGCTGGGTATTTCTCTTCACTCCCCTTCTCCCACAGTGCTTTCGGTACACCCTTAAGAGGTGATAGCATGGGTATAGTAGAACCAAAAATTCTTAAATACCAGGGCAGGGGTCGAAAACCAACCGTTTAGTTAACAATTTTAATTAAAATATTAATTTTCTTCGCAGCTTTTTAGAAGAAATGTAAAGAAAATAACCAAATTTCGGCTGGGTTTGATTGAGTCAATCAAACCCAAATCAAATCGTTTGTCAATATTTTTTTTGAAGTAAGCGATGCAGTCAGAATTTCTTTTTGTGCATTTTGCTGAACACAATTTCCCTTGCAGTACCGCGTAACAGGCGCGGCCCGTGAGTTTTTTTACAGTTGGATCAAAATTTTGTGGGCAACTAGTGATATCAACGCAACAAGCAAAATACACTTTTTTATTTAAGGGAAGTTTTTTAATAATGTGCCTAGTTTTAATAATGTGCCTAGTTTTGCCAAGAAATAATTTACCAACAAATGAACACCGCAAAAATCATAAACTGTATATTGAACTACTCTAGATGTTTATGACTTTTTTCTATGTGTTTTAGTACTCTAGAATACTATAGATTGTTAGCAGCTTCCCGTTTTGATACGTTTAGCGTCTCCTTAATAGAGGTGGCGCCTTGTACTAAAAGCCCAGAATAAATGGCGGTGTTTATTTTGAGTTAAAAGTATGATTATTCGTAAAATAAAATTAGGAACGCTGCCGAAACTCCGTTTTCTTTAATGAATACAATACTGGCGTCTAGACATAGTAATACGATCTTTGTCTACGCACGTGCAGGCTGCCAGCTGTAGTAGATATGAGATTGCCGATAATTTTAAAAATATTTTATCGAGGAACAAGTGCTAACTTGTTGCCAATACACCTTTTAGAGCCGATCTAATTTTTTAAATAACAAAAAATTTAAAAAAGGTCTACCCTAACACAGCCTCGAACCCACGACCTCTTGGTCAACTCGCTGAGATTCTACCTCTGGACTACGCTGGTAATGTAAGAAAACCGGTCCGATGCCGTTATATTTGATGACTAGCGCTGGCGTGGCTGAGATCGTATTTATAAATTTTTATGTTTAACCTCTAATTAATAATACATTAATACGATGCAAATACAATGCGCATATTAGCTACCTAATTAGTTTTTCTTTTTCCAAATGAAATGCTTTGAAAGAGTTTATTTTACGGGGCGGTTTGAGTGTATTTCCATAGTGGGAGTAGTGGGAGTGGCCCGATATTATTGGTAGGCCGTCGACAAATTGTGTCTCTTTTTAACTTCCTAAAGCGCTTATGTCTGTTTCTCTCTTAGTTTTAATAAATTTATATCTTTCGACGATGGATTGGCTTGATTCTTTCTTGGGGACTTTTCGCATGGAACTTGCACTTTTTTGAAAGAAAAGTTTGGTTTTAAAAAATAAATTATTAGGTGGATCATTGAAAATAAATTTAGGTGGGTCATTGACCAAATGACCTTATGGACGATCCGCGCCTGCCGAGTAATTTGGTTATTACTTTCTTTCCTCTGTCGCTAGAAGATTTTAAACATATTAAAATATTAATTAAAATTTTTTTGGTAAACGGTTGGTTTTCAATCCCTAGTATACTATGTTACTGGTCCACTATGCCAATGCTATCACCTCTCAAAATTATTGCACTTATACTCCTTTCATCCTGTGGATTCCAGATAAAAATATTTTGTCAGAAATTAATTTATAGAAATTACAGGGCATACATCTTACAGTTACTTAAATTATAAAGTAGCTAGAAATACATACAATAACATTGTACAAAAATAAACATGTAAATAAACATTTTCCAGGTGTTCTTTTCGGACTATAGATAACTTACTAAACACTTTTCAATTTCCTTGCCATGCAGCAAGATATGATTTTGGTCTAGGTCCTCTTCTGTCATCGCAATTTCTAGGCTCTTACCCTTCGCTGGTTAGGCTTTGCACCCAGGATCAGTGGCGAGTAAATGAAAAATTTAAATTCGATATTACTAAATGAAAAAGAGTTATGGTAATTATAGGTTTTTAAGTAAATTTCACATTTCAAACGACCATAGTTCCCTTATTATTAATCGGACAGAAAAACCGTGGGCATCAAATCCTAGGAAATTTCACGTAGAATCCAAAAATTAAAAAAAAATGAAAAATCCCAAAAAAGTGTTCCGCGCCACCGCAATAGCTTTCCGGGTCGTCTGTATTTCACCGAGCAGACGTCGGGCCTTCTATCATTTTTCACTTTTAAAATTTTTAAAAGTGAATTTCGATAAAAATGGACATTCCAAACAACATTTTCTTATAGCTCTTTTTGCTAATTTCACTAGAAGTGTCTAAAAACTGGTTTTACCCTTAACAACAACTTTTGAAAGAGCATTTCAATAAAAATGGTCATTCCGAACAACATTTTCTTATAACTTTTTTTGATTATTTCACTACAAGTGTCTAAAAACTAATAGTTAAAAATTAATTTGCTCAGGTTTGCTTTTTTTTTCATTGACAACCAAGGGATGCGGTGGAGCTAAGGTCTTTAAAAGCAGCTCGAATTTTAGCATTACTTCATTACATTCGTTCACCTCAAAGTGGAAAGTTCAGATGATGGATATTCAAGCGACGAAGGGCGCAATGTCCCTATGAATATAGGGGGTGTAGTAATTAGACGGAAAAATGTTTTTACCGTCAGATTTAACAGGGTGTGAAAGGATCTTAAACCTGGTACGCGTGAGTGGCGATGACTTGTGTATTGGGTGCTATGCAGACTTAGAAAATAGGTCGGCCAGTGCCCAATTCACTAGTTACCATGTCACTCAAGATTTCGGTAAAAACAAGAATATACCGAAATGTAAAGCGAGTGGAGTGCAGCTTGGTACTGTTCAACACAAGAGTGCAAGTCTTATTTGTAATTAAATCTGATTACAAATAAGATACACCCACCACGACCGCTGACCAGACTCTGATAAAAACCGTCCTTTTCAGGGCGACAGAATATTTTGATCGCAGTTGTAGTCACCCGATGCCACGGCATCTGTGACAGATAGAAATTATATAAGTTGAGACGGATTGAGTATAATTTTCTTTGTCGGTCGCATTTCCAGAATACAATTACACCATTTTTGAGAAATAAAAGCAGTTTTCGACAGTGAAGGGGTGAAGTGGTAGGGGGGGGGGGGGGGAGATTATCTCTATTTAAACGGATACGAGCTAGTCACAGTATCATTTCATTTTTAAATCTGATAGTAACCAGATCTAATAATGAATCCTGAAAGACCATTAAGTCGAGATTCGTCGATTTGGAGCGATGAGACGGTCGACATGAACGAAGTCGATGCTCAAGTGTTTGTTGACTTTGACAACCTACAGGAGACTATATTTAATGCTATAGGGTGGGACGAGGATGATGAGCGACCATTTGAAGAATCCAAGTTCGATTGGGGTGTCGAACTGCCCAACGATGATGCTGAGTTGCCAGTTAAAGAGGTGGACCCGGACTCCAGCACTGATTGGGTGGATGCGCCATTACCAGAAGATCCTCACGGTCCAGCTGATTCGTCCACTTGGTGGATCGCTGGCTATCAGGACGAAGATGGTCCGGTGGACTCCACCGCGTAAACCACCAACATATGCCCTCTCTAACATACCCTGGCAAAATCAGCCCTTTTCAGGGCTACAAAATATTTGATCGTAGATGTAGTTGATTCATGTCACATCCCAAGTAATATGATATTTCTCAAGAATTAATTTCTTGTTGAAAATATTGTGTTACTCTGTAAAGACATGTGCGTTCTTACCATACGTTAGAACTAGCTAAATTTCTAGTGAGCTCTCTATGAAAATGCCGGAACTCAGACGTCTCATACAGAGTAACACAATTTCCCATTCAAGAAATTTATTCTTAAATAAATACTGATAAGAGGCGGATTTTGTATCAAAGTGTTTGGTCTATTATCTTACTTGTAGTAAAATTCACATTTTATTACAAATAAGACGCACATTCTCAGGCATTGTAACGGATAGCCTCTCTTCACAGACAAAACACTTAATATCCCATACTTAAGTTGTGTGTGTATTTCTTACGCGTACGGAGGAATACACTACAGAATGTCTGTGCATCTAACGATGACTCGCCTAAAATTACAGCACTACATTTTTTCGTCTGTTCTTTCTTTTCTATTTTGCACTTACATTTTTTTTGCAACTTCCGCACACTTATTTTAGAAATGAAAAAATATTGTTTCATTTAACTTTTTTTTATTATCATATATATGTTACGGTTAATTTGGATACTTGGCTAGTTTACAAACTAACCAGCTAGTTTGCAAACTAACTAAAGACACTGTTATTTTGAAGGAATCAGCCATTTCCCACAAAATAGCAGATGGTTTATAAACTAGCTGGTTAGTATGCAAACTATCGATTTGCTTCAGTTAAGATGAGGATTTTATTGAGGTTACCTTAACCTAAAAATTATGTTTTGTTTGTTGTCCAGAAAATCTAGCGAACGGTGGATCGGAGGGCACCCTAAGGTCGGAACAGGGTTAGCACCTGGTTAGGGGCCCTGACCAGTCTCTTTCCTCGCAGGCGAAGAGGGATCGGTGCGAAAAAATCCACTATTGTTCCTTCCTCTGCGCATGCAGTAATGAAAAATCTGTACATAAGGAACAATAGTGGATTTTTTCGCACCGATCCCTCTTCGCCTGCGAGGAAAGAGACTGGTCAGGGCCCCTAACCAGGTGCTAACCCTGTTCCGACCTTAGGGTGCCCTCCGATCCACCATTGGCTAGATTTTCTGGACAACAAACAAAACATGATTTTTAGGTTAAGGTAACCTCAATAAAATCCTCATCTTAACTGAAGCAAATCGATAGTTTGCATACTAACCAGCTAGTTTATAAACCATCTGCTATTTTGTGGGTAATGGCTGATTCCTTCAAAATAACAGTGTCTTTAGTTAGTTTGCAAACTAGCTGGTTAGTTTGTAAACTAGCCAAGTATCCAAATTAACCGTAACATATACAAAAACATTTTCTTTTACTTATATATACATTACTATTACAAAAATATCTTAACTCTGTATATACAAAAAATTCTAAAACTAATTATAGTAAAATTGTCCAACAACTTAAGTCTTTTCCTACACACTTCCCCTTTATTTTTACATTGTTCAATAGAACAAGTGAAACTATTCACTTGCAGTTCCTTAATCTATCTCTCATATTGCGCCACATCACTATCATACTTTTTTAGTTCTCCCACTGTTTTTTCTCTCCCACTAAACGCCGCGGAGAAGGCACACTTCTGGCTTGGTGAAAACTCTTCCAACCAGTCCGGTACGGGCACTTCTGTAGAAGCAACAGCAGACTGATTTGATTGACTCGATTAGCCGCTTGCACCGCTTCTTCAATGGTTTGCGGCACATTCCACGCCCAAGTGTTGGCGATATCGGCGCCCCCGCATGATTTAATGGCGATTTTTCGCCGGCGTCGGCCACCAACACAATCGGATGCATGGACTTCGGCGGCTCGGGCGTTGTCGAGATGGACTTCGGCGGCTCGGTCGTTGTCGAGCTATCATTAGCTATGACAACCCCTGACAGAGGCTTTGGTCGCTGTGACATCTCCAAAAAATCGGAATATTTCACTGGCACTGACGGGCATTTGAATTGGAATTTCTTCTTCTTTTCACCCTCCACAGCTGCATAAAATTTATTTTTATTGCCGCTGACTGTTTTTGGTAATGTCAGCAGCTTTTCCAGCTTCATAGTGGGTTGCCGTTTCGCCTTCTTTGCCACCACATCACTAATTATGTTAATGTAACCTCCATCCTTCTCCGTCCAGTTGTTAATGTAATCAATCGCCGAATTGACTGTTTTCTCCTCCTTTTTCGCCTCTTTTTCTTTCACAAACGCCGTGTTTAGCACTTCAGCATCGTGCCACTATTCGAACACACTCGGGGTCAACAGGTCGAGAACTTCCTGCCATATCAGCTCTGGTTTTGTACTACCACCCAAATTGAACATATTTAACAACGACTCATTACCAGAATTCATTTTTCTAACTAACTCGCTGCTCTAAACTGACAAATGTATTTACTTGATGAATTGTTCTAGCGAACTATGAAATGCTCTGCCTAACAAACCAAATTTATACTTATCACCCCACCATAAACTCCTCCACCCTACCTGAAAGTTGATACTTTCGAGGCCAAACAAGTTAATTCAACTTACAAGGTTGCGTTCTACGACTAAACAGCGATTCAATGACATACTTTCAAGGTAATCGTGTGTCCTTACTTCTGTATTGTTTGTGCTCTCAAGGTTATCTGATCAAGACAACCCATATTTATAAACACTCTCTTTCCTTCCATGACTATTATCAGATACTATGATGTTGCCTGCAGATCAAGATACTAGTCTTTCGGCCGATACTTTTGTAGGAGCACATTAGCTATAATTGTAAAAGACGAGTACCTATTTGGACTGACCACAACCACATCCAACCTTACAGATATATTGAATTGTTGATAGTCAAGATTGTTAAGTGCCATTTCTGTCGAACACTGACGTATCAAAGAGGGCCGATTAACAGATCTGATACGTTGGGAAGACAATGGATGCTACGAGAAGTTTGCAAGCAAGGCACTGTTTGATTTTTATTTTTGTAACTGTATTACTATATTGTTAAATAAGACAACATACTATTGAAACAAACTAATATTTATTTCACTATTCCGTGATATAAAATTTCAACTATTACTATAGTGGTAAATAAAACTACATGACATGAGCTAATATTTTTTAATTTTTTTTTAAATATGGCCTTTCCAACATTTTTGTGATTATAACTATTATTTTCGGGTAAAAAACTTTGTATAGTGTGTACTAACATATTTAGGTTATCTTCAGGGTTTGTTTCATAAAACTTATGTCTGAGTGCCCCCAAGGTAGACTTTTTGTTGTTGATGGTATAATATAACGTTTATGGTCGTGGTGGGATAAAGCAACTTTATTTATTATATCAGTATAAACATCGTATTTATAACTTCGAAAGGTTTTCCTTTTTCGAAATATCTGACCATCACGTTCTACGATATTCCGATAATCTTCCAGGTGAATTTTTTTTTCGATATGTAACACGTTTTTTATACCTTTCGCTTTTTAAATTTCGCTACCGATCGAGCTTATGTAATAAGCTTTGACTCCGGTACCATAAAAACTTACTATTGGATCACCTGATCACCTAATCATCCTTCATTCTACCTACTACTGACTGACTTGTCTTTATGTTAAAAATATTTCCTTCGCTATAATTGGACGTATCGAATTTATCCGGATTTTCTGCAATTATGGGATAAAAGTTTTCGGTGTAGCTTTTAATATTAGCGAATCTGTGTCGGTATACAGTAAAGAATCATTTTTACAAAATTTTGCTTTAATAAAAGAGTAGAAAAAATCATAAATTACTGTTGTCGACATGTCCAGTGTGGAAAATCCGATATAAATTGGTTTATTATAAATTACCTTTAATTGATCCATATGAATGGCAACCAATTCTCTATTGAAAACCATTGAACTTTTACAATTAGGACGAGAAATTAGTGCTCTTGCCCCAATTTTATTCCTGGCATTGATCCATAACTAGTTTTATATCATTACGATTCTCTACATTTTCCATGGTCTTGTCTGCAAAAACAGGATTAATGATTAAGTTAAAAGTGTCTTTACCAAACTTTGTTGTTGCGCAAATCTGTATTTAAGTCGTCTTTAACCACGGTGATTGATTGAATTTCAAAATTCTGTGTGTTTGCATTACCATTAGGCCGTTATTGATTGCTTGTTTTAATGTTCGGTAATAACGATTTATTTTTTATCGTTTAAATTTGGAATTAACTTTGATAATTTTGCCGATTCCGTGGGTCGTGGTACCATATTTTCAACTAAAAACGGTAAGTCGGAATGATCATCATACAGGGTGTTATGAAATTCACTGCATATACTGAAACCAGTAAATCCTGTCTTCAATTCAGATTGGGGAAAAATAGTCATAAATGGCGATTCGCGATAATAAGCCAGGTATTGCCCCTCAAAAAAATTTGTTTAATGACTGCACGCCACTGGTAATAAAACACATGGCCATATAAAGAACAGTTAGCTAGGTGCCGTGTTGCCAGGTCTTTTAACAATATTTCGGGTCTTGAGCAATATACAACCCCTCGAACTTTCAACAAATACAAATTTTAATAGCTTGTCAGACCTCCGGTCGAAACGATAACGAATCGTTTGTGCACTTTATAACACCGACGAAATGTAAACTAAATTTATTTTCGTCTCTTCAATATATTTTTGGGAAAAAAGACTTTATATTTGATAGTAATCTGTTGAGAAACTGTGAGGTAAATAGTTGTTATTAAACCCCATGGACAATTAAAAATATTTAAGTGAAGTTTTACAACCTATAAACAATTTTTTTTTGGTAAAATATGGTTTATCCAACAATTTTTTTGCTTTAATGTGTTTCTTTTGAGGTAAGCTTTTTAAAAAATCCAAAAATGTTATGAAATTCGTCGTATATTGCTCTAGAACCCAATATTTCTATGTAACAAGTTTCAAGAACTAATATTTTTATTACATTATCTTTAAATAAAGAAATTCTAGTAACTCTCCAACAATTCTCAATTTCACAAAGTTAAAACACCTATAACACAAATTTAATAAAACACTCTAGAGAACAGCTGTTTAAACCAACAAATAACTTCAACTGACTACCAAGGAATTAGTGTTTTTCTAATTTAAAATAACCGCGAACGATATTTTGTTAATATTAAATGACTTTAACTTTTGTTAATATTTAACAGCTTTAACACAAGAATAATGTACACGATATTATTAAACTCGCCAAAATACATCTTTCGCTTGGATTAAACAGCTGCAACTGACGTACGATTTCTGCCGGCCACTGCATTTACAAATCAGGTAGGCGTTTACTCTGCGGAATGGGGTCGACAACCCTTCAGCGTGGCATCGGCGGCTATATAATATCTCACCGTCGAAAGATATCTAATATTATTATGTATTTAAATAAAATATTTTTTTAACAAATTTCCCTGTGTAATCAAAGAATTTGGTTAAAATTTTATAATATTGTGTAGTTGTGTCCAATTAGTGTGATAGTAAATTATGAGAAACCATATTTGCGACTACCGTCTGTAAATGTGTTAAAATTAGTAGGATACGTTTTAATTCCTACAGTTTAAGCTAGTAGGAATAATTCTCATCTCATTATTAACGTAACAGGTAATTCATAATTGTTTGTGTTACCGTATAACATTGGCTATTTTATTCTGCTTACAATATCAACCTAATTTCACGAGTGCATATTTTACTATATTAAGTAAATTGCTGTTAAATTAAAATATACCTTTTTGGTAAAATTTATCTGTGGAATTAAAAATTGGATTATTTTCGGTTTTCACTACAATTGATAAAATGAGATTTCACGATAATATTTAAGTTTGGCAACGCCCTGGCTGGATTATTTGTTTTTCTTCATAATATTTGAAGGTATGACGTCAGACTCTTTAGAAGCGTCGGATACGGGGGTGGTTTAGGGTATTTTTTAAAATAAAAAAAAGTGCGATTTGAGGGGAAAAAGTATTGGGTATGTCTGTAGACTACCCCAGGAGTCACTCATTCAAATATATGCAGTGAACTTCATAACACCTTGTATATCGTATCCGGATAATGAACATCAACTTCCAAAACGTATCCTTCTGAGCCGTTTTGGTCCACATCCGTAATATTTAAATTTAAAATTTCATGCTTTGCTAACCATCTAAAGCAACCAAATGGTAATGCCTGCGACCTACAGATTTGTAGCATCAAGATAAGCAATAAAAGATGATGGTTCGTTAGGATCGTAGTTTGGTATATATATATATATATATATATATATATATATATATATATATATATATATATATATATATATATATATATATATATATATTATTAAATGTACTGTGTCGATATCAGTCTATAGCTCCAACTCTACCTTAGACATACGCAACATACAATCAAATGAAAAACTTGGAAGAGTGTAGTACTGTGCAGGATCCAATTTATACGTTTCTAAACAAGTATCGCGAAATTGTTCAAAAACATCGGTTTAGCTCTATCGTAATCTTCATCTTGTGGGTAGAGTTGGATGGTTCATTTTATTCATTGAATCGACAAAACTATAATTAAATTAAACTGCTCATTATCAGAAAAATATTTTAGTATTTCCCTAAAACTACCCACAGCTAATCCGTTGCTCAAATTTTCGAGTGAAGTTGATAGAAATTTAAAACTATCGACGAACCGCAATTTTAAATATTTATTCTTTATGGCCCCACTTTTATTATCGACATAATCGTGAACGTAAATACTTTTCGTAAACGAAATGTATCTTTCCATGCTTTGAGCTAAACATCGATCTTGTCTCCGTGACGACACAATTCTTTAATAAACATATGGCAATCGTACCCACTCAAGTTATGAAATATAATTGGAATGAAATTGGGAAACTTATAATTTAAATTGCATATCAAATGAGCAGCACCTGACCTTTTTTTCCCAGTTGTGTGACAGTGGTCCCTCACTTTACTATTATTATTTGCAAAAGGTCTTTCACATATAACACATTTTGTGGCATTATTGAACTCCACTGTTTGGTCACCCGTTAAAGTTTCCATTGCTTTCATGTTTTTAAGTATGTATTGTAAATAGATCTTAAATCACTTTGAAGTCGAGAACGAAAATCTGGGCTGCGCCGTTTCCCCGATAGAGCTCAAATTTAGAAATCGAATCGTCAAAGGAACATCACTTTATTAAATATGCAAAAGAGTACGGTTCATGTAGATGCTTTTTACTGAGTAAGAATTTGTGGGATTCGGTTCCACTGTTTCTAATAGTTTAAGCACCGATTCAAAGTCTGCGTAAACAACAAACTGTACGCGCATTTGCTTTTCTGTGTTTTCAAATTTTAATATATTTTCACTTATACTCTATCCAAATTTATCTCTTTTAAAATTTAGTGGTGGCGTTAATGAATATTTGTTACAATCATTTTTCTGATGCGATATCAAAAATGATGGTGAATTAAAGTATATCAGACAACCACCACAAAAATACATTTTATCTTCACATGATGTAATTTGACTGGGACATAATTTCGGTAAGTCTTTTATCCAACAGTAATGACTTTTAGAACGACGCGTATCACAAATACGCTCATCATCATCGAGTTTGGTTTTAAAAAATAAATTATTAAGTGGATCATTGAAAATAAATTTAGGTGGGTCATTGACCAAATGACCTTATGGACGAGCCGCGCCTGCTAGAATGTAAAGTCCAGAACATATATACATACATTTTTTATTAAATACAATTTTTATAATAGGTGCATATATAAAAAATAACGTTATATTTAGCTACAATTATTTTAATTTATGATTTCTGCGAAAGAACAATACTTGCAACCATGCAATACCCATGCAACAAGCGTTGTTTATCAGAGACGAATACTCTATACTCTACTGTAAAATCGGTTTAGTATTTGGAAAAAAAAATGTTGAGGTCTTAATAACTTGCAAAATAGCTTTAGTCCTGAGTGCGACTCTGCTGTCGCATCGTAATTCTGCTCACTGGTTATCAGAGTGAAAATAATATAACTTTTAGATGACTTTTTGGTTGCCTTAAAGTCGATAAATCTTTTAAGTTATCTTCACAATGACCTTGTGCTAGTTGGGACTTTACTACGAAATAGTTATTATCCTAACAAGTGCGGAAAGAGTCACTTTCCCGCACGCGACTGCCGTTACCCGAACGACGCGAAGCGGAGTTCGGGTAAGCAGTCGAGTGCGGGAAAGTGCCTTTCCGCATGAGTTAGGATCAAATTTTTTTCTACTAGCGTTAAAAAAACCAACATCATTTTTACAAAGTTTATTATTTTTTAATAAACAAAAAATAACAGGTATATAATGTTTACTTATTACTTATTATATATATTTATCGTAAAAGTACAATTGGATGCACTGTGTAAATTAATTGCTGAAGCTAGAGAGGTTGAAGTTGACTGATTCTGCATAGTGGAAGTTTGAAGAGACAGAGGTGTTGAACTTTCATGGACGCTACTGGGACCCGGTGCAATATCTAGGGACGTGGATGTTTCTAAGATGCAACTGGAAGTCGTTGGAATAGCTTGACTGATATTGAGAATTTTGTTGGACATATCTTTTTTCTGTTTGATGGACTCCTCTAAGACTTCATAATAATATTATTCATACATCACCAAAATTTTATTTCAATATAAAACATTAAAAAATATTTTCCCGCACTCAGTGCGGGAAAAATTTTCCCGCACGGTGCGGGAAACTTAGTCTTTCAGAGACAAAATGAGTGCGGGAAAACGGTGAATTGCGCACGCTAGTAGAAAAAGCTAGTATCGATATCGGGGTCCTTATCCTAAAAACCTAAAATAGGTTTAAAAAAAGTATGCAGTAAATTCACAAAAAGTGAGTATAAGAAGAAAAGTTTGCACTTTAATAGGCGACGATGTCCATTATTTCTTATGTCTGTCGGTTTGTGTGATTTGGACCTGTAAGGATTTTTCAATTTGATATGGGCAACTGTAACTTTCTAATAGCTGGTGCAACTTTTATAATATTTTAACAATATGTTGCTGCTGCTCTGTTACTTTACGATATACACTGCGAAACGCAGCAGAAGTCACAGGGGGATACACCAATGTTTCATATTATCACTAAAGCATTAGACGAATTTTGGCGTTTCAAAACCATCAAAGCCAAATTCAAGGGTTTACTAGTGTTGTCTTTATTTATTTACATTTGACTGCATTGTACAAATAAGGGTAACAATATGGTTTTGATTTCTGTGGCACCATCTTTGTTTGTTTGCGTTTAATTACGTTGGACAAACAAAGAGAGCACGTGGTTTGATGGTTTTAAATCGCCAGAATTTGGCCATTGTGAACATGGGTTATTCCAGGGACGTCTCTACCCTTTTTCTTGGTTAATAAATCTACTTTTTTATGTAATTTAACTTTTCAACCCCCCCCCCCCCCCCCCCCCCCAAATTTTAAATGCAACCCTATGCCATGTGGTACCTCATTTTAAAGGTCTTTTCGAGAATGGCAGGTGTTACTTCTTGGCAGAGTTCCTAAATGGGCTTTATTACTGCCAAGAAGTTTACGTTGGTCATTTTGAACAACTTTTAAAGCAATAAGTCAGGCAGGCACTGTTGGTCTGTTACCAGAGGTGTCGATGCCGAAAATAAGTACGTACGTGTACGGTATTTCACACAAATAATTTAATTCCTGGGCGTTGCCGTGGGTGTGTGAACTCAAAAAAAAAACAGTTAAGGGATAGTTCGACTCGCGCATAGAACCACATACAATATTGTGAATTTCTCACAGAACGCAAAATTCTCAATAATTATGGTGAGGCTAACCCTTAAATAAATAACAAGAGGCGGCGATGGCGGAAATAAGTCAGTGCGTATATCGTGGTGCGTATAGGTTATATTAACTGATAAGTAAGGCTAGCATGGTTGGTCTGTTCCCCGAGGCGTCAATGCCGAAAATAAGTAAGCACGTATATGGTATTTGACAAAAATAATTTAATTCATGGGCTTTGCCGTGATTGTATGAAATAAATAAACCGGCCAAGTGCGAGTTAGACTCGCGCATAGAGGGTTCCGTACCACCGTAACAGTGTATATATTTTTTGCTGATGTTTTATCCCATATTCTTGTTGTGCGGTGTTACAATGTCACATAGTTAAGAATGTTCGAAAAAGTTAGACATCATAAAATCGTAGAAATATGTTAAATACGTAGTTGTAGTTTTACTATTGGAGATATATTCTTGAAAGTAGATGGGTTTGCTTAGGTTCAAATATAGACACCGAAGTACATCCCATGGAATTTCATGCGCATTTCTAGCCCTCTTGGTTTGCGCGTGGTACGCATTTTGGTTTACTGCGTAGATGTAAAAAAAAACGAAAAATAAAGATGTCGAAAAGTTTGAAAAAAAGTTAAATAGGTAGTGGTGCCTTACTAGTGGAGACATATTCTTAATAGTGATCGCACGATACCGATATTGATATCGTTATATCGGCATATCGGCGGTTGTTGCCGATTATCGGTATCGTATCGTATCGGCAGGAAAATTGCCGATATATCGGTACATATATAAAACGAAGAATTTTGGGTTCTTACTGCATATACCTACGAAAGGTAATACTCGTAAATATAATAAAATAAAATACATTTTTGTGCCTCTTCTAATGTCACTAATAATATCTAATCATTTATAACATAACTGTAGTATAACTGAGGCCTTTTCCGGAGAAATAAATTAAGAATTTCACAAAGCAGTACTGAAAACATTAAACAGGGACTTCCCCGAAACTTCACCAATCAGAAACGCTATACCGTGTTACCGCGTGATGGAATGATAAACCGGGACTTCCCCGATTTTCGTTTTCGCCCAAACAGAAAATGCACGAGCGAAAAACGGAAACTGATACAGAATACGTACAGGATTTAGCGAATTGGAGGTTCAGAACCGTATTTTGTTTTTTATTTATATTCGACGTTATAAAAACCAGGGATGGTATGAATTAATTCACATGAGTTAAGTCGACTTTTTTTTTATAAAAGTCATGACTTTTTCCAACCCTGATAAAAACTAAACCTTGAAATATGTACGTATGTCTTTGCCGATACGATATATCGGTATCGGTATATCGGCATGTAAATATATCGGTATCGGCCGATATATCGTATCGGCAAAATAAAGTCATATCTTGCGATCTCTAATTCTTAAAAGTGGAGGGGTTCGAATGTGAACATTAAGGTACACCTCCTGAAATTCCGTGCGCATGTCTAGCACGCTCGGTTTGCGCGCGGTGCGCATTTTGATCTACTGCGCAGATGTCAAAAAACGAAAAATATAAAAAACGACAAATGAAGAAGTCGATTAAGTTGGAAAAGAAAGTGCCCCACAAAAACAAGAAATAAATGTGCGCGCGCATATGTATTGCGCAGCCTGATACTGTATGGCATAAGAGGCCAACTACCGGTCGACTTATGCCCCTCCTGGAAGGTAAACTTGTGTGCCCTTTTGACCTTTTTCACGTATGTTGGAAAAATAGAAAAAATATTCAAAATTACGTCACGCCGCCGCGCGCCGTCTTGATTTTGAAGCAATAATATTTATATTAAAAGATAGCATTGGCATCATAATTAATTAGTAGTTGAACCGAGTTTCGATCATCCATCACATCGATTACCTAACTAAAATTAAATATTTTAAAAGTAATGTTTATTACGTAAGCGCGGCGTCAAATACATTAACACCGCGTCAAGAGAGGAAATATTTGCTTTACGGTCGCCCGAGTCTCCTCGCTTTTCGGCGCCACTGAGAGCAGATCAAAAGGTGCCAGCCTTAGTAATAAGAGAAATAAGGTTCTTAAATTTTTATTTTTTGCGATTTTAAATTTTTATAGACTTGCCATTTAAAAACGAATTAAAATACGGACCTCGAGCTTGCGGTACAATGTTTCTTTTTTGAAAACCTTTAAAAAAGGGACCACACGGCATAGGGTTGCGTTTAAAATTTTTGACCTCAACTCCATAGTGTCACCCCTCAAGGGGGTTGAAAAAGTTAAATTACATGAAGAAGTAGATTTATTAACCAATAAGATACAACTAAAATTTGGTGTCTCTATCTTTATTAATAGCAAAGATATTTGCCCATACTAAGACTTTTCGAACACCCTATAAGTTATATTGCTTTAACCGAAGTCTTCTCGTATTTCGCATTTTCAAATTACCCAATGAGGGTAAATAAATATTTGTATTTTATTTTCAAGCTGGATCCTAATTTTATTTTCAACTAGGGTAGAGACGTCCATAAAATAACACATGTTTACAATGCTTTAATTATCACGTATCAAAATCTATACAGTAGCATCAAGCAGCAGCAGAACGGCCTGAAATCATTATTGTTCGTCATCACACATGGTTTTTATTTTCAGTCTTCCGTCGGAGCGGCGAAGTAGCGTTGTTACATCCGTTAGTAGCTGGCTAAACAATAGCCCATCTCTAATTTGAAATATGTTCATGTTCAGACCAGTTTCCTTGCATATCCAATCTGCACACACTCAGAAAGAAGAAAGTAGCCAGCGTTACCTGTTCTGATTTTTCTTGGAATCAACTGTGTAGTGACTCGGCCTATAAGCATTTATTTAGGTTATTTAGGGTATAAAGCAGTGTAAGAAAATGATGGACAGTGAATTTTAAGGATATTCAAAAAGGAATTATATTTATCAATACAAAAACAAATTATCAAAAACTAATTTTGCACCATACAAACCCAATCAAACACGCGCACCTGTCACTAGAAAATGCGGGTCCAATAAAAAGCTACCAAGTTGATAATAAAAGTTGTAAATATCAATAAATATATAGATTTTCCTTCATTTGTCTGTTAAACGAGGTCGCCCACCCGGGCGTAAATAAAATTTAGTAGAGTCGTACATGCTGTTTCACATTAATTTCGTAAACTGGTCGTTACCAAGGGAAATTAATGATAATTTTCTCTATATTAACGGGATGGCTCCGGCTAGAGGAGTTGAAAGATACTCACCAATGTAAGGTGTTACTCTGCCCGATCGCAAACCGAGATTCTGTCACGGGAAAATCTAAAAGTCTGGTTCAATCAGTACGGTAAAGTAGTCAGACTTTTTGGAGCTCGTCGTAATTTATTGACAAACTGCGTGAAAGATAAACGAAAAACTGCGTTAGATAACCAAGAATTAATAAGGATTATAGGAATTAAACTGTGAAATTTAAGAATTGAGCTTGGTGCTTAATCTCGGCTGTAAATACCATACTCTTTAGGAAGATATTTGCAAGGCAAGTAAAAGGTGTTAGGTAAAGTGGTGGTTCATCAGCAGTTTGCACAGAATCTTCACGAACCCCGCGAAGGTTATCTTGTCACCGCCAGCTGGAATCCTAGGTTATCGTTTCGGCCATATAGAAAAGATTAAGAAAGAGGAAGGAATCAGTGGTGGGTGTTACAATTGATCTACTGAAGCGACAAAATAATCTACTGAAAAATTAAGTTAACAAATAATTTCGTCATTAGCGACGTCGAATAACTTAAACCGACAATTTAATAATCGGCATTTTGAATTGATTTGCATTCTTATCACTAAAAAGTGCAAAGTTCGGCTAACACCGCTTTGATGGCATAGTGACTCGCTGCAGGGTTGCCAACGATACCCTAAAACACCCAGAACGGTTGCATCCATTAATTTGAGGAATTTAAAAATGCAATTCCCCACAATTTTCCCCACAATAAAACAAAAAATCAATTGAGAAATCAACTTATTTTTAGATATGTATATAAAAATAAAATAATTAAGAACCTACCACTGGATCACCTTGCTGCTTTAACTTTATGTCTTATTAACCACTTTTCCATTTTTATTCACAAAAAACTTGTTATTTTATAAAAAATCATGTTTCTTGTAATCAATATGAATACTATAATACTATACAGTATAATCACCCACACAACAGAAACAATAAGCCTAAACACGATAGCATGCGGTCTCCAGTCTGGTTTTATTTCAAGCACAAGCTCCTTTTCCTGCAGCTAGGTTAGAAATGGGAGAACCCCTGACAACCCAGTAAAACAAAGGCAGTCGGGAAGTCTGCGGCTCTTTTTGCCATTTTCTGACTGCATACGGTACGGGCGTGTTATTTCCATGCGATGAAGTGTCAACCTTTAACCTAAAGCCGCATGGACTGGGCACACCAGAAACGATACTTATGTTTCGAATCGAACGCGGTTACGATTCCGGCAGCCCAGTTGCGAAAATCAGCTTTCACCCGCATTCGGTTCTTAAGCGGCTTTGCTGGAGACAGCTAACCGCCAAGTTACCGCGATCATTCCGCTTCCATGAACATGCATGATAGTAAATTTCCAAGTGTACAGGACATTGCGACTCGACAACAAAGAACAGACACTTTTTGTGGAAGCGCTTTATAATAGACGTGTTTGTGTTTGGTATTTTTTTGTGTGTTGTTCAGTTGTTCGCCTATATATTTTTTAGAATGTTCATTGTAGCATTTTCAGTAATGACCCAGTTTTTAATTGTTCTTTGTTTTGTATGTAAATATCTTTTTAAATTTTGTCCACTACTTTATAAATTATAATAGTTTAATAACTTCTGCCATTTTACTACTTTCGTAACTAGAAAAGTTATAAACTAGTTTAAAGTGATGAAATAAATTTACTATTTACACCTATCTCTTCCAACAAAAATGAGCATGGTTTGTTAATCTGCAAATAGCTATTTAAATACTGGGAGCAGAGATGTTCAGCACGTTTTTATGAAGAACAAAATAACCTGTATATTCAAATGTATGGATATAATTTAAGAAGGTTAACATTGGTTATTCTAGAAATATTTTCACAGAAAAAAATAAGTTAAAATTCCCAAAAATAATTGCATTTTAGCCCGGCATACCCCAAGTTTAGGGACAAATATTTTGAATTCATATTTAAAATGTCTTGTATAGAATTGATTTTTAACAGCATGTGCAAATTATTTTTGTTAATTTCCAGTAACTATTTTTCTGTAACTTTTTCTAAAATGCCCAATGCGAACCATCTTAAATTTGTATTTAAAACCATGCATTATTGCACCTAGCCGTGTTCGGGTCATCCAGTGTACTTAGCTAATCCACCAGTAGACGTACAGCAGATTTCAAACGGTACTGCGCCCTGTAGTGTAATGCCGCCGCGGCAAAGAGGACATACCCGGTCTACAATCCGCCGGGTTTGCCGTGTTTTGGGCCGGACGCGGCTTTCGGCAATGCGGTTTCTGTCCGCTTCTGGGGCAGCCACCTTGTGTTTACTGGGAAAAGACAAACAAAATCTTGGCGTTCAGTGTTACCAATACCATAAAATAAAACTCCGGTTGCGCGGTTATAGTTATTGTTTTTTTAAATGTGAAAATCGTGTTTTGAATCCATCGATCAGGACTCACAAAGGTAGTTCCTAAAAATACGTTTTTCTGGTGCAAATATTTAAAAATCCCCTCATTTTCCTCGCATCAAGACTCTCCCCACAAATTACCCAATCAGGTTAAAATTCCCCGCAATTTGGGAAATTCTCCACAGATTGGCACACCACTTCGCTGCAGACGCGTCCATCTTGGTCCCCCTAGCAACCGCAGTTTCCCCGACAGGGTCTAGAAACTTCCCTTTTCCCCGTTCTAGGGATGTGCAGTATATCGAATATATCGATTTAGAAGTGTCGGCTGGGAACAACATCGATAGAAAAATACCGTTATTTTAGGAACCGGTACATGATTTGATACCTATATTTGTTTCGTAGTTGCAAATAACCGCCGGAGAAATTTCTTTTATGACCTTAAATACTGCTTATAATACACGAAAATATATCTTCCATAAGAAATATTTCCATTTTGTCTAGGATTCAAAAAGTGCTTGCGCGTCTTGGTATTATTATTCTTACTATTTTAGTTTTTTAGGGTTTCACTCTCCACTGTTTTAATCCTAAGGGTTGTTCATTTGGTTCCGGCCCGCTTGAAAAATCACCAAAACTCGCTACGAGCAGCCAAGGTGGCATCACCAAGCTGACTGGACCAGAAACAAGTTTGCCTGATCGACTGTATCCAAAGTTACACTGCCAAGTTATTTGCTGTATCTTTCTTTGTTTCATATAAAGTTACTCTTCTACTGTTCAATACAAAAATTATGTATAATTCAGAGCTGGGCAGTAGTTGACTACTTTTTCTGTAAAAGTAGTTGTATTCTTACTACTTTTTTTCTCCTAGTAGTCTATACTCGATTCTTTTAAGTCTGCATAAAATATTCGAAAAATGTATTTTAACTACTTTTGTGTAATTTAACTACTTCCCTATATTACGTCATTAGGTACATTACGTGTACGTCGACGCGTGCCAAAAATCTAGTCAGAACAAGTTCTCTAAAATTTTTCGTCAGACCATGGGCGTATCCAGGATTTTGTCTTGGGGGGCTGGTTTGTCTCGTGGGGGGGGGGGGGGGGGGGTGGTTGGCTGAATAATGCAATTCAGTAGATTTCCTCAGTTAGTAGTGCACTACGGGGTGGGGGGCAGGGAAAGTAGTTTAACTACCAAGAAGTTAAACTACTTTCTTAATAAAGTAGTTATACTCCACTACTTTTTTCAAGTAGTTTGCCCAGCTCTGATATAATTACACTGCTATTCCTAAATAACCCTTTAAATAATTGTAGATCTTTTATTTCTTTACGACCGATTTTTGATTGGCGTATCTTAGATTATGTTGTTGACCATTCGCGTATTTTACCTTATGTTGGCGACTTTAAAGTAGCAGCTCTTCTTACTCGATCAAAAATAGTGGAGTAGAATTTCATTTCTTCTATGTCAAACTCATCCGATGTTTAAATTGGCAGTCTGCGCACATGACTTCATTCCCTTGTTTTAATACCGACAGTTAATTGGATAAAAGTTACCAACGAGGCTTTATAAAATTATGCACATTGCAGACTACGTTCGAATATCGCATCCTGGTGGATTCTGGATTTTAGTGTCAATTAACATACCTTTTTTCTGTGGTGTCAATCGAAAATCGAGAGCTGGATATAAACTCAAAAAATGTTTGTGCTGAATTTCACTTGAATAAAATGTTTATTGTTCTATGGGCATTTTTACAATGTATAGATATCGTCAATCACATGCTACAGGCATTTTACGGTGTGTCAAAAATGTTAAAATCTGCTAGAAGACAATCTTCGATCGGTTAAGAATTTAAGAAATAAGGACTCCAGTTTATCTACAAGTTAAGGCCCCTTCAAATAAACTTGGGAGTCCCTAACAAACTAGGCCCCGAGTCTCTTACAGCGTAGGTGTACAAAAGACGTTGCCGTCGGCCTATAATAACATGTGTATAGTAAATAGTAATATAATTACCCTGCGTGATATAAAATGAAATACCAACTTTAAAATTACATCGGTAAGATAAGGAGCATTTACAAGTAAGTATAACCGATTATCCTATACGCCTGTACTTATTATATCTTATACTAATCCATAGGGCCACTTATATAGGATCTTTTTGTATTGTGATGTGTTAAAATGTCATGTAAGGACCGGTTTCTCAATGCAGGGTTAAACTCGCAGCTAAACAGAAGGTACCATGGCACCACCGATTGGATTCCTTTATTTTGACATTGTTATAGCTCTAAGTTTAATGCACTGAATTTATAAATCGTAAAAGTTAAAAAAGTAAGACAAAACAAAAAGCATAGATATGTTAACTACGTAGTAATTTCTTGTTTTGGATGGGTCGGTAAGATTGGGTGCCCTTCTGACCTTTTTTTTGGTTGCCACTTAGTCATGGTTAGTAAATTATTGGGAAGGTAAGATTTTCTTAAAAAAAAAATTGGCCAAACCAGCAGCGCCGGATTGAGTGTTCTCCCCTAGCTAAGCTGGTTACGCCTATGGACGTTAGAATATTTAAGATGGTCCTTCACAAAGTGATGTTCTTTTTATAAAAAATCAAACAGATTACTATATATATATAGAGCAATGGGTATGGCTGCTAGACTGAACGAGTGAGGAAGGAAGAAAAGGATTATTTGTAAAAATATGATTCTAATATTTATTTTTTAATACAATATGAAGAATACATGCTTTATAGTAGAATTACCACCAAAGAACCTAAATAATAGTCGATACCAGTGGCGACAGGTTAAGGATGACAGAGTCGGTGATCGGCGGCGTCGACCCAAGAAAAATGTAAAAAACAAATTTTTTATTTATACAATTATAGGAGCAAAATAT
Source organism: Philopedon plagiatum (assembly GCA_963971165.1). Taxonomy (NCBI): domain Eukaryota; kingdom Metazoa; phylum Arthropoda; class Insecta; order Coleoptera; family Curculionidae; genus Philopedon; species Philopedon plagiatum. Next base: position 78,386,360 of record OZ020193.1, read on the forward strand.
TATTTAAAAACTTTGGTTTATATATAATTGCTGAACTAGCATTAATAAAGCAATGAGTAATAATTCTCATCTAACTACCTAAACTTGCGATGAAAATTGAACTAATTCGGTAGTCAAAAGGCACCTTGTAGTTTGCTGCAACTAATTTAAATTGGACCAGTTCGGCGATTCCGCAGGCTGGGCCTAAATAAGGTGCGAACAGGCATGCATCAAAACTTCGTATCGTAACACAGACAAGGTTGGAGCCGGAGAAGTAACCACAAATGGGACCCTGCCTCTCCAGACTTGGTTGACCAAAACTGACAAACATTAACCAAAAAGGAAATTACCGGTCTGCTGTGACCCTTAAACCGCTGCCTCCGAGGTGCGAAGGTGTCGGTAACGTCACTGTTTATATAAGTTCTATACTGCGAAACCAGGCAACAAAACATATGTACATACATTAAGTCATCTCATAACTGGCCAATACCGCAGATCTTGAATCCCCGACCCCGAGTGTTTTTTTTTATCTAAGACATCCCACGTAGACTTCAAGCCTAAGTACTAACGTACCGTGGGTGTCTGAGCTACATTATATTTGTTTAAGTACGAATCAAACAAAACTTTTATTAACAATAATTTTGGTAAAACCTTTAACATGCCAACAAGGATATTGTCACGTAGGGGTTGCTAAATTATGCTGCGGTTTACCAAAAACACTTATATTCTTATCAGGTACAAACAATTCACTTACGTAACTAGACTGTGTAGCGTAGGGGCAGCTTCTAGCGGAGTACTTAGTCAGCCTAAAGGGCTGGCGTTATTCGTACTATTAGTGCGGCACCACAGTGACGCCTCCCCGTCGGGGCACGACGCCCTCCTTTTGCATCTCGCTGGTACGCTTTTTATATGAATCCCTCAAGAACAGTTTATACAAACTGGTCAGGGTTCATAAAATAAAGGCGAGGCCAGCGATATGCAATTGCAGCACGTAGAGTGGTTTCCGAAATGTTAAATAAATAATATAATAAAATGCATAGAAATTTGGAAAAATGATGAATATATGGGAAAATATGACAATATTTTCAAGATATCATTACATGATATTAGAATACTTCTCTTCACTAGGAAACGATTTTTTTAGTTGAAAATAAAATAAAAACAGCAGGAGCGTATTATCCAACAAGCCTAGGAAACTCAGGCTTGGAGCGTAAAATTTTTTAGCGGCGGCGTGCCAATGACTTTTTTTTTTCTATAAACAGGGAATTGAAAAAATATAAGCATATCGAGTACTAAAAATCGGCAAAATTTTTTTGCACGAATTTTTTCTCTAGAAATAATAATAAAATTTCCAATATTTCGTCTTCTGCCAACAGTAGCACGTAAGTTACATTATCTAGTGAGTTCTAATAGCAAGTCAAATTGTAGCATATTTAGGTACTATTACAACAATCATACAACAAATTTTCCATCCTGTAAATAAAACATTTTACACGTAAAATCTTCGGTTAGTTTTCAGTATAAAATACTCCTTGTACTGAGCCTTGTAACAAAATTACCAGTTTTCTCTTTATTATTTTAAGGTGTAATGTATTAAAAATCAAAATCTCAATTAAGAGCTTTTAGGTACACCCAAATACTTTTAAAATTTACATTCAAGATTTAAAACCAAATTAAGAAAATTCTATTTAAAATTGCGCACCTTGTACTAAAGTCAATTTAACTTCATAAATAATAACATAATATTGCTTGCATTAGATAAATGTACAGTGCCTTCACTAGAGCAAAAACAAAGAAACTTAAAATTTTCAAGTTGCCCTTCCTGTATCTACGTCATCAGAAAAGCTTTAATTTATATCAACAACTTTAGCTGTAGACAGAACACAATTTTTGTAAAACAAATTGTATTTTAGTTAAAGCAACAAAAATACAGATTACAGTTTCATAAGGCCCTCTATATTCTTCACCGAAAATGTAGAAAGGTACGAGCCAGGACAACTCCTAACCTATAAGTAAAATTTTATTTTTCGTTGAAGTAATTTTCAAGTTTTCGCATCAACAGATAGACCGACGGCAATAAAAAAACATTTTTTTGTGATTTAGAAACCCCAATAAAAAAGTTTCGAGAGGTGATTTTTTCGCGAATATAATTCCTCGAGCGGTAGAAGTAAAAAAGAATATTTAAGTATTTGTTCTGCTATAAGGTAAATGTGCACCTGGCTTTGCCACGTACCTACTCACAATTTTATTGGGATCAAACACATAGAAAATAATATATATTTTTAATTTCACATCCTGTATAAAAGTTTGTAATATATGCAGATATAATATAGATAATATAGATATAGCATAGTTATTAGAAAGTGCAAATAAAGATACATAATGTATATAATTTAGTGCTTAGTTGTAGTACTCGTGTGTATATTGTAAATAGGTTAATTGAGACACCTTTTATTGTAAGTTTTGCATAAGTGATGACTAAGTAAACAATAACGATTGTATGGTTGATTATGTGGATCTTACAGAAAGTGTCTACAGAATGGGTTAAGAGAATAAAGACGATTGATATTTAAATCGAAGTTATGATGTTTCCTTTACCAAAGATTTAGCCCTAGGTACACCACGAAGTTATCACAAGTTAACTTTTCACGACAAATCGTCAACTGCGTATAGGTAAACAGAAAAAATATCGAGATGTTTTTTCACGAATAAAATACTTCCGCTAGCGAGGGAAGTCTAAAGATCAATACAACTGAATGGGGTGCAAAATTTTAAGACGTCTTGGGGCGCACATTGAATCGTTTAATAGACGCTAGAGGGACAAAATTTTGATTTTGCATTTTTTATGTTCTAAGTGTGTATTTGAGTGCTTATAAACATTTGTGGTGACATTTTGTAATAATTTATTAGAATGATTTTATAGTTTTCATCATCAGTGAGTGGCCTTCTAAAACGTTCAGTATGCCGTGTTGTTTTATTTTACTGTTTTATTACTCTGGAGATGAGGTTAAAATTTCCTTAATTAGTGCTGCTGCATCTGCCCAGAAGCACGCATAGAAAGCTCTGCAGCTAAAGCCAACTCCTGTTGATTCCGTGCTTATAAGTTCGAAACGCGCCTTCTTTTGGTCTTCAAAGACGCATCTTCAAATTTCACTTTGGGTCTTCCTTGCATTCCTGAACTGGAAGGTGGTTCAGACTGTCCTTCCGGATTGGTTTTTTTCTTAAAAACAAAATTTCCTGAGTCTAATCATTGCCTGTTTCTTGATAGAAAAACCTCTTTGATTGTACCACAAGCATTCAATTTTCGTAAATTTTTAACTTTTTAAATTTAATTTGGTTAACAAATACTCGAACAATTTCGCGTTTCGGGCCGTTTTTTCATGTTTAATCCACTATATTCGAATAATTCTCGGTTTGAGATTTTTAAAAGTCTTGTTTGAAAAAAGATTCAAGTTCAACACATGCAAACAAGTGCAAAATAACTTATACATAGAAAGAAACAAAAGACTTGCCACTACAACATGTACAAGAATTAGACCGGTGATATCCGGTGTTCTTAAAGAGAATCTCTGTTAAAGATTCATAAACTACATGTGATCGGCAAAAATAATCCCCTTTTCTCTTTGGTATTTTCCCGATGAAAACAATACAGTTTAAACAGTCTCTATACATGTATAAACAATACATACCTTAGTGAATATTAGCCACTGCACACGGATTTCACAAATATTTACACACTATAATAATCGGTCGACACAAGATGTCACGTACAGCTGACAAAGCAGTACCTAAGGTGGCTTCCTCTAAACCCTACCTTCGGAACTTTACTACCTGCTTATCGATTGTAATTTGTACAAATGCTTTGGGTTTTGTTGTCCTCAGGGCTTTTCTAAGAAAACGTAATTATTTTAAATCAGTAATTTTAATCTTACTTTTGTCCCCCTAGATTATAAACGATTCACCATGAACGATTCACTATAAAGTGGCAACTTCGAATGTTGCTAGAGTGAATCTTTCGGTTTGTGCTTTTGTGCTGCATGAAACTGCACTAAGCACCAACTTACACTTTTTTTGTATTTGTAGAAGACACCCATTTAAAAAAATCAGTGCAGGTTAGTGCACTTTTGTGCAACACAAAAGAACAGACCCTTTGAATGCTCCCTCTGTAAGTAAGTATTTGCTCAGTTTTACTTTTTGGACAACCCTTTATATTCGAACTAATTTTAAAATTAATACGGCCAGATTCTCCAACACCAGACCAATCTAACTTAGCAACCAAAAGTTTTAAACTGGCAAGTGTAAGAATAAGAGTACTATGTTTTATACTACAAATTTGTCTCTGAGTTTTTCGCAAATTTATAAAAGGAAGCAAACAGAAGCAACAGAAGAAAACAACAGCCGAATGCCTAAAATGTCTCAATTAATAAACTGTGCTGGTAGCACGGGTCCTAATGAGTTTTTTTTTGAAAGTGAGATGATAATTGCTTTTTTGTTGACCATGCATACTTTTCGCAAAAAAATATTGAAAAAAAAATCAATTTATTTGTGTGAAACTGGGTACGATAAAGTGTAAAATGGTAAAAGTTGTACTAGAGTGCATGTTTTCCTGAGGAAAAATACTTTTTTTGATTATCAACAAGCTCTCGACTCAATTTAATAACACACAAGCCGCCACTGGTCGTTACTATTCCTACGTATTACTGATATTAAAAATCTAGGGTTCGTAAACCAGAGTGCCGAACGATAGGCGTCGGAACTATAACTACCGTGGTGTCAATACATCGACATGCTTTACTGTGGGAACAGATTACTAAATGTTCGTAGAAGTCACCTATTACCGCAGAACCGCAGAATATTTACTGGGAAGTATTTTTAGTATTATGTAAATTATCTCTTACTTTTAACCAGTTTATTTACGGTCCCGCCGCCCATGGTCAGGCACCCTGTTGACGAATCCTACATAATAATATCACGCGCGAGTTAAAAAAATACAAAAAAAAACATTGTTATAACATAAAACTGTCATAACTACAGTGACATTACAAAAACCTCGTAAGTTAACTTGCAGACACAGAAGTTTTAAGAAGGTAAGCAATGTTCTGAAACTTGCATCTGCAAGGTAACTTGAGAAGCATTCATAATTTCCTTATTAATCCATTACTTAACTGTCGTGAACCCGCGAACGTAATGGTTTACGCAAATAAATATATTACTTAAACATGAAATGAGGTCGCCAGCGCAATAGTGGCCTATCCCACATGTTTTGTTTTTTAGACAGACACACGAAAAGTTATTAAAAAATATCTTTTCAAATACATAGTGGCGTAGGCGTAATTTTTTACTAATCTAAGAGATCGAGCTAAAAATGACTCTGGACTAACGATTTTATTTTAATTTAATGTACATTGTTTTCATAATAAGAATACTGGGGTTATGCCACTTTTGCGCTGACGGCCTCAAATATACTAATGGTTACTAGAATAATTACTAAATTATAATAAAATATATGGAGGGTCCAATGCAAAACACAAATTTTACTTGTGTAATATCCAATAATTTAGACAATAAAATATTTTATTTCTTACATTAATGTCGTTAGCTAAAATAAATAAAACGTTACTTAATTGTATTCAATAAGAAATATATTTATCTTTCGTAAAGACTAACTAAGACAACCCACCAACATATTTAAATTGTATCCGTTTCTTAGGTACATTTTTGCACTGTATTAGCGCAGAGTTCATTAAAATGTGTGTGTACAGTCGTGGCAAAATTGAGGTTTCATTTTTCATACGAAAAAGCATTAAACATGAAACTTTAACCACGACTGTACATGTCTGAACTTAGGCACTTCTTACAGTGAGTGATGTAATTTAAACATTCCAGGGGCGGCATTCTACATCTTAAAGGAACGCTTTCCGAGAGAATGTTGTTAGGCTGCAAGTAATTATAACTGTCCTTGACAACATTCTCTCGGGGGGAGGGTGGGGGTTGGGGTGGGGTTGCTCTTAAGATGTAGAATACTTTTAGTAGTGGGCATGGCCATTTTTTTTGTCGTGTTGACATAGATATAAATGGATTTCTGTATCACGCATGGCAAATTAAACTATACAAGCGGCGTTCGGTAATTCAATTTTTTCCATCATTTTGCTCAGCATTTTTGACAGACACATGACTCATTGTTCTAATCAGTACGACTGACTACGTGCTTGTCAAAAATTCCGAGCAAAACGATGAAAAAAATTGAATTACCGAACGCCGCTACAGAAAGAAAGTTTGTAAAAATTTAAAAATTGAAATTGCAAAATTTTTTTAACAGTATCTAACTCAAAACTTAGTAACTGTGTTTTGTTTCTACACCTTAGAATCGCTAAACATTTTTTTCATGGTTTACGTCTTCACTAAAACGCGGAATAGGGTTTAGAGTGCCGAGTCAGTGCTTCAAATTAATATCAAGTGCTTGTGACAGTTGGTTTATCTATGGATGTTCACTGCGCTGTCCAAACATTCTTTAGCGCTGCCACAAAAATGTATCAAACTACATAGGATCATATGCTGAAGAGTCCCCATTTCTTACATGTAGAGCTACGCAAGGATTCCTACTGCATCAATTCTAAACATTTTTTTCTGTGATGCGCCAGAGCATTTTGTGTCGATCTGAAGTCGCACTTTTCACATTTGTTGACCGACTGTTTAAGAATAATGTGACATCTTTCATGTCTTTTCACTCTCCATCGAGGGCCAATAAAAGAACAATACTTGCATTGTTCCAAATCTCTATCGCACTTCGCCAGTGACACGGTTTTGGTCGTTGTATTTAACGGGTGGTTTCGTTTCAAGTGAGATTGGAGTTTAATACGCAACAAGGTGGTAAAAGAACATTTTGGACAACAGAAAGTTGTCACTGAACTACTTGAGTTGGAAGAATTGCGAGAAATGTTATCTCTGCCCACCTGACGTTCATTTAATTCTTCCTGAGTAGTAGCTTCTTTATGTGTATTTTTAAGTACCTCGGTACTGAAAATATTGGTGTGATCTAAAGTGTTATCTAAAGTGTTCATTGCGTCCGATGCTGGAGAAATGCCCAATACCCCCTGTAATTCATTTTTTGATTTATTTTTACTCTTCACCTGTCTTTTCCGTTTTCGACTGATTTTCTCTTGACTCGTATTAGTTTCAGTACTGTAAGAAGCGTCACTTTTCGAAAGTTTTAACTTTTCACTGACGAAATTATTGGCTTGTGACTTTCCAGAACACGAATTATTCTTATGAGCCGTTAATGCGACTGGAGTAGACCGAAAATCACAGTTTTCACACTGTTCAATAGGCAAATCTAAGTCTGTATGAGAGTACATATGACGTTCAATCAAATACTCCCAAAAACTTGTAAAGGAGCAGTATTTACATTTAAAACTTTTAGGGCTTGTATCTTTGTCCGCTTTTTGCTGTGGAGGATTCTTTTCTTCGTCTACTTTTTGTGTAAGTTGATTGTCTTCATCAGGCTTTTGAACTATTTTCGTATGACTTTCAAAAATCTTAGTTCTACTTACGTCTTTTTCAGAATTGGACTGTTTACTAGATACAACACACCTACGGACATGAGCAAACAAGGCATTCGGCGTTGATCTATAACTGCAGTTTGAACATTGTTTTGTGGCATGCCACTGATGCTGCAGAATATGCTTGCGGGTGTCAGTTTTGTTTCGCGAAGTATAAGAACAGTCTGTACACGAAAAATATCCATCCACTAAACGCAACTCTCTGTCACTGTTGGAAGCTGCCTGCCGAAGATGGCCAACTCTATTAATTTCACTCGAGTTTTTGGTTACACCCTCAATATTTTTGCTCGTTTTTACAATGGAACTTTTTTTGATTTTATTTGATTTAGATTGGTTTTGGGTTAAATCTTGCGAATGAGACTTTTGAATTATTTTAGCATGAGTTTCAGAAATCGTAGTTCTACTTACGTCTTTTTCAGAATTCGACTGTTTATTAGATACAACACACCTACGCATATGAGCAGACAAAGCCTTCAGCGTTGATCTATAACTGCAGTTTGAACATTGTTTTGTGGCATGCCACTGATGCTGCAGAATATGCTTGCGGGTGTCAGTTTTGTTTCGCGAAGTATAAGAACATTCTGTACACGAAAAATATCCATCCACTGAACGCAACTCTCTGTCATTGTTGGAAGCTGCCTGTCGAAGACGGTCAACTTTATTAATTTCACTCGAGTTTTTGGTTCCATCTACAATATTTTTGCTCGCTTTTACAATTGAACTTTTTTCGATTTTATTTGATTTAGATGTGTTCTGAGTTAAATCTTGCGAATTTTCAATATCAGAGTCAGATGCTTTAGCTCTGACACTGCGAAAAGGTTTCTCGAATACCATTTCTGTAGCAGCTATAATTGTGTTATTTTTAGAATTTTGGACCCTTTTTCTATTACATTTGATCGAATGACACCTCAAGGCCACCTTCGTCGATTTATAATCACAGTTATCACATTTCCTGATAGGCAAATTCCATATTAAGTGTGTATTTATGTGCCTGGTTAAATTTTTTCTTTTGCTCGAAACATATGAGCAAACATTACACGGGTAATGTTTTTCATCTTTACTAATATGTTTGATATTTAATTTTTCATGATACTTTTTCCCATGAAAGTTTAATTTTATTCTTAAACATGTCGAAAATGGACACGATGGACATCGAAACATAGGCTTTTCAGTATTCGAACTTGGTTTGTTAGTTTTGATCTTTTCACTGCCAGTCTGTGAACTGACAGACATTGTTATATTACTATCAACACATTTAGTGACTTCTTTATTTGTACATTTATGCTGCCTTAGAGGTTCTGGAGTTGATCTAAAACTACAATGTGGGCATTTTTTTATTGGCGGCTTTAAGCGATGACTCCTCACGTGTGATATTAAAGCGCTCGGGCGACTACAGGTTAAAGAACACAATTTGCATTTTAAAACTTTCTTTTCCATCATATGATTAGCTTCTCGCATATGTTTCCTTACAACCTTAAAAGTCGATTTAAAATTGCAACTGCGGCATTTTTTAAGAGGCGCATTTTTCTCATGGCATTTAATATGGCGTGTATAAAACCCTTTGGAAGCACCGATATAAGAACAGTGATTGCACTTAAACTCATTTTCTGTCAGAGCAAGACATTTTTTTCGATGATTCTCCCATTCTGTACGCGAAGTTGCAGAAAAAGCACATCGAGAACAATTCATTAAGAGAGCTGGAACATCCGACACATTTTTGGTAACGTCTCGAGTTTTCAAATGGCAGCTCCTGATATGTAGCTTCAATTTTATACGCAGCGAAGTGGAAAATGAGCATTCGTGGCATTTAAATAGTACTTTTGGTTTAGTTTGAACAGCGCCGATTTTAGCTTGGTTGGATTTTGATTTTTCTCCACATTTCCTCATGTGGTACCATAGTGCTGTTGGCGTTGACTTAAAATCACATTTAATACATTGTATAATAGGATTATTTTTGTGGCACTTCATGTGAGTTTTTATATCTGAAGAACGTGAGCCGTTATACGAGCATATTTGGCATTTAAAGTATTGTCGGCCTTCTGTATCAATACACCTAACAGGTTCAAATGAATGTTTCGATTGTTCTTGGTCAACTGTTAGGGGTTTTGGCTTAGAAACATCGGAAACTTTAGCCGTTTCCGAAGTATGCTTTTTTATATGAAATTTAAATTTTGTTAAATTGATTGTTTTAAATGAGCAATCAGAACACTTATACAACAACTTTGAATTTGTCTTTTCCGAGTCATCTTGTATTTGAAATTTCTGCCCGGGATGGACGTTTTGCACATGCAAATATAACATATATCTCGTATATTTTTGACCGCAATAAACACACGAAAAAATGGGCAATTGTGTTTTTCGATGATTCCGTTCGTGGTCCTTTAAACGACTTCTTCTGTCAGTGGTGAAAGAACATATAGAACAGGAGAAGGTACTGTCATTTAATAACAATAAGTTATCCACCAGTTTTTCCGAATCTTGAGGCGCTGGAGAATTTTGATTACCACTAGTATCAATGACATTTTCAAAAACTGACTTAAAATTGCTCTTTCCTGAGATACTTGCATTGTTATTAATTTTAGGCACATTTCTATTTATTTCTACACCCTTACTATGTAACTTTTTAGGATTTGTTAAATTAGTATCCGAAACATTTTCTGGTAACTTGTTTTGATCACTAATACCTGGATAGGAGTTATTGCAGATTTCTGTAACTGCTCTATTTCTGCTTCTTGACATAGGCTCTTTCCTCAACTCACCATCCGATAAATTGTTGACACCAATATCTTCTTTAGGATTCTCAATTCTTGGCTCTAAAAATGTAATTAGTTTTTAATACAAAAATGACTGTCGACTCTGAAATTATACTAGGGCAAGCAAAACCCCTGTAGGCAATTTGTTAAATAATCTAGTGCCACTAGGTATCAATGACCGCGACAAGTGGGATGTTTCTGGGTTTTTGCAACTGGACAGTATATGTGGATTGTTACTCTGGTAGGAACACTCAAAGGTAGAATGATAAGATGCTAATTATAGGCGGAATCCACGAAAATATTTGTAAGAGACAGATCACCAACAGCGCGCCCACGAGCGAGAGAAGTAAAGCAGGGCGCGCATTGAATCGACTCGGCTCGGCTGCGCACGGCGCAGCCCGCCCCGCTACAGTCGAAAGGTTTAGTATATATGCAATTATATGAAGAGGAGCGCACTGAATCTACACACCACAATAGTTACAGCGGTTTTAAAGGACCGATAGCCGAATCAATGCACGTTGAGTGTCGGCATTCCGAACGAAACGTACCGAGCCGAGTCGATTCAATGCGCGCCTTGCTTAAGTTTTCTGGTGAGGACTAGGGATGTTACGGAGTAGCTTTTTTTGTACCTAGTAGGACCTGTTCCAAACACAAACCTATTCCAAATACCTATTCCGGGTCCAACCTATTCCGCATCAAATTTATATGATGGGTGACAAGCGGCTGGCGCTATTCCGGCTGCATAAGCGTTAAGCATATTCAAGTGATATTCGAGCCGAGAATTTTATTACTTTTATATTTAAGAATATTTGTTTTTTTAATAATAGTTCTATATTTTTGGTTATTTTTCTATTTTTTAATTTCTTCTGATGAAAAATAAAACATCCTATCCCTATATCTCTTATACTTTTTTAGTGACATATAGGTAGATAGATAAATCAGGGACTTTGATTCGTTTCTTTTCTATCACATGCTAATGAAATATTTTAGCATTACAGTCCATTTATTTTACATATGAAAAAAAACGCGTTTCAAATTTCATTCAGCTGCTTCGATAATAGGTAATCCATCCGATTTAAGAAAATACCTATTTCCTATTATACCTGTACTTGAATTGTACCTGTAACCGACAACCGATTTCACTGAAACAAGAGATTCCAAACACCCAAAAACCAGTCACGGTGCCAGCGGAATCGGAATAGGTATATCTGATTCCTGGTAATAGGTACACGGAATAGGTAGGTGATACCTATTCCAAAAGAACAGGTCCAGTTCCACTGTAACATCTCTAGTGAGGACATTGATAAGTCGAATGGCTCTCCGTTGGAGAGAATCAAGGATGCTAAGTATCGAAGGTGATGTCGCTTTCCAGATGTGGGAACACTATTCTGGGTTAGGTCTTATTTGCAAAAAAAAAGTATGTAAGTTGAAAGATAAAAAATATTTTCTGGGTCAGAAGAGAAAAATTAAGCTTTTTAGCACCTGATGAAGGCATTGAAATAATGTGTTTCTGCCAGCTGAGATTATGGATGCCAACAAGATCAAATGTTTATTTATTCTGCAGGGTTGGGCCATTCATGTAGATGAGATACGTGTTACCGGATTTTTCTTAACAGGTACCTAACAATACTGGATTTTGAAGGCGTTGAACTAAACAATGTTTTTGGCACCCCAGTCTAAGATTAATTGGAGGTCTCGAAAAAGAGACAGGTTCACAGACCTGCGCATATTATTCGGATTTAGATTTCTTGCTTGGGAAAATGAATATTAGAGTGGAGAATACTATCGTTAGCATAGATGTAGATGAGATTTGTAGCAGAAGAGAGTAGGTTATTAATATGAAGATGAAATAGGTTTCGTACCAGAACTGAACCTTAGGGTACGCCAGCACTGATGGAATGTAATTTTAATGAGTGACCGCCCACCACGACGGATGTGAGTCATTCGTTTACAAATCGTACGCCTAAAAATCTTCGTGATTTCCAATTGGTTGGAATTTTTTTTTACAAATAATGTACATAAAATTAGCCTACACGCGTATCGGGATTTTAAAAATAAAAATGTTTCTTCCGAGTTATGTTATTTATGAATTTTAATAGGTTGCTTGTTTCTGTCACATTGCAAATTCATTATCTCCGGTTCTAATAATCGGATTGATACCGTTGTCTTACCGTTGTATTTATTGTTGTGCTAGCTTTCTAACTCCATGTTACAAAGAATTTATAACATTGTTTAATGAACATTAATAACAAATTAATTGTTTAAATATTTTTGTCATGCTCGCACCCACAGCGTATAAAATTGCAAAAAATATCATTATATGCGTTGTGTTCTAATCATCGATCAAAAAATAAAAGTGAAGTCTTTATTAGGTCCAAAGATATTTATTAATTTCGAGCGCGTGTCACGCGCCGAACGCTATGAGCTGCGCGCTGTGTGCCGCATGTTGCACACGATGGATTCTTGTACAGCAACTGTTTCGAATGCGAATAAGACATGCATCATAAAAAAAGACCTGTGAAAAGTCACAATGATTTAAAAAAAAGTACTACCTACAACTCGTGAGAAAGCGTTTGAACCTCAGTGAGTGTGATAGTCGTATTTGCTTTGCTTATGTGAGCAACCTCGCACTTATTCAGAATCGAACGCTTTTTTTACTCGTTGTACAGTCTATATTGTCATTTTTTATACTGAACGCTTGATAAAGGCATCTATGTGGCATGATTTACTCTAAAACGTAGAAAAAATGCCGTAAGTTTGGTAAAAATTTCTTTTAAAATGGTGAATATTACAAAACGTACAGAATTTTTTTCTCTCATTTTAAAGTACATCGTGCCACTCAGATGCCCTTATCGAACATTTACCGAAGTGAATGATTATTTTTATTTTTAATTTTTCTCTGTGAAATCGAAAAATAAGAAACGGAATCACCTAAAATTTTATGGTCAAATTTCATTTTTCCCTAAACACTTGTTTTTAAATTGTCAATAGACTGAAGCATTATTATTTATAATTTTTATTGTATTAACGTTTTTACTTACAATAAATACTATCGCAACCTCAATGTTAAAGGAGTTTAGAGTAAAAAAAGGAATGAACATGAATATCATTTTATATTTATAATAAAATTTATAGTTATAAATATAAATTTATTTCAAATTTCATATATTAATGAAACTAAAATCGGAGCAATAAACTACTAATGATTTAAAAAATGAGTACTGCTGAGCAATTCTAAAAAAATGTATTCATTTTTGATAATAATGTAATCAGAAAAAATGCGCAGAAAGTCGTGCGGTTATACCTGCGGCTTGCTTGATTGGAGATTATCGTTGTGTTTGTATTTTAATAATTTGATCAGCAAACCTTAGCGCCCCCAAAACTCTAATTAGCACACCCAAACTAAATTTTTGACCGTATACTGAATAGTGTCTACGGATTAAGCACCCATGAACTACGCCTATGCTGCTTTGAAACTCCCTGTATTTCGATTAGTCGGATAAGGAATCAATTCGAAGGGATTATTAAAACATCTATTTGTTCAAATATTTGATCATGTTAGTGATTTTGATGAGTTGGGCATTTTCTATTACGAAACTATACACTTTTAAGTTAATTTAGATGTGGAATATCACGAAAAAAAAGCGCTGCCTGCGTTTACAATTTGTTCAAGACTGCTGAAACTGTACATCGTGCGCGACATGCGGCGCACAGCGCGCTCGGAGCGCGACACGCGCTCGAAATTAATAAATATCTTTCGACCTAATAGAGACTCCACTTTTATTGTTTGATGGATTATTAGAGTAAAACACAACGCATAGAATGGTATTTTTGGGATTTTTTACGCTGTGGGAGCGATCATTAAAAAATATTTAAACAATTAATTTGTTAACGTTTATTAAATAATTGTCTAAAATTATTTTCAGCATGCAATCAAAAAGGCTACACAACACTAAATAAAACGGCGAGAGAACGGTATCCATCCGATGATTGGAACCACAAATAATGAATTTACAATGTGACAGAAACAAACAAATTATTAAAATTATAAATAACATAAATCGGAAGATAAATTATTTAAAAATATTCCCGATACACGTTCGATTCAAATAATGAAAAGATGCTAAAAAAATTGTTTTGGGACATTTTAAAAACTAAAACAATTTTTTTGTCCAAATCCGTCCGATTTGTTAAAGAATGACTCATATGCGTTATTTAGAAAGCTACCGATCCAAGAACGTAATTTGTACCATCGGTTTTAGGCGATCTGAGTTATGGTTATGATTGGCAGTTAAACAAAGCAATCAACGATCAAACAACAGCCAACCAGTTCAAATTCACGTTGATGGCATTTAACTATCAACCCAAATCGCTTGAAACTAATGTAAATAAGTTGTAATACATAACTGAAATAACAGTAAATATTTTTCTATGGACCTAATTCTCGGTCTTCTAATAGTAAGCTACCATCCGTTTAAAATTCTAACATACCATATAAAAAGAACTTACCTCTGTTTCCACCAGGTTTGGTATTTTGTTTATTTCTAGAAGGCACGCTTTGGAACGTTTTAAAATCTCTCGAGTTTTGATCGGAAATAAACTTATCCCTACACGTAGACTTACTTCTTGTTAGTTTGGGAGAAATATCAGATACTAAATTTGTAACCATATCAGCTTTATTGGCACTAACAGATTTACTTCTCGTTCTCATACTATGTTCTGAAACTCCATCTGTTATTTCAGTGAATTTCCTTGCACAAACAGACTTACTTCTTGTTTTTCTTGATGATATGTCTCCTGAAGATTCGTCTGTTATTTCAGTATATTTTCTTGCGCAAACAGACCTACTTCTAGCTCTTCTCGAGGATGCTTGTGCTAAAGATTCTTCTACTTCGCAGAATTTTCTTGCGCAAACAGACTCACTTCTTATTGATGATACTTGTGTTGGAGATTGGTCTCTTACTTCAGGGAATTTTCTTGCACAAACGGACTTACTTCTTGCTCTTCTTGATGAGACTTGCCCTGCAGCTTCATCTGGTATTTCAACGAATTTCCTTTCACAAACAGACTTACTTCTTGTCCTCCGTGAAGATACTGTAACTTGTAAATTATGTAGGGTTTTATTTTCGAATGTGGGGCCGACATTACATCGTGTTAGGACTATTACTGGATCTTTTAAGTTTTCTGTAATTCTTTTAATTTCAATAGGCTCATTTTTTCCTTCTGCCGAGGAATTTTGAGTATAATTACCACCCCGGCCGTGTTTAGCATTTGTATTATTTCTTTCTTCATTAGATTTATTAGTACTTGATTTTACAGGATTATTTAACACATTTGATGAAGTTTGACCATCATTACATTTAGAATTTGTATTATTTCTGTCTTCATCAATGTTCAATGTCAAAGCTTTACTAGTACTTGGTTCTATGGGATGATTACTTACATCTTTATCTATAACACTATTGCACCTACTGTCGTCAATATTTGTCGTATTTGGTCTGCTGTTAGAGACTGCTAAAGCATCTTCGATAGTTTTTTGAGTAACGCGTTTCCAAACTGTAACTACTTTTATCATTCGATCGGACTCACTGTTATCTTTAGAACTTTCAGCATTTCCTTTTGTAGAAGTATTATTATTCTGAGTACCTGATCTTTCACTTGTACTCGAAAAATTACTTGTGGTTGGTTTATGCTTCTTCATATGGATATTCATAACAATAAGCGTAGTCGACCTGAAGTCACACTTACTACATTGAAATATTGACTTTTCAGGATAAATCGTATTTAATTTATTGTTTAAATTTTGAGCAGCATGTCGGGGTAGACGGGAAATTGGAATGCTTGTGGGAACGCCTTTTAAATTTGAATTCTTCATAAAATAGTCGCTCCTGTGTATTAAACTATGCGATGGTAAATAATCATTATTGTTAGATTGGGGACATTGAAGATTTTCAAGATGCGATGTTTTATTTAATAGCTTTGGCTTGGCTGTGCTACTTGCAAAACTGGATTCTGCTGCTGTCCCATTGGGAGTTTGGAAAATGGTTTTAGCATTATTATTACCCATCGCTACTATTTCGCCTGTACATGGATTATACATAACCTGCACAGTTTGATTTTGACCAGCATCTTTCTGGACAGAACTTGTTGTTTTTGAACCTGATCTTCTAGGGGGGCAAAAATCGATATGTTGTCTAAAATTGTCTAGATGAACGTTTGAGCCACATCTAGAACACTGAACTATTGATTTCGATATATTTTTGCTGGATCTTGGATGGTTATGACTTGGACTGACTGCCGTTTTTCTAGATCTAAAAAGAAATATTGGACACTGTTCACTGGCTCATATTTGTATATAGTAATAATGCTGCGATAGTAATAATGCTACATTACTAACAAAATAAACACCTTTAATAATTAGCAGCTCGCTAAGTTAGAACGCATACATTATGCAGACTGGGGCGTAAGGTATCTAACATAATTTTCATACAGCTTATACATCGTAGAAACTTTTTTTCATCTGGGACGGCTCACGCAGACGCCAAGCCTAAGTGCAAACGTATCGTGTGGGTTCAAACAGAAGGTAGACATTTCATTGATACGGGACTTCAAAGGACTGAAGGTCAGGAGAGGAATGGAAAATCTTTACAGGCAATTTGTTCCATAATCTCCCATAATTAACTCGTAAATTATTTTACAAAATTTGTTTTACCAAATAATTTAAATAGGCGCATATGGTTCATAAGATAGTTTTTTGTATACCTTCTCGCAAAACAAGCACATATTGAAAAGAAAAAGCAATAAAGTGGCCTGTTTGATTGACCTTAAAGTTGTACAAAAATATGCAAAAAAAGTCTTTAATAACAGTTGCAGTGGCGTCCCGACATCTTTGTCCCATGCCTAAAATAATGTTTCTGATTTAGCCTTGCTCAGTTTGGTCACATATTTCTGTAAGTCTCAACAAGTTTACAAGGGTGGTTCTAAAGTCCTAATACGTCGTCCCATACGTGCTCGATCGGGTTTAAGTCTGGGCTTCTTACGTCGTTTGAATTCGTTTGAATTCGTTACACCGTTTGAATTTCGGCTTCATGGAGATAATTTTGCACTACTCTAGCAACGTGTGACCGTGCGGTATCGTGCATGAACAAGAATTTTTTCCCTATAAATGAGGAACGTGGCACTTGGGGTTCTATAATGTCTGCTGTGTATTTAGCAGGCTGTGAGACGACCTCTTTGAACTATCACTAAGTCCGTACGCCTCTAAGTTGCCATAACAGACAGAAGACCCCTCCGCCGTAGATAACCGTTCCTACAATGTTACATTGAGCATATCGCTCTCCGGGACGTCGATACAGTCTCATACGACGGTCATTACTAAATAGGCAAAATCGGGACTCATCAGTAAACAATACATTGGTCCACTGATGGTTTTCCCAATTTGCGTGTTCTCGGGCAAACTGAAGCCGCGGCTTTCGATGATCTACGATGAGGAATGGACCAGTTGCGGGTCTGTGAGGCATCATATTGTGTTCTGCCAATCTTCTTTACACCGTATCCTGACTAATTAAGACCTGGTAGCGACGGCTAAACAGATTTTAAAAAATAAAAATGTAGGCGTCAATTTTGCAGATAAGTATATAGTATATATATATATATATATATATATATATATATATATATATATATATATATATATATATATATATATATATATATAAATATATAAATATATATATATATATATATATATATATATATATATATATATATATATATATATATATATATATATATATATGTATATATATATATATATATATATATATATATATATATATATATATATATATATATATATATTAGGGTGTCCGTTATTTCCCGACTTTAAACTTAATCAAAGCTCGGTAGTTACAATCCGTTTACTAACTGTTGAATACCATTCTACAATGATATATTTACATGTAGGAACAGTTATTTAGCCCATTCGTAAATGTTTTTTTAAAACATACAAAAAATAACATGTAATGTGCTGGAAGGTTCAAGGCATCGTCGCGTTTGTTTAGGTTGCCGCTTTTTTCTATTTCGATTGCTTCGCGGATAAGCCTTGTTTTGTAGTGGTCTATGTTGGCTATCTGTTTGCAGCTGTCGAAGTTGATTTTGTGTCCTGTTTCAAGCTGGTGACGGAAAAGGGCTGACGATGTTTGTTTGTTCTTGATGCAGAGCTTGTGTTCTTCTAATCTTGCTGATATTCGTCTACTGGTCTGTCCTACATATGTTTTGCTGCAGGTCCCACATGAGATGCTGTAGACACCATGGTTTTCAAGTTTTATTTTATCTTTTGTGCTTGCGTAAGATTCTCCCGATTCTGTCTGTTGTTCCCTTTATATATGGTAGTATAGATATGGGCCTGTCTTTGGTGAATTCTTCTGGTTTCTTTTTTTGGCGATTTTGTTCCTGGTCTATGGCTTTTTTTATTGTATGTGTTTTGTAGCCGTTTTGTTTCAGAGCTGTTTTTATGTTGTCTATTTCCTGTTGTTTCCCTTGGGAGTCTGTCAGCCGGATGGATCGTGTAATCAGTGTGTTGGCTACTCCTTGTATTTGAGTCGAGTGGTGATGAGACTCAGCGTTGACACAACACAAAAGTCTTCGAAACAAAAATGAAAAGACTCCTCGACGATCCGGCCTACAAACCAATCGCCAGAGATCCAATAACATACTTAGAAAAAACAACAAAAACAAAAATAAACGAGTCTCCTATAGATCCGGAAACAAAACAAAAACTCATCCCCAGAGAAAAATCAAGCAGAAGCCCAAAACTGTATGGACTTCCGAAAATACATAAGGAAGATATCCCACTAAGACCAATCGTCAGTGCCTTCAACTCTCCACTACAAAAATTGGAAAATATCTAGCCGGCATCTTGCAACCATCAGTTGAAAAACCTACTTCCTACGTCAAAAACTCCGAGCACTTTACACAGATCCTAAAAACTGTCAAGCTTGAGGAGAATGACATCATAGCCAGTTTTGACGTCAAATCCTTATACCCCAGTATACCGGTTGATGAAGCTCTGGAACAGATATTAAGAAACGAGACCTTCCCAAACCCCGTGGAGGACTTAGCCAAACACTGCCTAAAAAACGCATACTTCTTATTCGATGACCAAATCTACAGACGGAAGGCGCAGCAATGGGTTCTTCACTATCACCAGCCATAGCAAACCTCTTCATGACCTACTTCGAAAACAATGCTCTTGAAGAAGCCCATCTCAGACCAAAACTATGGATTAGATACGTCGACGATGTTTTCGTAATATGGTCTTTCGGCAAAGATAAACTCCACCAATTCTTGGATCATCTAAATTCCCGCCATCCAAAAATCCAGTTCACATAGAACTCGAAGCAAATAACAGTCTTCCATTCTTAGACGTGCTAGTAACAAAAACAAATGAAGGAACTCTGCGACACACTGTATATAGAAAGCCAACACACACAAACAGATACCTCAACGCTGAGTCTCATCACCACCCGACTCAAATACGAGTACAAGGAGTAGCCAACACCCTGATTACACGATCCATCCGGCTGACAGACTCCCAAGGGAAACAACAGGAACTAGACAACTTAAAAACAGCTCTGAAACAAAACGGCTACAAAACACATACAATAAAAAAAGCCATAGACCAGGAACAAAATCGCCAAAAAAGAAACCAGAAGAATCCACCAAAGACAGGCCCATATCTATACTACCACATATAAAGGGAACAACAGACAGAATCGGGAGAATCCTACGCAAGCACAACATTGCGACAGCCTACAAGCCACACCAAACAATAGGATCATCTCTAAGAATCCCAAAAGATAAAATAAAACTTGAAAACCACGGTGTCTACAGCATCTCATGTGGGACCTGCAGCAAAACATATGTAGGACAGACCAATAGACGAATATCAGCAAGATTAGAAGAACACAAGCTCTGCATCAAGAACAAACAAACATCGTCAGCCCTTTTCTGTCACCAGCTTGAAACAAGACACAAAATCAACTTCGACAGCTGCAAACAGATAGCCAACATAGACCACTAGAAAACCAGGCTTATCCGCGAAGCAATCGAAATAGGAAAAAGCGGCAACCTAAACAAACGCGACGATGCCTTGAACCTTTCAGCAACATGGAAATCCATCAGCAAGCCCTCTAACATGAACAGCACGATGGCCGAGAACCAAGTGAAGCCGAACACAGCTCCCAAGCAGACCACTCAGGGGGCGGAGCCAACGCCGGCCAATAGATACGATCCACTATAAAACCACGCACTGCGGCTGCCACCCTCAGTTTACTTTCTACGACCAGCGAGTAAGCACAGAAGATGACAAATGAGATTATGAGATTTTGGCGAAACGTCTGCAAGTTTCAACTAGAAACGAATCAAACGAACGGATGTATTCCCGGATTAACCACGACATATATATATATATATATATATATATATATATATATATATATATATATATATATATATATATATATATATATATATATACAAAAAGTGAAGAAAATAACGGGGAAAACTGTCTGTAAGGTAGTGCTAGACACGTGTTTCGTGCTTATTAGCACTCAGCAGTAGCACATAACCTAGTTATTGGATGAAGAACTTGGAAAAAGGAAAAAAACACAGAGGTTCACAGACCAGGGACCTGCAAGCCCATTCGAGGTTTATCTGTCAGGTGACCCATGGTTTGCGGGCACCAACCCAACATCACCACAGAGGCTGCAATAGCACCTGCGTGACACCTCTAACCCCAAGGAATAAGACGGTAAAGAATTAACGACAGGAAAATATACAAAAAGTGAAGAAAATAACGGGGAAAACTGTCTGTAAGGTAGTGCTAGACACGTGTTTCGTGCTTATTAGCACTCATCAGTAGCACATAACCAAGTTATTGGATGAAGAAGTTGGAAAAAGGAAAAAAAACACAGAGGTTCACAGACCAGGGACCTGCAAGCCCCTTCCAAGTTCTTCATCCAATAACTTGGTTATGTGCTACTGATGAGTGCTAATAAGCACGAAACACGTGTCTAGCACTACCTTACAGACAGTTTTCCCCGTTATTTTCTTCACTTTTTGTATATTTTCCTGTCGTTAATTCTTTACCGTCTTATTCCTTGGGGTTAGAGGTGTCACGCAGGTGCTATTGCAGCCTCTGTGGTGATGTTGGGTTGGTGCCCGCAAACCATGGGTCACCTGAGAGATAAACCTCGAATGGGCTTGCAGGTCCCTGGTCTGTGAACCTCTGTGTTTTTTTCCTTTTTCCAACTTCCAAGTTCTTCATCCAATAACTTGGTTATGTGCTACTGATGAGTGCTAATAAGCACGAAACACGTGTCTAGCACTACCTTACAGACAGTTTTCCCCGTTATTTTCTTCACTTTTTGTATATTTTCATGTCGTTAATTCTTTACCGTATATATATATATATATATATATATATATATATATATATATATATATATATATATATATATATATATATATATATATATATATATATATATATATATATATATACGGTAAAGAATTAACGACATGAAAATATACAAAAAGTGAAGAAAATAACGGGGAAAACTGTCTGTAAGGTAGTGCTAGACACGTGTTTCGTGCTTATTAGCACTCATCAGTAGCACATAACCAAGTTATTGGATGAAGAACTTGGAAGTTGGAAAAAGGAAAAAAACACAGATGTTCACAGAGTGGCGGCTGGAGAAATTTCAAAGTTGTATATCTCTGTTCCTACTTACAGGACCCGTACCAAATTTAGGGGTTTTACTAATGAGCCCACTGGGAATGTTTTGGTAAAGAAAAAATTCATTTTGTAATTTGCGAAAAAAAGTTGAATTTTTGCTCTGCCGACCCAGGGGAAAAAAATGAACACATTTAGGTATCTTATTTATTATTTTTTCTACACAAATTGTATATCATTTGGTCGACAATTTTTAAATTTTGCGAGAAAATAATGTGTTAGGAGAAAGTTATAGTCATTTGAATTTTTTGTAAAATTATATTTTAGGCTTAAAAAAATTCAAATGACTATAACTTTCTACTAACACATTTTTTTCTCTTAAAATTTAAAAATTGTCGACAAAATGATATAAAATTTGTTTAGAGAAAATAATAAATAAGATACCTAAACGTGTTCATTTTTTTTCCCTGGGTCGGCAGAGCAAAAATTCAACTTTTTTTCGCAAATTGCAAAATGAATTTTTTCTTTACCAAAACATTCCCAGTGGGCTCATTAGTAAAACCCCTAAATTTGGTACGGGTCCTGTAAGTAGGAACAGAGATATGCAACTTTGAAATTTCACCGGCCGCCACTCTGCAAGCCCATTCGAGGTTTATCTCTCAGGTGACCCATGGTTTGCGGGCACCAACCCAACATCACCACAGAGGCTGCAATAGCACCTGCGTGACACCTCTAACCCCAAGGAATAAGACGGTAAAGAATTAACGACAGGAAAATATACAAAAAGTGAAGAAAATAACGGGGAAAACTGTCTGTAAGGTAGTGCTAGACACGTGTTTCGTGCTTATTAGCACTCATCAGTAGCACATAACCAAGTTATTGGATGAAGAACTTGGAAGTTGGAAAAAGACACACCTGACAGATAAACCTCGAATGGGCTTGCAGGTCCCTGGTCTGTGAACCTCTGTGTTTTTTTCCTTTTTCCAACTTCTTCATCCAATAACTTGGTTATGTGCTACTGATGAGTGCTAATAAGCACGAAACACGTGTCTAGCACTACCTTACAGACAGTTTTCCCCGTTATTTTCTTCACTTTTTGTATATTTTCCTGTCGTTAATTCTTTACCGTCTTATTCCTTGGGGTTAGAGGTGTCACGCAGGTGCTATTGCAGCCTCTGTGGTGATGTTGGGTTGGTGCCCGCAAACCATGGGTCACCTGACAGATAAACCTCGAATGGGCTTGCAGGTCCCTGGTCTGTGAACCTCTGTGTTTTTTTCCTTTTTCCAAGTTCTTCATCCAATAACTAGGTTATGTGCTACTGCTGAGTGCTAATAAGCACGAAACACGTGTCTAGCACTACCTTACAGAGAGTTTTCCCCGTTATTTTCTTCACTTTTTGTATATATATATATATATATATATATATATATATATATATATATATATGTCGTGGTTAATCCGGGAATACATCCGTTCGTTTGATTCGTTTCTAGTTGAAACTTGCAGACGTTTCGCCAAAATCTCATAATCTCATTTGTCATCTTCTGTGCTTACTCGCTGGTCGTAGAAAGTAAACTGAGGGTGGCAGCCGCAGTGCGTGGTTTTATAGTGGATCGTATCTATTGGCCGGCGTTGGCTCCGCCCCCTGAGTGGTCTGCTTGGGAGCTGTGTTCGGCTTCACTTGGTTCTCGGCCATCGTGCTGTTCATGTTAGAGGGCTTGCTGATGGATTTCCATGTTGCTGAAAGGTTCAAGGCATCGTCGCGTTTGTTTAGGTTGCCGCTTTTTCCTATTTCGATTGCTTCGCGGATAAGCCTGGTTTTCTAGTGGTCTATGTTGGCTATCTGTTTGCAGCTGTCGAAGTTGATTTTGTGTCTTGTTTCAAGCTGGTGACAGAAAAGGGCTGACGATGTTTGTTTGTTCTTGATGCAGAGCTTGTGTTCTTCTAATCTTGCTGATATTCGTCTATTGGTCTGTCCTACATATGTTTTGCTGCAGGTCCCACATGAGATGCTGTAGACACCGTGGTTTTCAAGTTTTATTTTATCTTTTGGGTTTCTTAGAGATGATCCTATTGTTTGGTGTGGCTTGTAGGCTGTCGCAATGTTGTGCTTGCGTAGGATTCTCCCGATTCTGTCTGTTGTTCCCTTTATATGTGGTAGTATAGATATGGGCCTGTCTTTGGTGGATTCTTCTGGTTTCTTTTTTGGCGATTTTGTTCCTGGTCTATGGCTTTTTTTATTGTATGTGTTTTGTAGCCGTTTTGTTTCAGAGCTGTTTTTAAGTTGTCTAGTTCCTGTTGTTTCCCTTGGGAGTCTGTCAGCCGGATGGATCGTGTAATCAGGGTGTTGGCTACTCCTTGTACTCGTATTTGAGTCGGGTGGTGATGAGACTCAGCGTTGAGGTATCTGTTTGTGTGTGTTGGCTTTCTATATACAGTGTGTCGCAGAGTTCCTTCATTTGTTTTTGTTACTAGCACGTCTAAGAATGGAAGACTGTTATTTGCTTCGAGTTCTATGGTGAACTGGATTTTTGGATGGCGGGAATTTAGATGATCCAAGAATTGGTGGAGTTTATCTTTGCCGAAAGACCATATTACGAAAACATCGTCGACGTATCTAATCCATAGTTTTGGTCTGAGATGGGCTTCTTCAAGAGCATTGTTTTCGAAGTAGGTCATGAAGAGGTTTGCTATGGCTGGTGATAGTGAAGAACCCATTGCTGCGCCTTCCGTCTGTAGATTTGGTCATCGAATAAGAAGTATGCGTTTTTTAGGCAGTGTTTGGCTAAGTCCTCCACGGGGTTTGGGAAGGTCTCGTTTCTTAATATCTGTTCCAGAGCTTCATCAACCGGTATACTGGGGTATAAGGATTTGACGTCAAAACTGGCTATGATGTCATTCTCCTCAAGCTTGACAGTTTTTAGGATCTGTGTAAAGTGCTCGGAGTTTTTGACGTAGGAAGTAGGTTTTTCAACTGATGGTTGCAAGATGCCGGCTAGATATTTTCCAATTTTTGTAGTGGAGAGTTGAAGGCACTGACGATTGGTCTTAGTGGGATATCTTCCTTATGTATTTTCGGAAGCCCATACAGTTTTGGGCTTCTGCTTGATTTTTCTCTGGGGATGAGTTTTTGTTTTGTTTCCGGATCTATAGGAGACTCGTTTATTTTTGTTTTTGTTGTTTTTTCTAAGTATGTTATTGGATCTCTGGCGATTGGTTTGTAGGCCGGATCGTCGAGGAGTCTTTTCATTTTTGTTTCGAAGACTTTTGTGTTGTGTCAACGCTGAGTCTCATCACCACCCGACTCAAATACAAGGAGTAGCCAACACACTGATTACACGATCCATCCGGCTGACAGACTCCCAAGGGAAACAACAGGAAATAGACAACATAAAAACAGCTCTGAAACAAAACGGCTACAAAACACATACAATAAAAAAAGCCATAGACCAGGAACAAAATCGCCAAAAAAAGAAACCAGAAGAATTCACCAAAGACAGGCCCATATCTATACTACCATATATAAAGGGAACAACAGACAGAATCGGGAGAATCTTACGCAAGCACAAAAGATAAAATAAAACTTGAAAACCATGGTGTCTACAGCATCTCATGTGGGACCTGCAGCAAAACATATGTAGGACAGACCAGTAGACGAATATCAGCAAGATTAGAAGAACACAAGCTCTGCATCAAGAACAAACAAACATCGTCAGCCCTTTTCCGTCACCAGCTTGAAACAGGACACAAAATCAACTTCGACAGCTGCAAACAGATAGCCAACATAGACCACTACAAAACAAGGCTTATCCGCGAAGCAATCGAAATAGAAAAAAGCGGCAACCTAAACAAACGCGACGATGCCTTGAACCTTCCAGCACATTACATGTTATTTTTTGTATGTTTTAAAAAACATTTACGAATGGGCTAAATAACTGTTCCTACATGTAAATATATCATTGTAGAATGGTATTCAACAGTTAGTAAACGGATTGTAACTACCGAGCTTTGATTAAGTTTAAAGTCGGGAAATAACGGACACCCTAATATATATATATATATATATATATATATATATATATATATATATATATATATATATATATTTATATATATATATATATATAAGTGACCGGCAAAAAGTTGGACACATATGGGAAAAATTTTTATTATTGGAATATTGAAAAAACTTTTGATGCCGATTGTCTCTGCATGATGGGTAACCTAAAAATTCATTTTGACATTTGTTACGTGATTACTCGTTTGGCGGCAAAATTGAAAAGAATATATATTGTCATGGAAAACGGGTATTAGGTGACAAGATATTGAAAAAAGTTATTAGAAAAAGTGTTTAGATTTTAATTTTATACTCCTTGGCAAAGTCTGGAGCCAAAATTAAAAAAAAAAATATTTTACATTTTTTGAAAAAAAATGTACAATATTAGTTTCATATTCCCATGAATTTAATAAAAATGTGTTAAATGATCGAAAACCAAGGTAATAACCTATTATCTCAACATTTTTGTTATTACTTAAAAGTTTTATTTGATAAAATTTAAAATTTAGCTTTTTTCCATGTACTTGGGTGTGGCCAGGCCCTGTATCTGGCAACCATATTTACCATTTATAGTTACTTCTGGAACAATATGCTTACGAAAGACCGTTTGCTCTAATTTTGAAGAAATTTTAACGTGTCTACCAAAAAGGTTGCCAGATACAGGGTCTGGCCACACCCAAGTACATGGAAAAAAGCTAAATTTTAAATTTTATCAAATAAAACTTTTAAGTAATAACAAAAATATTGAGATAATAGGTTATTACCTTGGTTTTCTATCATTTAACACATTTTTATTAAATTCATGGGAATATGAAACTAATATTGTACATTTTCTTTCAAAAAATGTAAAATATTTTTTTTTTTAATTTTGGCTCCAGACTTTGCCAAGGAGTATAAAATTAAAATCTAAACACTTTTTTCTAATAACTTTTTTCAATATCTTGTCACCTAATACCAGTTTTCCATGACAATATATATTTTTTTCAATTTTGCCGGCAAACGAGTAATCACGTAACAAATGTCAAAATGAATTTTTAGGTTACCCATCATGCAGAGACAATCGGCATAAAAAGTTTTTTCAATATTACAATAATAAAAATTTTTCCCATATGTGTCCAACTTTTTGCCGGTCACTGTATATATATATATATATATATATATATATATATATATATATATATATATATATATATGTATATATATATATATATATATATATATATATATATATATATACATATATATATATATATATATATATATATATATATATATATATATATATATATATATATATATATATATATATATATATATATAAAGAAAGCTCTTGAGTCAGCGAATCTTAAGCCAAAACTATGGATTAGATACGTCGATGATGTTGTTGTTGTTTGGTCCTTTGGCAAAGAGAAACTTCTGAAATTTTTAGACCATCTAAACTCGATACACCCACGAATCCAATTCACACTAGAGCTCGAAGAAAACAATCGGCTTCCTTTCCTAGATGTGCATGTATTTAAAAATGAACATGGACGACTAGAACACACAGTATACAGGAAACCAAGTCACACCAATAGATACTTGAATGCCGAATCACATCACCACCCGTCACAAATACAGGCAGTAGCAAACACGCTGATCTCCAGATCCATCCGGCTCACCAGCGACAACAACAGACCTCATGAGCTAGAAAAGATAACCACTGCTCTAAAACAGAATGGATATAAAGATAACACAATTAAAAAAGCAATAGAATTGC